>CM018692.1:20307716-20900147 GCA_009363875.1 Mikania micrantha
AAATAACAAACTGTATAATAGTTTTACATAAAAGTTAAGGGGAGATAAAGAGTGAAAGAAATACAGAAATAACATTACCATATTGGGAGCAAGATCAATATACATATAACTATGATCACCGGTAGCACCAATCACCTGAGGACCGAATAATTTTTCTAGGAGGTACCTTGTCAATACCTGCAAAATAGGAAAATGCCAGTTATTTGAGCATATATAGGTTTCTATGAGGCCTCAATAATTGATTAACTTTCATTAAAAAAATAGATGTTCTTAAACGCAGTCATGTTAGTGGAAGACACAAGAGGGCACAATCTATTATACCTTGCAACAGTCTCATAAAAAAAACGGGTGATTTTTGGTTGGTAGCACAGAAGCACTATGAGAATGAATTTGCTAGTGTAATCTCTGTAAGCCATCTAGGCCCGAGGTTCATTGGATTATTGGACTAATAACCAATCTATATCATCTTCTCTATTATAAAGACTTAATACTGATAATACAGTTAAACTGTTAAAGTGAATGAAAATGTAAAGGATATCTGTAATGAGCTCGAAAAGACAAGTTATGGCCACAGTCATTTGCCAGTGTAATCTCTAGTAACAAGTATTTATTTTTAATTGTTTTATAAGGTTTTACTTTTATCCAAAATAAATAAAATTGACTTTTCCTGAGCTGCATTTAAACTATTGACCTATTGTCATTTGAAAGGGTACTTTTCAATATCTAATAAACAGGCATGGGTTCTGATCTTCTGGAAGCAAGTTGCTAACAAAAACTATAATATAAGAACCACCAATAAAATATCAATATTAAGTCAACTATGAAGCTCTTGTTAATAATATTTTGATCAACAAGTGCGAACTGTTATATTAGACTTCAGAAATCAAACGTACCATTTTCTTTGAACTTTAAAGAAAGAATATCGAGCCAACAATCCTCAAATAGTGTGTTTCGTAATCCAAAATTAGTCAAAACACAGAGTATTCTTGATTAATTATGACACAAAGTAACCGAACCCAATGATTTGCATATAAAAGATGGTTTAGCACATTACCCCAAGAATGCCAAGTCCAGCAAGATGAATACGAGATGATATGTATGTCAATAACCATGGCAAATCCTTCTTGCATTCCTGTACATGATGTAATACCATTTACAAAATTAACTTCAAAATATTAGGCGCAACAGTTTGATAAGTATAAGATGACAAGAAAACCCACTTCATTCTGGTCTTTATTAAGTAGTATCACATTTGGTAAAGGAGATGCAACTACGTCAAGCTGTGATTCTTTAAAAGAGTGTTCTTGAATAGGCAAAACCACATTTTCTTCAAGATTATCAAAAGAAAACATCAGCCCACCACTTCCACTATGCCTTTTACTATCAAATGCCCTATCTCCAATATCTCCTGCCTCTGAGACACTGTCATCATCAATTTCACGGTGGCTAGATCCTAATCGATTCAAAGAGCGCCTCCTCAAGGATGAATTTGTACTGCTAATATGGCTAAACGATCCACTTCTTCTTGGTTCTGATTCATTCTGCCCATGATCCATTTTACCTTGACAACCTTTTTCCTACTTCAATAGCTTTACAAGCAACACATTAATTTTTATGATGCAATATTCAAGGATGACAACCATAAGTATACAGTTTATGCATGTTTTAAAACAAAGACCATAACAACTCCACTTATAAAAGATTACGACAAAATAATTTTTTAACAAGTGACATCACCTGCTGCCCTGATTAAAATCCACATATTCATTAAATAATGAAAAACAAATGGTTCCGATTATCATCATAGTAGTCAAAAACTCAGTGCACTCAAGGCACAAAGAGTAATGTTGTAATTTCAATCTATAATCACACGAACAAGAAGAAGAAAAACAGAACTTGAAATGCAACTTGATTATCATAAAGTCGTGATTATATCAGTTTCAGATAAAACCAATTGAGGCATCCAAGCCATTGTTTTATCAACAAAATCAAGAAAACAAACATACACAGTAAAATCCCATTAATCAGTAGAGTCTGGGGAGTGAGATGTTACCTCTATGCCAGTAGGAAAAAGAGGTTGCTTCTAAAAAACACCAGCTAAGATGCGTCTGAAGAAAGAATAGCTAAGATGAGCTTAAATCATTTGGTCTATAAACTAAAATCAAACCAAATTCAAATTCAATTTTCGGTTCAATTTTAAACTTTTTTAATATGGTCCCGTCTAGTTTTTGGTTTCAACCAGATAAACCAAAAACCACACCGAAGCATACCCTAGTTTCAGAAAGAAGTAAAAGCATGCCATAAAACAGTACCGCTCCTAATTTATGACACCAATTCAGCATCAAATAATGCTTCACCATTCAGATCATTAAAACCAAATAACTTCTAATGATCTCTTATATGATTACTATTTCCTTTTCATCAACTGTACCAGAAACCCTAGAGGTTGCACCAGCAACAATGCAAACAACAGTTTTCCAAAAAGATCTGATAGGTGCTTCAAAGATAACAGAAATTACCAAATAAAGTTCTGAATTTGACCAAAAATAATAATAATAATTAATCTCATGAAAATCATATGATTTTCATTTTCAATTATTATTATTTTTTTTTGATATGCACACAGATCGTGTTTGGAGTTAATAAGTGAAATTGAATAGAATAATCACGAGATAATCACCAATGTGACAATCAATGAGAAAATACAACATTGTCGTGCTCAATATGAATATGAGTATTACTCAAATGCAGGTATTACTTGCAGGTATACTCATTAAACTCAATAATGAACATGCAATATACGTACCTGTAAAACACTAAATTACAAGCTTGCAAGCTTTAGAAAGATTGGTGACTTAGGGCTTTGAGTACGATGGTGACGAGTGGAGCTAACATTGGAAAATTAACAAAAAGGGGGGAACAGGAGGGAAATCAAGAAGAAAATGAAGAATGAATTTTGAAAAAATTGAGTGCCATCTGTATATTCAATGGAAATCAATTAGGGTAACCGATGATCCAATGCAAACCTTACATTTAGATTATACACATTAGATGGCGTGTTCAACCCACGCCCCTAAATAAATTGGTCAACGTATAAATGATAATACAGTTAATTAAAAAGTTATTTATTAAAATAGATTATTTAAAAAAGTTATTTATTAAAATGATAATAAGTGTTTTTCGACTACCAAAGGGCTTATAGCCTAATAATATCCCCTTGACTTCTCAAATGAAAGGTCTTGGGTTTGAATCTTTACTGGAGCAAAAAATGCTCTAAGTTGAGCTAGTGGGTTTCCCCAGTGTGGGTTTTCTCCTAACATATGGTGTCAATGTACCCATTTAACAATGATACTTGGCGTTAGCTGTTAAAAAAAGTGTTTTTCGACTATTTTATTATTTTTAACTAATTTATTATATATATTTTTTAATTCAATCAACATATTATCATTTTTCTGTTTTTTTCAATCAACTTCTATTTATATAAGTTATTATAATACCTTTTATTTTACTTTTACAAACAATGTTAAATGCAACAAAAAAACAGGTGCGAGTGAAAAACAAAAAAAAAAAAAAAAACCAAACTAGAACCTAATTAACCAAAAAACGAACCTGAACATATAACCGCAAAAAAAAAAAAAAAAAAAAAAAAAAAAAAAAAACTGAAAAAAACCATAACCGAATTTTTTGGTTTGGTTTTGAATTTTCATATTCCAAAAATCAAAAAAACCGAACCGATTAACCATTAGATTTGCAACATTATAGAATGCATGGTCAACAACTATAACTCTATAAGAGTTGGTTGAAAATTTGAAGAACATTGAAAATGGTAATATTGTTATTTTTTAGTCTTTTTTATGTGATTACTTTTTATCTTTTAATTTAACAACTAGCATATATGTACACCATTTTTATATTTGTTTACCAAGAAGAAAACACACAAAAAAAAAAATCTTGTTGGGATAATAAAGATTGATACTAAATAAACTCTACCATCTTAAAAGATGACAAGAATCAGAATTATTATTTATTTACATTTAAACTTTGTGTTTTTAAATGTAAAAACCTTATGATGATAATTTAGTTTTATTATAACTTCTTTCGTTATATATTTTTGCATTTTAATTATTGGATGTGATAGAGAGAGAAAGACATACATGATAAGTTATCGTGTCGTGTTCGTGTCTACTCATTTCGTGTTTTGTTTCTCAAAACGTTGTATTTTAACGAGTCATGTCTGACCTGTTATGAAAGCCCTATCAACAAGATAGTTTAGTATATGAATTTTTAGTAGCATAAAGTTGTGTGATTGCGTCATAAAGCAAAACTTTTATGTTACCATTTTAGAATTAATTAAATAGCTAATAAAAAAAAGATATCCTTCAGTGTGTTATACATACGGGTGTAGCCGAGCCGAATTCCAAGCTCGTTAAAGCTCGAACTCGGCTCGTTAAAGCTCAAGTTCGGCTTGTTTAGACTAAATAGGGCTCGGGCTCAACTCGTTAAAAGTTTGTTTGCAAGGCTCGAGCTCGGCTCGGTTCGACTCGGATCGTTTATATTTTAAGTATTTAATTTATTTACTTCAATTACTAATTTAATACATATTTAGAATGATACTTATCAAATTTAACACAAAATATATGATATAAATATATATTTATCATAATTTTATATAGAAAAATAATTAATTTTATAAATTAAAACTAAATATAATAAATAAAAGTTACAGAGATAAAAAGCTCATTACTCAAGCTTGATACGTAAAGCTCGAGCTCACGCTCCATAATGAAACAAACCGTTTATTATGCTCGAGCTCGGACTCGTTTAGGCTCTGCTCATCCGAGTTTTTTACTGATTCGATCCCTATTATTTTGCAGACTTACTTTATTCGTTTACATCTCTAGTGATAAAACATCTACAATTAGTTAAAGCGACCAAATCGAAGAACAGGACAGCGACCAAATCTCTTGTGAATCTCTGACCATTTGTCTCTTGTCTCTGCTAAATTTTTAATTGTTTTTTCTTCAATAGTTTTCGAAACCACATGATAACACTGACTCTCATTCGCTTTACACAGAAAAAAAAGGTGGAAAGTTGTCTCATCGTTTACTTTTTTAAAAAACGCCAATTTTGACCACATAGTTTCTTGGCTTTTAACTATAAACAAAGATCAACGTTTTGTGAAATTAAAGGAGAAATGATTTTCATGGAAGTAAATTTAGGGTTTGAGAGATAACTAGAAAAACAACCCGTACGTTGCGACGAGGTGATACAATTAAGACTCGTGTGTTGCAACATGGTATGATTTAAAAAAATATATGAAGCCACAACAAATCGGTTATAAAAATTGAAACATAGATACAAAACATTATTATGTCTTGTACGTTGCGGTGTATAAATTTATATAAAAAAGCTTAAAAAAAAATTTAAAGCGAAATCACGTGAGGTATATAAAAGAGATCTATAAGGTTACAACGATTCGATTTTGCAGCTAGAAACATGTATAAAAACCAATTATATAACGATGAGAAGTTATCAGTCAGTGTGGGTCTCGATCTTATTTTTCAACAACATCGTTAGTCAATATAACTCATGAATATATATAAAACTAACAAAGGAAAATTATTGTAATAAATAAGATCACTGATAATACAGGAGATAAATTCTATAGTTTGAAAAGCACATCGCGACGGTATATTCAAAAAATACCGTCAAGACTTAAATTAATTGTTTACCCTGTGCAAGATTAAACAAACCTCTTTTTAATCTTTAAGCACATCACAATTATCTCTACATTCCGTTAACAAATTTGGTTCCCTAACATGCCTTCATGAACCAACTTTGTTCCTAGATTATATGAAAAGATGAAAAGCCGACATTTTAAACCTACATAGTAGAACATGCCATCTTCAAGAACCAAAACAATGAGATTATGCAAGGACAATAAAACAATAAGCAACATGAATCAATCTATCGAAAAAAAAGGCTTTTCTAAAATCCTAGGTGAAAACTTAAAATTGAGAATCAAGAAATGAAGGATGGAATCAGATTAATTTATTTATAATGTTTTATATTCCCCTTTAGTAGCCGTTTCCCTAATCAAAGATCGGTGAGGATGAAACTACATAGAGGAAAGAAAAAGGAAATTGTTTTCTGGGATTTTAGATTCTCCTTTAATGGCAACAACGGTTCGGGAGAAGATGAACGACGGCTTGAAAACCTACTTTGGTGAAACGGCTTTGAAATAACCAACCATGTGTTTGGAATGTTTTGACATGCACCTTAAATATGCAGTGCTTTCGAGCCCTTACCAGTCAGACAAGGATTTGGTTACTATAGCGGTCCGATTACGTGCTTTGAAGCTCTTGTTAAAGGAACGGGGTGATTTGAGCGGCAACTGACAGTCCGACCAAAATACGCTCTTAGTCTTAACTCATCAAGAAAAATGCTAGCCCTCTTTCATTGTTTGGAACAAGGGATGGATGTAATCATGATCTTTGTTGTCAAGAGCCAACAAGGCATGCGCGGTGCACCTAGACCCACAAGCGCAGCCTTGACGCCTCGCTTCAAAAGGCTCATTTTCACATGCTCAAGTGCAATTTCAACCCAAGTTATAGCCATATTCATGCTCAAAAAATCATCAAATCATGCATAAAACAATTACACCTACATATTCTAAAAACGTATGCATGTTTTTAGAAAAGATTTCTTTGAACATGGGTAAACACAGATAATGCAACTTACAATTTAACATGGGTAAACACAGGATGTTTCAATACAAACCAACTATAGATAATGATTGTCGTTACTCTTGTTTATTGCCATGGTGAAACAAACGGCTAGTAGAAATTGTCTTTTTTGAAATTTGAAAGGAATTGTTTTGTCGGAAGGTGTCAAGATAATTACAGGTATAAAGCATGAGTCCCAATAATTGTGCCAGATATAATATATAGCTTTTATAACATGATTACCGAGAGAAATCATTTGTAGCATGGTAACATTACATAAGCCACATTTATGGGTTCAACTTCATTCAAGATTTTTTTTCCATTGCATTGTGTGAAACAAAACCCTTCAACTATTGAGATATTGATTGTTAAATTTAGCCTTGAAAATAATTCTACTTATTTCAAAAGTATATTTACTAGCAGTGTTGTAAAACTCGGCCTACTCGGCCGAGTAATCGGCGAGTACTCGGACCTGCTCGGACCAACTCGGCCAAAAAAACTCAGCCCAACTCGGACCAACTCGGTCAAACTCGGCCAACTTGGACAACTCGGACCAACTCGGTTTTTCACTTTTTTTACCGATTTTCCCTGTTTTTACCTGATTTTCATTGTTTTTCACCAATTATTGTTTGATTTTCTCTATATATACTTCATTTCTATTGATATATCACTTTATAAGTTATATATACTAGTAAACATATGATATTTGATATATATATAATTTTTTAAAAATTATTTTTTTATCATTTACCGCATCCGAGTACTCCCCGCCTAGGCCGAGTACTCGCAACTCCTCACTCGACCGACCTGGCAGCGCCTAGCGATTTCTCAACCATGTTTACTAGTAGTTTCTTGTTTGTCCATGATGACACGATTTTTTTGCAAAATTATATGCTAATAATTAAAAACACAAGAAAACTGAGAAAAAAAAAAGATAAAATGACATAATTTTTATAAAATGATTAGTTGTTAAAAATATTAAAATTTAAAAATATACATGGATAATATGGATAGTCACACAATATTAGTGTAAGGTCTTTATAGTTTTGTATATATGCATCATATGTACAAGCACAACTAATGTTTGTGACCTAATACGTTATTTGCAATGCTTTATGATATAATTTTTATATGTTTCTTTTTTACTTTTTAGAAACACTTATGTGCACGCCTTCATTAAAACCAAATCTCTATTAAAAAAGTGACAATAACATGAGGGGAAATTATTCATTAATAGTCAAAATATACATGACATTCTGCAAGGGCTCAACCTTTTTTCATGAGCACCTCAAACATTTGATGATCATTGTACACAATCTTTAGATGCAGGGGCGGCCCAGGGGAGGGGCAAACCCGACCTCCGTCCCGGGCCCAATTTTTCGAGGGGCAATTTTTTATATGTATATATATATTTAGGTTATAAACCCGAGTATTACACGGGTTTGAGTAACAAATAACTCAGTTAAATATATTTATGGGCCCATTTCATTTCTCAAAAGCCCTTTATCCTAACCGGCTCCCACGTTCAAGAAGATTGAAATTCAAAAGAAATTTGAAATTCATAATTAAGAAACTGATTAAAATGACTGATTTTAAAAGTACAGAAGTTAATCCCGACATATTTATTAAAAACATTTTTTATCCGGGAATAACCTTCTCTGCCCCTTTAATTTCCGCAGGGGCACTGCCTCTACCCCGCAAGGGGCGCGGCCCCTTGACCCCCGCTTGGTCAGGAGCTTTGAATGGTTAGGGGCCTTTTTTCCCCGACTCGCCTGGGCAAAATTTTAGGGCCGCCCCTGTTTAGATGAGTCACAAATTCTTAAACTATTTATTCATTATTGACAAAATATCTTGGTATAATATTATTTGTTAAATCTTGTAAAATAGATTTTTCTGTTTAGAAATCGCATTAAATATTTACCCTCAAGATACAATGGGGTATGCATTGTTCATCACAAACAAATTGGTACTCTTTCATACCAATTATCATATTTGCTACTTTTTTTATTTTTTTATAATAGATTAAAAATAATTAGTAGTTTAAGAAATAACTCTATAAAAGTGATGAAAAGAGTATCTCCAACAGTTCCTGGTTCAAACCAGCCACATCAGCTTTATTAAAAACCACATTTTTTACTCCAACAATACACCTTCTCAAACCATCTTTATATTTCCACATCATCACTTACTTTTACATTTATTTTAAATAACAATTTCACAATACTATAAAATATTTAATTTTTATATATTTATTTAAATAAATAGCAATATAATAAAAAATTAGCAAAAAATAGATTAACTAAAATATAACAAATACATAAACAAAACAAATTACATAAACAAACCATCTTGTAATGTTTTTTTTTATTCGAATTAAGCGTTGTAAAATAGATAGTAAAATCGTTAAAAAACTAGCCGTTAAAAATTTAACCGTTAAACTAGCCGTTACGTAAAAAAATTGGACAAACAAAAAAAATACATAAATTTTTAAATAAATAAAATATATATATATATATAAAATTTTTTTATATTTTTTTATAAATATAAATATAAGTATATATATGGATTAATATTTTAATAAATATTTATATATGTATGTGATGAGTGTAAATTAGATGTGGGGTCCACATTTTTTGGTTTTTGTTGATTTTACATACATCCTCTCTTTGTTTAAACCACCTCTCCAACAACAAAACCTTGTTCAAACCACCACCTCTCCAACCGTTGGAGATGGTCTAAGCAAACTATAAACTAAAATAATATTCCTAGTGAAACTAGGTAATTCAAATACAATTATATTTGTTTTGATTAAATATATTTCTCATTAAAAAGAAAAAAGAAGCTATCTCGTAACTAATTACATATTTATTAGGTTTTATTACTTGATAGTTTTTTATTTCTATAATTACAAATCCATAACAACTAACAACTTCTGCTAATTATTTAATTAAATCAAACAGTTGATTTATCAAATTTACATGGACCATTCATGAATTTTTATTATAATTTAAAATTCTTAATTTTTATTGAAAATGAAGAAGATCTAATAAAAAATTCCCAAATGTTAACGTAAATTAAACATAATATCATATTTCCCCGCTTTCATCTTCGATCTCTCGTCGCGGTGGTCGTCCAGGGTTCCCCAATTCGCCAACATTCTTCGTCAACTTCTCCGATCATCGGCAGAACGTGAGCATTCTTGATTCAACGTTTTTTACGAATCATTAACGCCTGATTTTTTACATTTATCGTCAATTTGGATCAACAAATTCTGAAAGGAAACTGTATTTGTAGATTGATGATTTTGTCTGCTAATTTATTGTTTATTTTAACGCATGTTTCTGTTCGGATTTGATTTGCCGATAATTTTTTTATGTTATGAAGATTTGTATGCATATTATATATTCGTTGCATGAATTAACACCTGCATTTGTGTATTTGTATGCATTAATGCATATAAGCTTCAATGATTTTGTTTCTGGTATCTGGTTTTGCAGATGCTTTACCAACTTTACTCTATTATCACTTAAATGCATACCAATTCATGTTTTGTACCACTGTTATATTACGTCAATCTACAAATCATTCTGATATATGCATGTTTGTGTGCGCGCATGTGAATATGTATATTGGTCATTTAAAATTCTTCTTGGTGTCAAACACCAAGGGTACATAAATGACTAAGTATGAGTCTTGATGTTTTTGTTAGATCTGAAGATGGGTCTGTCATTCACCAAGCTATTCAAGCGCTTGTGTGCGAAGAAAGAGATGCGTATTCTGATGGTTGGTCTCGATGCAGCTGGTAAAACAACCATTTTGTACAAGCTCAAGTTGGGAGAAATTGTCACCACCATCCCTACTATTGGTACTAGCTACTGGTTTTGTTTTTAAATGAAATATGATTTATTTGATTGATCACAATCATCTTGAAACTAAGTATGATTGGTGCATTTAAGCACCAAAAACATGTTAACCACCTTGGATCATTTCATTCATAAATGCAATTCAAATAAACGTAATACTTTTTGACACAACATTATTGTACATGGCAGGATTCAATGTGGAGACTGTTGAGTACAAGAACATCAGCTTCACTGTATGGGATGTTGGTGGTCAAGACAAGGTAATTTATTTTTCTGATAATGAAAAGATAATGATTCATTGATTCCCGAAAATGTATATCACGAAGCAAATTGGTTGTTTTTTTTTTCTTTTTTCTTTTTTAAAAAAAAATACAGTAGTGAAAAGAATTGCCAGCCTAAATGGAAGACAAACATTAGGTATCATATTTCAGAAGTGCCATGCTACCAAAGTGTTAAAGACATATTTTCTTGTCTAGCTTTAGATATTTCCTTAAATGTTTAATCAATGCTTATTGAGAACTAGATGCTAGCAAGTAGCTTTTTTATAATGTGATACCTAGAATAACTTTTAAACATGGCTTTTCTTTACCTTGTGAGGTAAGGCCTATTATGTCTAACATTTGTGAAACTATCACATGGGCTTGCTGTTGTTCTATTAGGTTGGAATGATTTGAAATAAGAGTATAGATTACGTACAAATAGGTTAATTTAATCTCAAACGAGTCGAACTTAATAACATAGCCAAAAAAGAACTAAAAAGGAACAGGTGAAATAGGCCAAATGGGTCATTTAGGCTGAAAGTGGCCAGTGCTACAAGCTCCTAAATTGTTAAATTTAGATAGTCATTGTTAATTTATAATTTTTGTAATCATAATCAAATACATTAACTAGTGTTTCCGGGTCAATCAACTCATACTATAAATGACTTGTTTCAACCCTAAATTGTTTCAACCCCGACTTGTTTGAACTTGTTATCCAACCCACCATTCTTGACCTCAAATGAGCATCATTAAACTTTAGAGAATAGATTTGAAACAGATGAGTAGTCGGATTTAGTTGTTTACAGATTCGACCTTTGTGGAGGCACTACTTCCAAAACACACAAGGCCTTATTTTTGTGGTTGATAGCAATGACCGTGATCGTGTGGTTGAGGCAAGAGATGAGCTACAAAGGATGCTTAATGAGGTATCTGTTTTCTTTTTAAATTGATAGTCAGTCTAATTGGAATTTTGTGATGACATGTAAACTGACATTTGTTACAGGATGAACTGAGAGATGCTGTATTGCTTGTGTTTGCCAACAAGCAAGATCTTCCAAATGCTATGAATGCTGCTGAGATCACAGATAAGCTCGGTTTGCATTCTCTTCGACAACGACATTGGTAAATTTTTCAAAATATGATGCTAGTCATTTTAGATATGATAAATGTGGTTCTTAACGAATGGATCTTGAGGCAACTTTGATATGATCCAACCAAATGAACCAACAAATTATATGTTATAGTTTTAAGTTTAACCTAATTACATTTGACTAGCTCCGATTCAATTTATATTTTTATAATGGAGTGAAACAAAAAATAATAGCTTGAAATGAGACAAGATTAAATGGGTTGAACATGTTGCATCACCATAACATTAGTGCCTTCAACTCTGAAATCATTTTATTCAAGAAATTAGAGTAGGTTTTAAAATAATAGGTTTGGTAATCAATTTTGATACAATTTATCTATATAATAATTTTTTTTTAGAAAATAAGTGTACCATAACAACCTAACCTAACCCATTTGTTTCAGCTTGTACAAAATATTAATTGTATCAGCATGCTACCTGCTCAAATGGGGTTTAGGGTTTTGCTTATATGATGTTCCCTCCTCTGTATACGCATACCAGGTCAAGTTGGTAAATACATAACAATTATGCAAAATTCATTAGTTTTTTTTACATGGTATCAAATCCTGTCGTAAGTTTGTGAGTATCTCATGAGTATCCTAGTTATTATGTGTAAGTTGTAAAAATTACTAAGCGGTGTGAATCTGACTAGGGCTAAACGGCTTGTGTTTTCATAGCCCAAATGGATCATCGGACCCAACAACCCACACATTGCGTTTACAGTCCGCTACTATTACAAGCGAAATGGTAGCATGATATGTGATAGCCATTTCATGCAAATTTCTCCTAAAACAATAAGGAATCGACGTTCCTAATACACTGTTACTCTACGTCTACCAACTGTCCTAGAAATCATTAGCCTTGATCCTACATTGCCACAAACTTCTATCTTGGACCAGGTCCCTTGCAGTTGTTGCAAATCCTGTCTAATCTGCTCTTCTCCAAGCCAGTTTAGCCCTGCCTCTACCCCTCCTCCCTCTGCTCTAATTGGAGTTGTTTGCCTAGCCTTCACATGTCGAAAGTATCTCAATCTACCTTGCCTTGTCTTATCTATTATATTGGCTACTTCTAACCTTTCTTTAGAAACTTGATTTCTTATCCCAACCAACCTTGTGAGATCATACATCAATCTCAAAATTCTCATTTCTACTACCTCCATCTTGCACACTTGTGTTTTCTTATTGGTCCAACGGAGTGTTCCAAACAGAGCTGAAGTATATTCACTATGTCTAACCATGTTGCAATTTGAAAGTGATTGATAATCTTAAGTAATGCATCAAAGATAGGATTGGTTATCTACCAATAATAAAGGTATAATATTAATATTAATATTATTACTGCAAAAAAATACTATCTACACCACCAGAAAGTGCGATTAACCTCTCTCTCTCTCTCTCGATTAACTTGTAGTCTGTATTTTAGGTCAATAGTGTGGCTAAGTCCCACAATACTAGAGAGAGGGAATAAGGAAGTAGCTGCCAAAGCATATCAAAAGGAGTCAAGATGAAGCTTAAATACTAATAAACTAGTTGTGGCATTTAACTTACAGTGGAAAGAACCTTATGATAAGTGTCTAAAGGTAGATATTCAACCAAGGATTTAAAGCATTTAAGCATGAAACAACCACAATACATGTACAAGAGAGATTTAGAAAATATAATGCTATAAGAGAGGCCTTAGGAGATGATAGCAATCCGTTACGTACAACTACCCAGTAATTGGATCTTCATGAAATAGACCATATAAGGCTAAGAAGCTGCTTGTTGAGAATGAGAGAAGTATTTGGCCTGAAGGCCGAAATTAGGAATGTGGATTATCTTACAGTTGGTAATTTTAATGCTGTATTGTACACGAGGTGTATTTATAGTCAATATAATTTACACTTGTGGGCATGGCCTCACATATTAATTTCACAAAACTTATGATACCCAACTACATTACCAATGTCTAGTGTCTGTGTAATTGTTGCTTGTTCTTACTATTGTTAGTGTGAGTGTGTAATGCAGGTTTTTTTTTGTTTTTTTATATCTAATATATGAATGTAATGGAGTTTTAACAAAATGATATTTTTCTCACCGTAATAGATGAATATTTAACAATTAATGGACATGATTATAATTTATAAGCATACGCTCCATTTGTGGTGCATGCATATAATGTATATATGTGTGGGCCCTTAAGGGGCAAAAGTAAAAGTGCAATAATTTTAACGTTATTTCAATTATTTTGTGAAAATAACGTTAAAATCATTGGGATGAATAACTTTGAGCCGGGGACTCTTTTGGAGCAGCCTCTTTATCCCAATTGGGATAAGGGTAAGGTTTGTATCTATCATTCCCCCCAGACCCTACTGAAAAGTGGGAATATACTGGGTAAGGTTGTTATTGATTACAATTTATAAGCAGGTAGTTGCATTCTTTATATAATTAAAATTGATGTGGTGATCATATATGTGTATATATAATCAACTGAATGCATGGCTAATATGTGCAGGTATATTCAGAGCACATGTGCAACTTCTGGGGAAGGTCTGTATGAGGGATTGGATTGGCTCTCCAACAACATTGCTAGTAAGGGGAAACATTAGAAGTTCTTTAGACAAAAGTCACATGTTTCTCTATATTTCCTATTAATTTTCTATAATAATAACATTAATAATAACAACGATAATAATTATTGCAATAATATTATGAGGGTTGTGCACTTGTGCTAGATAATACGGAAATTTCAAAGGTGATAATGCATGAATGACCACTCATTGAGATTTATTATTTATATTGATGACAGATAGAATACATCTATGATATAACAAACAAGCATACCTAGCATATTCCTACTATTCAGTAGGGTCTGGAGGGAATGATGTATACAAACCTACCCCTATCTCAGTTGGGATAGAGAAGCTGCTTCGAAGGAGTCCCGGCTCAAAGTTGTCGTTTGAAGTTAGCCATCCCAACACTTTTAATGTTATTTTTCACAAAATAAGTAAAATAACGTTAAATTCGTGCAATTTTACTTTGGCCCTTTAAGGGCTCACACACATACCTTGTATGTGTACACCGCAAATGGGACGTAGAATACATCTATGATATAAATATAGTTATTCATATGTTTTTTTTTTGAGTGAAAAATCTATCGTATTTCTAAGCTACTAAAAACCAAATTACATCTTTACTCGGTTTAAGCTTGTGATATCCGAGTCACTCATATTAAAGGCGATGATCAATTAGCAGACATTCTCGCGGAGCCTCTTCTCAAACATCACTACTACAACCTTCTATCCAAGATTGGCCTTTTGTCCCGCCAGTCCATCTTGTGGGACATTTTAACGGTTAAAAACCCTAATCTTGCGTACCTTCTTTTATTTTTTATTTTTTTTATTTATTATTATTATTTCAATAGAGCATTTAACTACCTTCAATTCTTCAGATACTCATACTATGCATTATTTCAAGCAGTTGTTAAATCAAGTTAAAGACCAATTCTTGATAATAATCTTGTATGAAAAAGATTTCAAGGGCAATGCAGAAGATCAACTAAAAGAAATATAAAACAATATTACAAAGACAAGTCTCTTATCCCCACAAGGGAACAAAAAATAAAAATTAAAAAACAAAAACAAAACAAAAACACCCACTTTAAAAACAGCAGTCATACATGCTTTTTTTTAATTAAACGAAAAAATGGTATAAAAAACAAAAGAAACATACAAAAAAGTATCACCGGCCCATCCATTAAAGAAGATAGGCAGCACTTTCAGGGAAGGCATCTATGAAGCTTGAAACAAGTTGTTGTGGCAACTTTGGTCCTTGAAAAAGTATTTGGTGATGTCTTGCTATCAACGACTGCACGATATTGAGCGCATCAACTTCATCCAACTCTCCTGCACAAATATTTCCTTGTAAGCCAAAAGGCTAATTCACAAACTCATGTTTGGCAACAGGTGCGCATAATTTGTGGGAAATGAATCCTATAACGTTTATGTGATTATAGTTTTAACTTTTTATGTAGCAGTGCAAAAGGTGGTATTGATGGTTACCCAATTCTATTTCTTGCTCTTGGTTGTCCTCGTCCACTTCTTCCACACCAGTCCCATTTTCCAAATCAATGGCTGCTTGTGCACACCGTTCCAAAAATTCTTCCTCGGTTTCTTCATGTACATCGTCGTCGTCGTCGTCATCGTCTTCGTCATCCTGATAGAGAAAATGAATAACTAAATAACATTAAAAAAAAAAAAAACATTTCCTAAAATTGAGTTGGTGACTCCATTGCTTAAACAAATTTGTTTGCTGATCAGGGACAATAGCTAGAGATGGCATTTTCAACCATTAATTAAATATTGGTCAACTAGGTCAGAATTCAAAAACTTGCGTGTTACAGAGGTGATTAAAAAAAATATTATATAGTGATGGGGTGACATAGGAAATAGAGGGATGTATAGAGAAAATATTAAATGGAGAAGTGCTAAAATATAAAGGTTGAAATAAGAGAATGCGACTGAAAGTCACTTATTTATTAGGTATAAATTTAAGTTGTCGTTATCTCAAATGGTTTAAATAAAAAATTTGGTTAAATGAGGATGGGTTAATAATCACCAAAAGCATAATGTAATATTATTGCATAAAACCTCCAAATTGTTTAAACTTAAATTACTATTTAATAATACTATCTTTGTTGTTATAACTGACGTTCATTATTTATGAAATTAAAAAAAAAAAAAAAGAAGAAAAGTTTTAGCATGTCAGCCCAACCTGAACCACGTTACCCAACCAGCCAAATCCAGACATCTTAATATCACCTCTAACAAGTGCCATCCAACAATTATTAAATAATGATAAAACAATACATCAGCTGTAGAAAAAACTGAAGTAAATCATAGGAAGCTTATGAAAGTTAAAAAAAACGTCAAACCTCATCATCTTCGTCTTCATTGTCATCCTCGCTGGCATTCTCATCACCATTTTCATCAGCATCTTGGCCCTCTTCTTGTAGTTCTTTCAACCGCACGGATGCTTCCATCAAAGCAGACAAGCACTCCCATAACAATCCCTCCCTGCTCTCATTCCTCATAAGCAGCCCCGTCACCAAATTTGCTAATGTCATTACTGGTAAGTTTACAAGGTCATGGCTTTAATTATTAGTTTGGACAGGAAAACAATAAAACCCACACAATAACTATACTATAACAGGCAAGATGGGTGTAAACTATTTTTCAGATTCAGGGCCTTACAATAGAAGAAAATTACCACCATTGCATGCCAAAGAGTTGTAGTTTAGCATAAGCAAGAGACATCCATTGCTTTTATAATTCTATAAATAATATAGGTTTACAAAAATTTTTAATTACAATGAATAATCAAACATTTACTGAAAATAATAACTGCGGCTTCCATCCTTCAGAACACATTTTTGTATCATTTTTAGCTTAATTTTTATAACATAACCGCTTTGACCCATTACAAATAAAGCATAACCCAAATCATCCCATTTATAAGTATATAAATTAAGATTAACACCACTGAAGTTTATTGGAAGGATTAAAATAAGAAAACTTTACCAGCTAACTTAATTTCAGACTCATTTGATAGTCCATGTTCAAACTTAATTGAAGAGATGGAGCAAAGAGCAACCGCCCAGACTCTTAAGCCATCATGTTGATCCTCCTCCAATGTCCTCTCAACAATTTCAGGATAGCTTAAATAACATGAGCATACAGCAAGCAGCAATGGCTTCCAAACAGGAGAATGTTTTGATTGTTTTTCTTTAAAAGAAGAAAATGCAGCCCGGGTGAAAGATGCAGTCACTGCATGCATTATATATTCTTCTTCAGGTGAACATGTCAAAAGACGTAAAAGTATGTGAACAGAAGATGAGGCTCTATGGACCACAGATGGATACTGTGTAAAGGCGTTGCTAACAAACCCACAAATTCCTTCAATAATGGAACGTTGGCTTGTTGAACCGCTGATGAAGTTTATTAAAGAGACTTTCTTGTGCAAATAAGAAGCTTCTTTGATGCAACTGAATATGGATAAATCTTCTTCTTCCTCCCAACCATGCCAGTTTGAAATCAGACTGGCCCAAGCTAGTAAGAGTTTTGAGACAATTAGCTTCTGAACAGCATCATTCTCATTAACATCAGACATGATGAATGTCAGTAATGTTGATGAATCATCTAATGAAGAGGGAGATTCTGAAACCTCATTTTTCTGGCATCACATTGCATGCAAGTAAAATGATAAATATAGCAAGGGAAGATTGTGTACTGCTCATAAAGCCAATTAAAAATAGAATTAAATGGTGGCAATTTTGATCCATAAACAGAACCCAAGTTGTGTTTCATCTCTCATGAGTTGAATGGGTAAAAAAAAAGAGCTTAAATAGAAAATAGAGAGTGAGTTGAAAGGATAGATAGTGGCTCAAAGGGTAGATTTGAAAACCTCCTAAACCATTTTACTCAATAAAAATAAGAATATTAGCATAAAACAATAAGATTTATGATCATATTTAATACATAGATTACGCATATATAATGTTAAAAAGTATAAGGATTAACCTGACACGACCTGTTACACAACCCTCCTGAACAACCCATTGTGCCACCTTAAGTAGTATTATTAGAAATATTTGAAACCTACATTTTCCAAAGGTGTCAGCCAAGCTACTTGCAAGATATCTGTAAAAGCCTTGGCAATGGTCGACCGACCAGCAGCAGCTACAACATTATTTGCTATATCATCAGGTAAAGAACCTTCCCAATACTGAGCCATAACTGATAACGCTGCAAAACCTCGCTCAACCACCTATAACAAAACCAAAAGCAATAATCTTTAACTGTTTTCCATGACCATAAAACTTTAGGATGATGGCTGTTCAAAAATAAATAAATATATAGATAAAAAATATAGGATGGGGAGTAACAGTTGGCTTACTTGTGGCCATGGCTCAGAAATTAGAGGGATATGTTTCAAAATATGTTGAGCTAACAGTGAGACAATATGTGGGATATGAGGAGCAACAGCATCAGCTCCGGCTTCAACCAATGTTTTAAGAAGCTCATACATAACAGGGATCTCTACATCATTGTCTATTGTAATTCTATCAACTACAATTTGAAGGATCGGTAGCCACTCGGGTGGAGAGAAGTCATTCTACACAACATCCAAAGAATTTTAATCATTCTATAATCAAAATCATCAGAGTAATAATCTTAATTGCACACCTCAACAAGTTGAGCAATTGCACCAGCTGCAGATATTCGTACAGGATACCATGAAATATCAGTGTCTTCCATTACCAAGGCTTTCAACAAGAATGAATACACATCAGGGCTCATCTCCTGAAAATTATAGCATTATCAACACGCCTAGGATCTAAGGTACCATGGGTAGTAAGAGATATACACACAAAAAAACAAATTACAAAAAAAAAAAAAAAAAAAAAACGTAACAGCAAATATATATACTACTCACTTGAGTAAGACAAGAAACAAGCTCTCCAAGTATCCAGTTGGCAGAGGCAACCAAATAAGGATGACAAAAAGATGCAGTGTATAAAGGTAAGACCCGAGACCGAATAAGCATACTTATATATGCAGGTTTCTGCTCTGTCAGAAACTGAGGGTAAACATAAGAAAATATTAGTAATGAAATTTCAAGGTTCTTTGCATCATAAGGTATTTGGGGTCACAAAAAGTAATGTCTATGTGATGCCTACAAATAAATTCTCTTAAGTAAATATAAAAAACAATTTGGAATGAGATATCCTTACATCTACAAGGCTGCCATATGCCATCAAAACGCCATAATAACTGTCAAAAACGAAATAACTATGAAGTTAAAAAAAGTACCACTAATATAAAATAGGTACAACGGGAACCTTGAAAAATACCTTGTAAGTACTTTTACATTATACATAATAATACTGTTCAAGAAATGTTATTATAAATATGTGTGTACTACAGACACAAAGGTAAGTATGTAACTATGTCATGTGGTTGTGCGCATAACGCATCATCAGATCCATATACAGAATCGGGTGCAATCTGTCTTATCCAGATTAGTTTCAACTGATAAAAAGATCTAGTGAAACAACAGTGAAAACTGGATGCGTAAGGAAGAAAGAGGCAGGATAGACTATATCCCATGAAACAAAAAAATAAAACCATAGAATTCCCTTATCGACTTCTCATCATATTTGGAGAGTAATTCTCCGTTACAAACTTCAAATGATATGTATTTCTTTATACAAGTAACAAAACAAACATTTTTAAAGATTATCACCTACATGCATTATTAAGCAACTTCTCCTTCACATAGGCTGGTCACTGCTGAAATTGTTCTTTCTACACTAGTTGTTGCCACTGGAACAGAACTAATACTGACTAAGATAAGCATAAGTTGCAATTGTTAAACGGTTGTTTGTTAGTCATACAGAAATAGGTGTATTTTATAAAGTCAGCGATGATATTGCAGATAACTTCCAACACATGAAAATTCCCAGCTAACTGCAAATTTGATTCTGGTCTTTGTTTTAATCTAATTGATTGTTATTTGGAATTGTCATTTTTTTGGTTGCATATTACCTTTTTTATTGATTTTCAAGATCTAAAATTCCTAGATTTGTAACCTAATCCTAGTTTTTACATATCATGCACCTGTATCCATAGTGGTTATCAAAATATAAAAACCCCTAACCACAAAATGCATCATTAATTGAATAGGAAAATATGCACTATGTAATATGTTGTATCCATCACAAGTAGAAGGTCACCATATTGGACACTCAATATTCCTGCATATGTAAGTTCACCTCTAAATTAAATTAATTTGCCAAAAGTTGAGCTAAATAGTTATGTTACACCATTTGTCCTACTAACCACATTTGAAGTATTCCTGTCCATTTGATAAAATCTTTTACAACAAAATACATCCATTTTGTTGGTTACATTTGAAGTTTTTGATAGAGATTATAGCTATTTTAATATGTTGGTAATAATTAATAGCAATGGTAGGTTCTAGATATTGGTAGTTTGTAATTAATAGCAATGGTAGGTTCTAGATATTGGTAGTTTGGTAAATATTAATATTACCAAACTACCAATATCTAGAACCTACCATTGCTATTAATTATTACCAACATATTAAAATAGCTATATCTCTATCAGTTTTCCTGTCCATTTGTTAAAATATTTTACAACAAAATACATCCATGCCATTGGTTCATTTTGCTAACTATATAGTTCACAAATACATAAAGTTATTGATCCATATACCTAAAACTTGCAAGAGAACTTGCACTATAATTCTTTTAAAAAATTTAACTTAATTGCTAGGCTAATTAACCAACAAAACAACTAAAAGCAGCAAAATAATTCAAGTTGATGAAAAAATTGTTGGCCAAACTACCAAATTGTGTTCACCGTACAATTTTTACTTACTCTAATTTGTTAAAGGCAAAGAACAAGTGGGCCAGGTCCCAAACTAGAGGCTGGGCATTATATTGGGCCCTATATCTAACAAGCACTTGTATAAAAATTTAGCCGTCCTTTTTCTGTAAATAGTTGATAGCTTTTAACCTATAATATTACAGCTACAATTAGTGAAAGACTTGTGAACTTACTCATTTATAGTCTTGTTGGTTATTGGTGTATTTACATCAGATGGAATAGGGAACTTAGACAAAAATGGGAGCACCAACAACTCCCCCATACAACTGCGACCTTTTTGTTTGTTCTTTTCACCTTTTTTACGCTTGGATGTCACTGAACCCACAACAGGAGGCCCCTACAAACATGAGTTTTAACATTTAATAAATTGAGAGTGGAAAGATATTAATAACAATAATAATAATAATAGTAATTAAAAAATTAGCAGAAGTAACTGTAACAGCAACGACAGTAATGGGACAATAACAAAACATGACCTCAATGGTACTACTAATTGGAATAGTAGTAGCAGTACTAATATAATTACAATAATAATATAAATGACCTTTGATATTGAAATAACACCAAGCAAGTTCAATGCACTTTTTCTTGGAGTGAACAAGTCTTCTCTCCATCCTGAAATTTCCTCCTGCCACACAAAATTCATCTTTTATTTAAACATATCATTTTAGAAACATATATGTTATATTAAAAACTGCAATATATGATTTTTAGCCTAATTTTTTTCATTATTGGCATGGTCAAAAGAGCTATCTACAAAATTAACTTGCTGAAATTGAATAAATATTTACTAATTCAGAAGGGAGGTTCTTTCTTATGTACTCATCTGAATCTTCTTCCCACTCTGTAACATCCTACAAGCACATGTTCCAAGATAAAGAAAAAAATTACTCTAGGTACCAAATACTCTTTAATGCAATTAGAATTTTAATACAAAAACAGTTACAAAAAACAACCGTCATTTGAAATTGATAACTATGACACTATGTTCTGCTTTAATCAACCAGTGCATGATGTATTCAGGTTCCATATATCAAACCTTTTCATTCATTATAATTGCTGGAAATATTGCAGACTCTAGCAAAGATGAAAAGTGTGGTGAAACAAGTCTCCATCCCTGTTTTTAAACATGTCAGGAAAAATAAATAAATAAATAAAAATGAACAATCAATCCAACTTGCTGATGCAATGAACCAAACTCACTGGGCCTGTTTCAAGGAGTCGAGAAATAACATCAAAAGCTAAAGACACAACCCTCTCTGCCAAATTATCCAGCATCTGTACACAACAATATCAAATCAGCAAGCTACCACATTTAAAAATTAACGTAAAATTAAAAGGTAAAGATAGCATAAAAAGATCAGAGAACAACAAGCCCAAGATATTATAAAGCATGTTAATGGAATATGCCAGTATGGAGCTAGATCTTAACTCAAAATAGTATATTCAATATTGCACAAATCATGACTAGCAGAAAGGGATAAATGAAAAGGAAGGGCCAGTTGGGTAATATGTACAAGAAGGTAATTTTGTTATTTTTGTATGAAGGCAAGACAGGTCAGGCAAGTCCAGTTGACACAAAACAATATTCGTCCAATCTTCCCATAAAAAGATTCTTGAAAATATGATTATTAAAACTTTGTATAACAATATTAACCGACTTTTTGAATAGAACAATCTAGTTGAATGTATGCATTAAAAATACATTGTGGGCGATGCTTCCTTTTTAGCCCATTTTTATATTACCCTTTTTGCCCATTAGAAATTAGAAAATAACCCAAATCGTCCTGCTTCCTATTTTAGCTCATTTTAATATTACCCATTTCACCCATTAAATATAAAAATAACACGAATCAACTCGTTCATAATTTTTATGAGCTTACACTGAAGTCAATCTTGACGTTGAGTAGTTTCACAACTGAATTAATGATGTCCGGCATAAGTCTGTAAGATAAAATGGAACAAAATGAATATTGATAGACACACGTGGCAATTTATTTAACTTGAATAACATTGAAGCATTACTTATCAGAAAACTTCCTATGGCGGGTGATAAGGGCACAAAAAATGAGCAAACTTCTCTTCCCGGTCTTCAATCTCAATGTGTACCCATCTTCAGATCCATGATCTTGAAATTTTAAAGAGTGTAGGATGCGAATTAAATCCTGGCAAAGAGATGGAAGCAGAGAGACCAATGCTGATGGCATATGTGATCTCACCTACAAAAACAATAATAAAAGATGCATAATACAACCTAAATAAGTAATTCATATATCATTAGCTTGTGTTACTGCCCTGCAACAAATATTCTGATGAGAAAATGCTTAAACTTGGAGATCGATTACAAAGTTTGTGGTAACATTTATCAAATGTAAAATAAGAAGGTAACAGAAAATACTTTGTCTGGGTAATCTGATGTTTTATGGTTTTTAGTTGCAGCTGATAGTTTTACTCTAAGACTAAGATATAGTCACAAAAATCACATCACAAAAAATTATACTTACAGCATAATATATGCACTTGCTCATTATAAGAAGGCTCTTCTCAGCTTCCATTTCAGATTTATTTTGAACACATAGGATCTCAACAAACTGATGAAATAAAGAAATCAAAGGTACTAGAATTTCTTGTGCTATTAGCTCTAATTGAGGTGGAACCGGCTCCTTTGCTAATTTTGGGTTCAAAAAGTACTGCCAAAAGCACACGAATTACACCATTAGTTATTGTTAAATTCTACCCAAGTAGGATACCAAAAGCTGTTGCAGATAATTGCATCAAAAACTAAAAGACTATTGTAACAGTCACTTGTTACAAGTACCTGAAATGGCCTGACAACTGATTGGAGAACAGTAAGGGCATTGATGGTCTTCCATTTAGAATTCCCACTTTTATTAACCAAATCACTATCTTGAATTACCAATCTCAGCTCAGGCACCAGTTCATGCCACAAGTTGGTCTTCACAAAGTCAGCATCAACAATAGGACGAAACTGCACCAGCATGTATCAGTAACTGACAATGTGAAACTATGATAATAGAGGTGGCAGAAAGAAAGCCAGACATGGTCCGGTTACAAAATCTATCAATTGCAGTAATAGGCTAATTCTTTGAATACAACAATTTTAGCGTTTCTTGTGCATTAAAACAACCCCTTTCCTTTTAAGCTAGGCTTTTATTTAAAAAAAAAAAACTAACAGTCCTGCTAGAGATAACCAAAGCATAGCCCAAATCCACCCCATACACAAGTAATGAGAGAAAATACACGTACTGCTTCAATTAACACTTTCAAGATTGCAGGTTGTGCTTGAAGCAAAGAACGCACAAGAACGTCTCTAAACTCCTTGCTGACTCTTGAAGCTTCACTTGTGTTTCGCCTCGTAAAATTCTTTAGATATGTTGCAGCAGCAATACTTTGACCTTGATTCTCCCCCCCTGCAGTTTTATAAATTTCATTTTTTCCTACTCCCAACATACATCTAAGATTCTATTCCGCATGGATTAAATCTTCTCCAGATTCAATAATAACAAATGTAATAACTAAATTATGTGTTCTGGAACTACAAAATTAAGAAAGCTAAGCTTATTTCTTGAATTCAGAAACACAATTCAGCGATTTGGTTTTGATCTAAAGTTGCTTTTTCATCATAATTAAACAAGTGCAATATGATAGGCATACAAAATTCAAGTAATTAAAGTAATAGGAGGTGAGAGTTAGACATATTCACCGGTGGCGATGGAGATTAGAGCAAAGGGGAAATTGGGGTTGCAGCAGAGATCGTCGAGAGCTCCAGTGGCAGAACGGCGAACATCACCGTCAGCGCTGAGGGTGTTGTCGAGAAGCAGGGCTACTTGCGCAGTTGACTCCATGTTGCTCCGATCGACGACGGAACCCTAGCCAGCTCAGGCTCTTGTGAGAGATTGGGCGCGCAAATGTATGCACAATGGCGGGAACGTTACTTCATTCCTGCTAAGTGCTAACCACGGTTAAATAAAAAGGTTAAATAACAATTCTAAATCACCAACGCATTTTTTTAAATACGATGTTCCTACATATCACGTATGTTGTTTTAACAGGGTTTAATGAGCAGAGGTAAGAGGCGACCACACCAGATGCGCGGGAACCCCTAGAATGGGTAAACTCTCGTCCCCCATTGGTTCAGAACACGAGATTAAGTTCAAGATTCATTCCCTCACCTTAATGTCTTTTAAATCACTAACACATTTAATTACCAAAATCATTATATCCTAACGGTATCAACGGCATCTTTGTGGTGTGATAAAACTCTGTAACCAAATGATCATTAACAATTCTCGGCTTTTTTTAAATACATCTTATATTAAATAATAATATTAAATATTAAATATATTTTTTTATATATTTTAAATTTAAAAAATGTTTTTTTGATACTTTAGAAAAATCAAATTATTATAAAATAAAAAATTTCAAAAAAATTTATATAAAATGAAATTTTCAAAGAAACAAACTTTGAAAAACTTAGTATCTGAAGAATAAATATAATTATTTTAGTACTTAAAGTATTAAATATATAAAATTTTAATCACATGTCATCTTATAGTGTTTAAATTTTAATTGATAATTATTTATCATATATATATTTATTCGACCCGTGTAATACACGAGTACTAACCTAGTTCGTCTAATATAAGAGATAGTTGAAAATTACTAGAGAGTAATATATATATATATGTTTCTTATTTACGTTTTTATTAGTATGCCTAGCAAAATGAACTTGTTGTGTCAGAAAGTATGTCTATTTGAAGTATGTTCATTCTTGTTCTGGTTAAACGGGGCTCACGTGGTTACGCATAATGGGTCAACTTGAAAAAATGTATGCATTCTCCACCTCTTTCAATTTAAACATGGTTTCTTTCCAAAATTGAAATCGATGTGTAACAAGTTTTGGATTGTTATTTTCTCTGTTTATAACAATTGTTAATAACTAAACATATTTATAAGTTTTTTTTTTCAAAACTAAAGAAACTAATAACAATTCTATATTTAAAATTTAATACGTTTAACTAAAAGATCGAAGGAAAGTTAAAGCTTGATTGTATCATTATATCATAAAAAAAGGGTTGGAAGACAACCTCAAATATCCTAATTAATTACAATCTACAAAGCCTATAGAGAAACACAATCAAAGGCCAAACTTTAAAAACATGTTAGGGATGTTTAACGTACCGGTTTACGATTTTTTGTTCGGTTTAATTAGTATAGTTTTTTTCTGTCCAAAAACCAAACCGAACTCGGGAATTGGTTAACCGAATCGAATTCATTTTGGTCCGGTATCGATTCGGTTAAACCGAATTCAACTGAATAAATAGATTAAAAACCAAATAAACCAATTAAAAACCGAATAAACCGAGTTCAACCTTATACATTATTAATAAAAACAATAAATTTAAATATAATTTCGGTTTAATTGGTTAACCGAATAAACCGAATTAAAAAAAAAATTGGAACCAAATTCATAATTCAGACAAGCTTAGAAACCGAAATCCGAATTTAGAATTCGGTTTGGTTTTTTCAGTTACGGATATAGTTCAGTGGTTAGTTTTAAGCAGTTTTTTTTGTTTTTTTATCATTTGAATTTGGGGGTAAATGATGTTAACCTGAGATTTCATGGTAAGCGATGTTAGATTTCGATCGAAAAATCAAATCACCCCTGTTGAAACAGAAACATTAAATATTTTAGACATCAAAATTGCAAATAAAGTTTGTTTTATGTGTAAAAACTTGATGGGGTGTTTCAATTTTGTTGTGTAAATTTTAAGATACCCTAAATTATAATATATATCAATTAGCAAAAAAAACCATATACACATAAACACTGTTCACAATCACACACACACATCACACACACAAACCACTTTTTCACACACACACATATCACACACATCACACACACGCACACACATCACACAAACGGTGGGCCCCAACATCTCAAACACACACACACATACATACATATATATATATATATATAAATATATATATTTTGTATCATGTGAAAACTCGATCTTAGAGAGAAAACCCTTAAACCATATCTGGGTCGTTGATTTGGAATCTTGAAAATAAACATGTGGTCTACATTAACCCACATTAAAACTGATTTGTTTATCCAAAATCTAATTTTTTATTCAACTTTAATGTGTACCATATATTTTATTTTCAAAAGTCCAAATCAATTGTCCAGATAGGGTTTAAGGGTTTTCTCTCTTATACCGGGTTTTGACAGGATACAAACCCTCACATAATCACTATTCACTACTGCGTCTAAAGATCAAAAGATAGATTTTAATACTTTTCAATTAATTTGAAATTTACGTTTATACCATGAACTTTGAACTCTTATTTTTAAGGCGCTCTCACTTTACTCACATATTTTTAATGTTTACATGATTTTAACGCGTTATTAGGTTATCTGATAAACGTCATAATTATATTAATTTGATCGCAATGGCCTCATGAACGTTTATATAAATTTCTAACCCAAACTGTCACAGAAATTTTGGGCGTTGTTTACATGTCTATAACGCATCCTTACGTTATCGAATATTTGTATCGTTTATATCATTTTTATCATAATTAGTTCACAAACGATTTAGATTTAATAATTTTATAAACCATGAGAATTATATATACTACATATATATAAGATTTACATTTAATAATTTTATAATATTTGTATCATTTATAAATTTTGCGTTTACGCAGGGCCTTTTTTTTAAGTCTTCTGTAATCACATTCTTTCTTTACTATTAAATAAGTTCTTAATCTTCAACCCTTAGTTTCAAAGCTTACGTTATAGATCTTTTATAGGGTATTTTCGTGCATTTTATTGTACACGATTTTAACCTCATGTTCTGTTGGTTTTTTTTACGTCAGTATATTAGACCCCGCCGCAACGCGCGGGGTCCTAATTCCTAGTTTATATTAAAGAACTCTCATCTTTATTTTGTTAATTACATCTTATATTTCACTTTATTCGCATAATCACATCAATAGAAGTATTCATAATTTACCTCTTTTTATGTTTTTATTTATTTTTATGTTGTAATTCTTATATATAAAAGTGTTTTTATATTATTTTACAAATTTCCTTGCTACATTAAGGTGTCTATAATTCTATATTACTATTAAAAAATAATAAATAATAAAAATCCTATCAAACAAGTGATCAAATTTACCTTTCAACTAGCTCTATAACTAATATAGTAAGACTACTCCCATCGCCAACTTAAATGGCTGGTTGTTCGTGACCTTTTTTAAAAAAATAATAATATTGAATAAAATAGGACGATCTGGTTGTCCCACCCACCGATCGTCGTTCCATTTTTTAATGTTATCTTTTGTTTTCATTTGATAGATGACAATTTCTTATTGGTCAATATTATAAGTTTTATTTCGTGAAAAATTGATTGGGTTGGTTGTAAATGAGAGTGAAAAAATTTGTTTGGTTGGTTGTGTGGATTGCAGAGAGATAAATTATTTTTTTAATAAATAGTTTTGGTTTGTTGGTTCTGAATAGAAGTAGTCTAAAGTTGCACTTGGCAATATATGTGTATAATATATACGAGTTGTGTTACACTTTATTATTAATTAAAGAGATTCTCCAAAGATAAAAAGCCAAAGAATTTTTCTATTTGTTGGAGAGCCTTTATATATATAATTTGATAATGAAGAAGTGCTTTGGTTGTGTGTTTTGTGAGTGAATAATGAGTGTTTCTCAAACTCCAAGCATCAACTATCATCATACACTTCAAATTAGGGTTTATGAAGCTTTCATATTCTCCATCCCAGTCCTTTTCTCCATCATACTAATTCTTTTGTTCTACTTGTTCTACCTCAAAAGGAGAGCTTACTCTCTTTCTTCTGCACCATCATCTTCTACTTTCAGTTATGCTACTTCATTTCTTCCTATGGTAACATTCATTCATGTCCCTAATTTTTTTTAACGGCTAACGCCTAGTATCACTGTTTAAATGAGTACATTGACACCATCTTTTAAAAGGAAACACACACTGGGAAAACGCCTAGCTTAACCTAGAGCATTTTTTTTGCTCCAGTTGAGACTCAAACCTAAGACCTCTCATTCGGAACGTCAAGGGTACCATTAGGCTATAAGTCCTTTGGTATTCATGTCCCTAATTAACTTGTAATTATCAAACTAATGTAGCCTTATAATTGTTTTAATAAAGGGTAATAGGTTGGAGTTAACCCATAATAAAATTTAATATAGTTTAAGCAAGGTTGTTCATATGAGGGTTTTCTTTAGTGAGGGGAGTGTCGGGTTACCATGTTACTGTTCTTCAAAATGGAAGAGTTGTTATCTCTGTATTAGGCGATCATGGGTGTTTGAATATTTGTCTAAAAAAATTAATTTTTGATTAATTTTTTTTTTAACGGCATTTGATCTCAACGTGTGAACCACTGATTTACAGGTCACGTCACCAAGGTCTAGTTACCATGACCTCCGTTGAGACCCTACCACCACCCCAGTAATTTTTGATTAATTAGTGATGGTTTTTTTGTCATGTGATTTAAATATTAATTGTGTATTGCAGTCTAATGCTATTGAACTCAAAGGTGATCTCAAGGATAAGCTACCAAAGGTTTTGTTTGACGAAGATTTAAAAGCTAAGGATTCAATGTAAGCCACCTAAACATTCTTTTTGTAGTTTTAGTATGTTAGGTTTATAAAACAAACTTGTATGCTTAACACATATACCATATATATAATGTACTTTATAAACATTAAACTATGATAAAATACTCAGTTTTAGATCGTTAAATGTGTAAACCTTTACAGTTAAAGGCTCCTCGTGCTCTAATTCAGGTCATGCTTATTTTCCATCACCAATACAATATTTTCTTATATTGATATTAAATTATTAATAGAGTAAATTACCGATACAGTCCTTATGATTTGTTAGTATTTCACTTTTTAGTCCCTAGGTTTCATAAATTACTCATATGGTCCCAAACTTTGCACATTTGTAACACATATAGTCCTTATGTGAGGGTAATTTGGTCAATAATTTGGTGACTTAAGGACTATATCTGTTACAAATGTGCAAAGTTTGGGACCATATGGGTAATTTATGAAACCTAGGGACCAAAAGTGAAATACTAGCAAACCTCAAGGACCATCTTGGTAATTTACTCTTATTAATATGATATTATATTTTTTTTACATCCAATATTTATGATCAGCCATAGTTTATTCTCTTGTCACATTGTCTATAATTTATAGCCTTTCCTTTTCTCAAACGTGTCGATGGAATTATGATGATAAAGAAAGTAGAATCTCATATGAGTGCCATTCATATTGAGAAAAAGTGTACAAGCATATATGCTCTAGCCTCTAGTCACCAACATTATATATAATAAGGGCATAATGTTGACCGAGAAATACTTATATACTTTTCATTTTTACATTTTTAATTAATCATCAAGGAATCATCACCAATTCATTGTCCTCATGCATTATGCAAATTATACTTTCTTAGACCTATGTTTGGAAAGTGGACGGGTTGGGTTGGATTACACGTTAGGATGGGTGTGGGTCAATATTAATTTGGTTTAAATGAGTTGTAGCTAAACAAATAGTTTACTTAAAAAAATTTTATATGATTTTTTCATCAAATATATTATTGATCATACTTACCATTTTAATACATTATATACACTTCGTTTTTAAGTTGTTCATGACCTCCATTATGTTAAGTTCATCTCAACACATTCCATGTCATAATAATATGCATTTCAACCTGAAAATACAATAATTATTTGCCTAAATCTATTTATTTATCGTACTATGTGTTAAAATTGTCAGGTTCACTTAGACCCAGAGACATAATTAGTTTGTGAGGCATGCAACCAAATTTATTTTATATTTTGCTTGATTATGTTTGTACATGTTTTTATGTTTAATTTTGAGCCGAGAGTCTATGTGAAAGTAGTCCATCTTTCCTCAAAAATATGAGTAAGGTTTGTCTATATCTTATCATTTTCAAACCTTACAAATAGCCAACTACGAGTGATATTTACCAGATATTTGTAATTATTGTTTATATAATTTGACCTTTCATATGAATAAAAGAAAAAAAAATACATGTATATCTAAATTAAGTGATGCCATAACTGATTACTGATAATTATATTGTGTTATATACCGGTGTAGGTGTTGTGTTTGTCTTGGTGAATTTGAAATGAACCAAGAGTTGATCCAAGTGCCATCATGCAAACATGTGTTTCACAAGCAATGTATTCACCACTGGCTTCAATACAACTCCACTTGTCCACTGTGTAGATGTTGCGTTTTCTTAGCCATGGGGCCTCTCTCTTCGCCGCCACCAAGTCAAGTCGACTCGCATATGAGTATCGACGGTGTAGCAATAATAAGCACAAGCATACATTATTCTGATGTTGAATCTCAATAACATCACCAAATACAAAATCATTATACCGAGTCATGCAACGACCACGTTGCATATCAGCATGGTTACACAGGTCATATAAATTTATATATGTTAGCAGTTTTAGCCTAGTCATATGTTGAGATTGATTGAGACGAGGATCATTGTTACGAATAAAGCTAATAAAGTTGGGGGAAGAAGAAAATTGAAGGATGTACTATACTACTATCAGTCTATCACTATACGCATACTTGTTTAACGTGTTGAATAGGAAATCGATGAAAGAATTAAAGGATGAGAAGAGTGTTCTTTGTAGCATGTCACTCTTTATTGCCACAAAAAGGGAATATGGAGAGAATGAAATGACTAGTATTTAATTTTGTATTTGTTTAAATTTATAGTTTGAATTTCTGACGTGTTTTTATATAAGACTTTTAATTAAATAAGTTTATCTTGAAATCAATCTAATTGTTTGCACAAGGATTTTGATCAATTGCTACAACTACACTCAAATGGAATCTTTCAAACTAGTCATCTCGTGTTATGAGATGTTTGGTCAAGTCCTATAACAAGCGAACCCCTCGTTTTGTGTTGCTGAGACATGCGTCAAGGATAAAGTCTTTGCAACCGAAGTCAGCCTAGAAGCCGAGTGACATGCTAACGCTACTAATTGAGTGCCAGCACGTAGCTGTGCTGTCAGTAATCGTAGTTCAGATTCAATTCGGTTCAGTGAGGGCGACCACGAAAGTCACCGAAGGGATTAGTCTTTTCTTTCACCCAGATGAAAAAAGTCAAACACACTCAAATGAAATCTTTCAACTAAAGCAATGAGACGCTAGAACAAAGCAATGAGACGCTAGAACAAGTAAAGTAGATAATATTTTAGCAAAAAGATCTTATACAATCTGTCTGATATTAGTTATAGATTTTCTTTTAGAAATTAAACTTTATGTTAAAATATTAGTAACCTTGAAAATACTAGCAACGTTACTTTAATCACAGGGCAAGAGGCGTATATTTTTCTTTTTTTACTTTGTGGATATTGGAATGGTAATAATGAAAAAAATTCATCGTTTTATACATGTTTATTAGGTGAATTGTGAGAGGTGGTATTGTGATCAGACAATAGCATAATTCCCAAGCCATCTAGTAAATAGGAACTTTAGACTATGATTTTACTATAATTATAATTTATTTTTTTAACACAATTGTCCGATCACCCCGATATATAACTGTCAATTAAATCACCCTTGCACTCCAAAAACAAAGCGTGAAAACCTAACTCATCTGACAAGAAGGAAACACATAACTAGAAAAATTATCTAACAAGACTCTTGCATCATGTCAAATAAACCACCTTTTCGCCCAAAAACAGAACATGATAACCTGACCCACCTGACCAGAAAGAACCCTGTTAAAAATATATGATCAATTATTCAATTTTATAATTTTTTATATGTTTTTTTTGACTAATAGTTGCTTTTTTGTTCGGTTGGATTACTGAATGGGTTTTGAGAGATGGTTGGGCTGCTTTGGTTATGGGCTTCAGTTGTATTGATCGGTGTCATAGCTCATAAGAAGTCAGAGGAGTAATTTGAAGGAAATAATTTTGAAGAACATATATATTTTTATTTTCTCTTTCGTTCATAGTAACAGAACTCTCCTTTTTCTCATATTTTTTACAGTTTTTCTCTTGAGTTTGTTCTTGAGATTTCTCTATATGTTTGGTATTAGATCTAATCATCATGATGATGATTTAGATGACTGTGTGAGGTGTTATATTCAAGAGTAGCTTTGTTCTTGTATTTCTTGTTTGAGTTTGTAAACTCTGTGTTTTGTTTTCTATAGGAATCCATAAGTTGTGATATCATGATTTCTTGACATAACTAGAAAAATATCTAACAAAGTCTCACACATTGTCAAATAAATCACCATTTCGCTCAAAAAAACAGAACGTGATAACCTAACCCACCTGACCAGTAGGAAACCCATTATTAGAAAAATATCTAACAAAACTCTCACACCGTGTCAAATAAATCACCCTTTCGCTCCAAAAAGGGAACGTGATAACCTGACCCACCTAACCAAAAGAAAACCCATAACAAGACTCTCACCTATGACCTCCAAACTCATAGGGCTCCTCCTAAAACTGACAGTGCTAGCCACCACCGAACCAATCAGTTAGAGACATGCAAGAATAATTTCTACACAAGTTTGTTATTTATTCATTCATATTTAACATCCATCATATCCAAGTAACTAACAGTGATCTAGACACGAGTAAAACGCATATAATCCTTGTTGGATGGGAGTTGAACCGTCTCAAAGCCATTGGGAAACATTTTGCAAGCTTCTTCATTGGACACAGTCGGAGATATGACCACCGGTTCACCCTCCTTCCAGTTCACCGGTGTTGCTATTTTGTGCTTCGAAGCCTTGATCAGCGAATCCAAGGCCCTAACCACCTCATCCATGTTCCTTCCCGTGCTTGCCGGATACAAAAAACTCAACTTGATCTATGTACACCAAACAATTTATTTATTTATTTTTAATTACACCGATCAGCCACAAAAATTAAAACCAGTTAAAAAGGTCAAGAGGGTCTGGTGGTGTTCACCAGAACCTTTTTATTTTTAAAATATAAAATTAGAGTTTTTCTATAAAAAAAAAATCTTGTTAGACCCTTTAATTAATTAGTAGTAACTTGTTTTTTGGTTATAAAATATATGTATTACGTATATTATAGAATATGTATAAATAACTATTCATATTTAATTTAAACTTATATTAAATATTTAAAAATGTAATTTTTCATATCATAAAATTATTATTCTGATTTTTTTTCAATTTAATATAAGAGAAAGGGGCACGTACACGTGCTTATAACGGAGGAACGGGTGTTAAAAAATAGAGTAAACTTTTATTTTGCTCCCTGTGGTTTGACAATATTATCCATTTTGCTTCAAAACTTTCAAAATGATCATTATGTTCCCTATGGCTTGATAGTTTAATCATTTAGCTCTAAACTTTTCCAATATATCTCCATTGTACTCCATTTTTTTCGAAACCACAGGGAGCAAAAGAGTTATAATTGTCAAACCACAGGAAGCAAAATGATTAAACTGTCAAACCATAGGGAACATAATGATCATTTTGAAAGTTTTGGAGCAAAATGGTTAATATTGTCAAACCACATGAAGCAAAATAGAAGTTTACACTAAAAAATATGAAAAAACCAAAACCAAAATTGTGTCCGAAGCCATAAATTTTGATTAGAAAGAATCTTGATTCGGGTTGTTCAGTTATGTTAGAATCCGGACATGATCCGAATAACAAACTGAAAAAACCAAAATTGTATCTGAAACTAGAAAATATGATCAAAAGAATCTTGATTCGGGTTGGTCAGTTATGTCAGTATCCGAGTAACAAACTAAAAAAATTGATTCAAAGAATCTTGATTCATGTTGTAGGTTCATATATGTCCGAACCTAAAAATATTATATTCATATATTTAGGTCGGATTTTTTTTGTAATCAACCCGACCACCCCGTCACTCAATTGTTTATTTATTTATTAGTTTCGATACGAGTCTCACTTTCTTGTCAGGGCCAACTATATGCAGAGCTCTGGAAGGGATGATCTGTCCATTAGGATCTTTCTCATCAGGATCCACCATGTTAAGCTGCTTGATGATCTCTCGGGTCGGGTCAGCAGCAATCGGGTACAACACCTTCTTGCCCTTCTGCAAGATCATACATCAATTATCAATAGTGATCATGCATATATTAATTAACTAGGTTAATATCCTGTGTATAACACCGGATGAATAAAAAATATTAAATAATTCCAAATTTGATTATTTTTTGTTCTTTAATATATTTTATAAAAGTTTTTTTATGAAGCTTTTATTTAAGAAAACCCATCCTTAAAATATTTTGTATTTTTAAAGATGCTCATTTTAAAAAATATTCTCATTTTAAAACAATTTGTTTTTTAAATGTGTTTATTAATAAGAAGATATGTTTTAGTATATTAACAATTTAATGATTAAGTATTTAATAATATCATTTTATAAAAATAGTAAATATTTAATACGAGAGATAGCGGGAAAATTGATATAAGAATGCTTAGATTAATACAGTCCTTCAAGATTTTTATTTATTAAGTATAATAATAGATAATAGATATATTAATTATTATTAGTTAGTTGGTTAGTAACTTTAATTTAAAAATAGTATACGTTAATTAATTTATAACGTACGTTATAGGCTTCAACATCTTTGATCCACTCCTTGTGAGACTCGACATCATCACATGACAACCCTAACAGCTTCACACCCCTCTGGTCGAACCTGTCAGAGTATGCAGCCATCGCACCAAGCTCCGTGGTGCAAACCGGTGTGAAATCAGCTGTAATCAGTCACTACGGATCATAATTACGGTAGCTTTGAAATCGATCGATCGATTGATCGATTAATTAAAATTACAAGACGGACGGAGATAGGTACGATTACGAACCAGGGTGCGAGAAGATGATTGCGAATGAGTTGCCAACATAGTCGTGGAGATTGATTCTGCCATGAGTGGTGTCGACTTCGAGGTTGGGAAGCGAGTCTCCGATGGTGAGACCAGGCATTTTTGTACGGAGATGTGATCGGAAATGGAAGTTCGCGGGAAAATTATATAAAAGAGGGGTGGATTGGGGATACGTGGCCTGATACGAAACGTGGCTGCTGAATGTATTGCCACTTCTTCACCTGTCACCTCCACGTCTTCACTAGCATTTAACTTGTCTATCGGTCTACCAAGAAGGAGCTTGGAAAAAAAGTCGGACGGTTCGGAGGATTTTTAGGAAGAAAACGATGGGGTTGAAGGATTTTTAGGATGAAAACGGAGGGGGTCGAAGAACTTTTAGGAAGAAAACGAAAAGAACCGAAAGATTTTTCGACGAAATACTATTATATCGACACTTCTGAGCGAAAAACAGGGGGCGGGGCACCCCCGGGCCCATTAAAAGCTTCGTCCATGTTCACACACCCACCCGCCTCGTATAGGAGGACGATCATTGGGTGTCAGAATTTGTTAGTGCCAATGATTGCGGACATATACGAGGCGTATATACCTATACGCGTCGTATAGGTCCTGTACGCGGCTCTATACGTGACCAATCATTGGGTGTCAGTGCCAATGATTGGGGACCTATACGAGAAGTATAGACCTATGCTAAGCATATAGGGGTGCTGAATTAAAAAATAAAAAAGGTGAGTGTGTGAATATCCAGTCCCTTTTGTAATAATCATGTTTAATCTCTTATTCCTTCGCGTGTTGCGGCGGGTTATCACTGTAACAACCCAAGCTAACCGTACCAAGATACTGTCCGCTTTGCCTTCGATGGGTTGCCCATCCAGAAACTCACGGTTTTGTTTTTATCCGACAAGTTGCTCGCCTAGGAAAAATGCATCTTGATAGAGAAGGTATCCACCTACTTATAAAGAAGGTTTTGTTCTCCTTCCCAACCAATATGGGATAACCGAACCAAGATATTGTCTACTTTGCCCCTGATGGGTTGCCTATCCAGAAACTCACGGTTTTGTTTTCGCCCGACGAGTTGCTCGTCCAGGCAAAACGTGTCTTGATATGGAAGGTATCTACTTCCTTATAAAGAAGGTTTTGTTCTCCTTCCCAACCGATGTGGGATATTACAATCGCATTACAAACGCGAGTTATCACAGCACACTTACGAGAACATGTATTATATATCATTTGCAGAAACATGTGTTGCATAGCAAAATCAAATCTATTATCAACGAACTCTATACAATTTTTCATAAAAACATAAAATCATACAAAATCATCACAAAATGTTTCAAAAATATTAAAAAAAATTACTCACAAAATCCTTTTCACGAGCAACAAATCGTTTGAAACAAAAGGCCAAATCTATAAACAAATTTCTCAACTTTAATAAATACCAAAATTTCTAATCAAATCTCGTAAATTTAATACCTTCGTCTCTGTTTACTGCTTTTTAAAGTTAAAAAAAAACCTATGGTGGTCCGAGCCTAAATTATCAAAATGTCACTACATGGAACATACACCTACATTAAACTTGAATAAAAAATTAGGCTTTAAATATACAAATCTATTGTAATGTGGGTTAATATGGACCACATACATGTTTGTTTTCAAAATTTAAAATGAACGGCACAAACAGGTTTAAGGGTTTATCTCTAAGATCGGTTTTCATAGAATATAATCCATATATATATATATATATATATATATATATGATCTTGGGACCAGTCTAGGGGTGTAAACAAGCCGAGTCGATACCGAGCTCGTTATGGCTCGAGCTCGGCTCATTTAGATAAATTAGGGCTCGAGCTCGGCTCGCTTAGATAAATTAGGGCTCGAGCTCGGCTCGCTTAGATAAATTAGGGCTCGAGCTAGAGCTTGGCTCATTAAGAGCTTTATCTGCTAGGCTCGAGCTCGACTCGTTAAAAAAATTTTAGGCTCGAGCTCGGCTCGGCTCGTTTATATTTTATTTATTTAATTTATTTACTTTAATTACTAATTTAATTATATTTATAATTATATTTTCTAAATTTAACATAAAATATTTGATTTAAATATATTTATCATAATTTTATAAATAAATACTTAATATAATAAATAAAAAATAAATAAACAAAAAGCTCGTTATGGCTCGCGAGCCGGCTCGAGCACGGGCTCGATAACGAAAAGAGTTACACTTTTGGCTCGAGCTCGTTAAGTCTCAGCTCGTTCGAGCTTTTTACCTATCCGATCACGAGTATTTCGCGAGCTGTCTTATTTCGTTTACACCCCTATAAACCATTAACACTATTTTACTATGCATAATATTATTTTTATAATTATTATTATATATATAGTTACTATTTCTTTTCCATTAACTTTAATATATATAATAACTAGAAATGATAACATTCATATAGTTTTACTTTAAATTATATCATTCTTTATATGCCAGAAACTTTTATCCGTCCCAATTTTTTACAAATACCCAATTTAATTCAGATGAAACTCTGTTAGAAGCAGATACATAAAATCCTTCTGGTCGTACTAGCCAATAACAATGTTGACTGCCCCCTTTTGGAAGGGTACATAGTCCTCGAATGTTGTCATCGAACAAAGCCAAAGATAGAAATTTTGAACCCCACCAGAAATAGCCATAGAAAAGAGTGTGACCATCAAACATGTCACAAAACGACCAATTGTAGTTCCCATTAAATGGAATTGTATGATTACCAAGATCATCATCTCTTGATTTGACGTGAGCAACAATATTATCAGTAATGCTATTCGTAACAAACATATCCCATTGTGAAGTTATAAAGCATGCTTGAGTTGTAGAAACAGTCAAAGATAGGATGAGAAGGGTGAGGAGGCGATGCATTGTAGGAGATGGTGAAACCAACGTAGCTTCACGACGTTGACAAGTTAAGTGTTTAACAAAGTCTAATGTGTATATACAACATTCTAACCTTTTATAGTAGATTTCAAAAAAAGTAGTGAATATATAATTGTATTAATAATAAAAACTCATGAGTGATTAATTGAATAGATTGGTTCTTAATGTTGTTATAATAAATATTAGGTTACTATTTATTTAATAGGATTTTTTTATACATATATACAATATAGAAAAGACTTTAGTCACTTTATTTAATAGTATACAAATTATTATAGGTTTTAGTTTGAGTCTTTCTAAGAATAATTATTTCTAGTAGAGCAAGAAATTTTTTTAAGAGAGATTGCCTAAGAGATTCTTGAAGAGTAGGAGACCCCCGGATATTTCTGAAAGACCAGATACATTGTCTAAAAATTGATATTGGGAAGAGATCTTGAGACACTTATGAGTCACTATTGCTTAAAAAAACTAACTTTAACGATCAGTTTTAAGAATAAAATAAGTTATAAATAACTAAATAAAATATTTACCTTTTTGGTATGAATTTTCATTTCACGTTATGAATTATGATTTACATTTGTAATTTAAACAAGATATAAGCACTAAAATAAATAAATAAATTATTAAGCTTGGTGTAGTAAATTAATACGTAAATCAACTTTTAAAAGAGTAGTAATTAAAAATTGTTCATAAGGTGACATCAATCAAGGTGATTAAATTGAGGATGAGAATTGACATCCAGTTAAATGAAAATTTTGATATAAATTAAAGTATAATTAGATGGTTGTGATATAAAAATTGGTTCATTCTTACTCGATTAGTTTCGGGCCTCGTTTCCAGTCTGCAAAGCAAGTTTGGATATGTATTTAAATAATGGTTACTCCGCTCGTTGCAGCGGAATCTCGTATTCAACTGAATAAAAAGGTAATCTCCTATAAAATTGAAATTACCTAAAATTGCATCACATAATTGTATATATAATACTCATTTAGTCGTAAAATCTTAAAGAAATGCAAACGATTAAAAATCATAAAAAATAGATTATAATAGTATTATAATATTTTTAATACTATTATTACAACAATACTATATTATAAATATTATTGTATTTTATTTTAATTATAGTAATATTATACTTTAATATTATTATTAGAATAATATTATAATAATAATATATTATAAGTAATAACTAGAAAAGCTACTCGCGCGCTGCGGCGGGCGGTATAATTATAATTCGTATGTTGCAACGTGGTGGTACAATTAAGATTCGTGTGTTTGCAACGTGATGATACGCTTAAAAGAAACATATAAAGTCATGATTGATTAGTTATAAAGATTAAAACGTAGATAAACAAAGTTATTGTACTTTATATGTTGTTTCATATGAATTTAAAAAAATACTAATTGGAAAAAGTATAAGAAAAATCAAAAGCAAAATAGCAAGATACGGTATTTTTATGATTTTCTTATGTACGTTACTTTTGTGTACTTAAAAGAGATTTATAAAGTTACAACAAATCGGTTCTAAATTTATATAAAAACCGGTTATATAATGGGCAAATGTTACTAAGTCGGTGTCGGTTTCATTTTCACTAAAAACATGTCACCGTTAGTCGATATAACTGATGATTTTATTATATATTTTTCTTGATTAATAAAAGAAAATTATTGTGAAAAATTATATCGTATACAATATATGAGATAAGTTCTATATTTTAAAAAAAATATGTTGCAATGATATATTAGAAAATCATTAATAAGTTAAATCGTTACAAAAAAATTGTTAAGAAAAACAAAAACATTTAAAATATAGCGAAAATATTATGCCGTCGTAAAAATTCGAATTACAAAACCCATAAACGTATTTAAAAAAAGTAAAATATATATTAGATTCGTAGGTAAGTGGCCAAAAAAACATACGAAATCGGTTTTGACTAATATATATCCGAAACGTATAAAAGTAAAATATATCAGAGTTAATTCAAGTGAAAACATAAACGGATTCAATTTTGATTAATATTTATAACTGAGTTTACATACCCTTATTTAGACACCGACACTTCTAAATAAGGGTATATAAATAATAATAATAATAATAATAATAATAATAATAATAATATAAGATTACATTATTAATAGTATTATAATATTATTATTTTTATTATAGAAGCATTACATTTTAATATTATTATATTACAACAATATTATATTACAAATATTATTATTATTATATTTATTTTTATTTTAGTAGTATTATATTTTAATATTATTATTATAAGATTAAGTTCAACTAAATAGTCTCATTTTCCTAAAAAGTCTATAAATGATTATTAATCATTATATCAAGAGATCAAATTTAAAAGAGAAAAGTTAAAAAATTTTAGGGAAAAGTTGTTTGAGTATAATTTAGTAATAACCACTTTCCTACCACATATTTTAAACGTTCAAAATTTTTACATACGATTTTTTTTCTCTAAAAATATATCATAGAAATTTGCATTTTTTTACCTTTAAAATCAGTATAATTTTGCTATAAAATATGAAAATTTTCAGCTCATTATGTCTGATTAACGTCATTTTGTTTTTCTTAAACGTTTGTATATAACTATCTTTTCTTGTTTTTCTTATAGGTAATTGTGTCTTTTTTACAGTTAATTGTGTCTTTTTAAAGATCATTGTGTTATTTATATCCGTCATAGTGGCATAATTGCTTAACATTATGTATTTTGAACATGTTTGTGTCTTAAATTGTTTAGGAAAACACGACATTGAATAAAAACATAAAAGACACAATGACATGTACAAAAGACACAATATTTGTACTCGTCATTGTGTCTTTCTTACAAGTAATTGTGTTTTTTATAAAATCATAGTTTTATTCATATTCGTCATTATGTCATCATAGCTTAACATTATGTATTCTGCAACATTATTGTGTCTTCAATTGTTCATTAAAACACAACGTTGAGTAGAAAACAAAAGACGCAATGACATGTACAAAAGACACAATGAACAAAAAAAACAAAAAAATTTCTATAACAACATTATAGTAATTTTGAAAATAAAAAAGCTTGTTTTTATATTATTTTTTTTTTCAAAAAATAATTAAAAGTTATGAATGTTTAAAGAATGTGGAAGAATTTGATAAAAAATCAACAAAAGTAAGCATTGCTAAAATACCCTCTAACAACTTTATTTAATCATAGTCATTAATTAATGATCTAATGACTCAAGATCCTTCTTATGTTTTTTAGGTTAAAAGCCTTATTTAGTTTAACTTAACTTTATTATTATAATAATATTAGTAACGTAATATTTTTATTTTTATTATAGAAGAATTATATTTTAACATTATTATTATAACAATATTATAATATAAATATTATTATTATTATTAATATCATTATATTATTATTATAGTAATATTATATTTTAATATTATTATTAGAATAATATTATATTATAGTAATAATATACTATAATAATAACAATGATAATAATAATACTTATAGAATACAATATTATAATTTTATTATTATTATTATTATTATTATTATTATTATTATTATTATTATTTCATATTATTATTATTTTATTATTACTATTATATTAATATTACAGTAATTATAATATTATATTATTATTAATTTTAAATTATTACTACTATTCATTTAAGATTCAAATGTATATATGCTAGGGTTTATCCGCCGCGTTGCGACGGTGACCTCACATTGAATAGGGTAAAAACATAATCTCAATATCGAAACTCAGGTCAGATAAAAGTCGTCACACGATCGTAAAACACAAGTTTAGAAAATAAAAGTAGAAAGTAAAAATGGTCATCCGCAAATAGTCGAAAACTCGTGTCACACAAAAAAAGGTAAGTCATGTTGCCATGTCGCAGTGACAGTCAATTCATCATAAAACAATAAATCGAACCATCGCAAAAGTTTTTAAAAAATTACATTGTATTATTATTATGCGATCAAATTAATATAATTATGGTTATTATCCGATAATGTAAGGGCGTGTTAAAAGAATGTGGATATTAAAAGTACCTGAGCAAGTGAGAGAGCTTTTAAAAATAAATTTCATCACGAATATCAAAACGCGTAATTACCACGGCTGAAAATCACGCCCAAACCGCTTCAAAAGCTATCACAAACCGAGACTAAAGTAGCATCCGAAAACCGTGTCAAAAAACTATCACAAACCGTGGCTAAAATCTTGCTTAAAATACCAAAAAACTATCACAAAACGCGATTAAAACTTTTTACGATTATAATTATATAAATGATATAAATAAACGATAATATGCTGACGCGTTATACTCATGTGCATAGCTCGGATTTTTGCGAGTATTTGGGTTCGAAATTTATATAGACGTTCGTGAGGTAATTGCAATCTAATTAATATAATCATGATTATTATCTGATACTGTAACAGCGTGTTAAAAGCATGTAAATATTAAAAACATGTGAGTAAAGTGAGAGGGACATTTAAAAACAAAATCTAATAATTAATATATATGATAAAACGAATTTATCACAATAATCACTATTTACCAAGTGGTAAAAATCATTAGAACTGAACTTATCGCGATAAGATGAATTTATCACAATATATCGCGATACAATGAATTTATCACGATAAATCACCACTGAATTTATCACGATAAATCACCACTGAATTTATCATGATAAAATGAATTTATCACGATATATGGCGAGAATCACTATTCACCAAGTTGATAAATGTATGTATACTAATATACTAACTAATAATAAGATGTAGATATCACACAAACATAACAAAGGAGTGTGATTAAAAAAATATATGCAATCTCATACCTTAAAGATTTCTTACATTCCGTTTTTTTATTTCAATAATGCCAACTTATTCGACTCATGATAGAACATTACCAATGAACGTTATTCTTTACATCATCATAATCAAACTCTCTTCTGCAAAAAAAATAAAATAAAATAAATAAATAAATAAATGGTACTACTTTTATCTTATCAAAACATGTTGGATCATGTCAATGTTTCCACCACGTCCACGAAGGCTATCATTGCTTATTTAACTTAAAAATGAATTTTTGTCAAAAAATGCTTATTAACTTATGACTTTCTGAAATAATGTTTTTAAAAATGTGTTTGGATTGACTTTTTCAAAATGACCAAAAATGACATTTTTTATTAACCCTATTTTAATGTTATTGGGTAAATGTTAAAAGTGGGGTATATTTGTAATTTTATGTCAATAAGTCATAAGTCATTTCTAAAAACTAGAATTTTTAGCTTTTGAAAAACAACTTATTACCTTTTACAAAAAGTCATTTTTAAAAGTTATTTTAGATTTGGCAAACAACTTGTTGACTTATTGGTTTTTTTTTAAATGCCAAAAAGCCAATAAGCCAATAAGTTATTTTTAAATGGAATCCTAAACAAAGCCTTAATCATCTTATACATTCTACTCTAGCACACACACTATGTATGTATTATCTTAGTAATATTTTAAGAGAAACGAATTTTAATTTCATCATCATATGCTGTCCATTAGGCATTTATTTTAATCTAGAGTATTAAAAAGTTATGTAAATTATGACAGCATAATGCATCGAAAGTAAACGATCTATTTAGTTTACAAAATCTACTTGCGCTCCTAAGAGATTGTTTGGCAACCTTTTAATAATTTCATTAAGAGGTTATCTTTGACTCAGCTAAAGTCTGAACTCTGAAACTATTTGTTTCACTAAAAAACACATGTGAATTAGTAAGTCAACCTCTTAATTATTAAGATTTAAATAAAGTTTGAATGATTCAAACCTCTTACTGATTTATTATTTAAAAAATCAAACAATCCTTCAAACTTGCATTAATATTTATTATTCTTGATTTCTTGCTCTTCTCTTTCTTTATTTAACTACTAGACTATACCCCGTGTGTTACACGGATTTAATAAAATATTAAATGGTTAGTAATAAAAATTTATAAATTATAAAATAATATTTTAATATAAAATGTTTAAAATACCTATTAATAAGTACTTAAAGTAATAAAACAATGATAAAAAAAACTTTATTTTTAAAAAGTTAATACTAAAAAATGTCATCTGATTATAAAAAAACTATTATATAAAATCTATGTATTATAGTCTATTTTATTTTTTTAAATTTTTTTAGAATACATAACTTTTAGGAAAAAAATTTTCTAATAAATACTGATTTAAAAATTATTTATTTCTAAAAAATATTGATATTTAGAAAAAAATCGTATCTTAGAATTTTTTAAAGTGTTTTTAAAAATATTATTTTTAATTGATTATAAAACTTTTTATCATTAAAAAGGTCAATAATATCATTTTATAATTGAATATGAGAGTTAATATACTTATTGATGATAACAATTTGCCAAGTGACACTATTTGCCTAAAATTGTGACAAGTGACAAACAATATTTTTGTTTATTAAGATAGTAAGATTTGTGGATTGCATTAATTGAGAATTAATAGTTGTTGATTTTACGATTATACTCTTGAAAAAACTATTCTATTCCACATAACAGAAATAAAATTGTCATACCCTTGAACTCTTTTACTAAACTCCTAATATTTTGTTAAATGTAAAGAAAAATAAATTGTGTAGTGATTTTTAACATGTATATGAAATGTACCTATTAATTATTGTGTATATATAAACCTTTATGTTCATTTAATATTGTTTTAGTAATTGTGTTTTCATTTAACAAATTAGTAAAAATATACCTCAAGTTGACCCATTTGGAATGAGGAGGTTTCACATAATAGCAACATCTAAAGTGTCTAAAATAGACTATTTTAAAGTCTCTAATTATCAGGTTAGGACATAAACATGTATAACTACCAATGTGATAATATTTCAAATAATAATATAAATATATGATTTAAATATCACATTGTAATATAAGGAAATGCATATTAAAAAAACTTCATTTAGATAAATACAAATCATTTTTTAAGTATTTGAAACAAGGGTGCAAAGTGTTTCCATATGAGTGTGGTCGGTTATTATATATAAATAGCCTGTATATGCCAGGGATTCCTACACTATCTTGAAGGAATACCTCACCCGTCTCTATATCGTAAATCTAAAACCCCACTATAAACAGACATAATCGTAAGAGCAACTTATGTTTTATGCCCCCTGTTCATACTTATTCTTGAATTGAAATTGAATTTTATCTAATCAAAAATTTATATGAACTGTCAAATTGTTTAATCTGAAAATATGATTCATGACTTTGAATTCATCTAGTTCTAAATTTCTGATTATTTTCTACATATGATTCTTGTGATACAACACAATTAATAAACATATGCTAATGTCCCCTCTTAAACAAGTCAAAATTTGACTGTCAAATGCATAACGATCAATGCACGACCCGATTGTTGATTAACCGTGCCAACATCCGGATAAAAATGAGTAAAATTTAAAGAATTCAAAAGGTGATCATGGTCCGATGAATCCTGAATTTAATATAATCGGTAAGTTGAACCCACGTGTTGCTGTGGGTCTTAGACGTGATTAAGTAAGCAAAGATAAACCATGTTTCGACAGTATGTTTAGAAATAATTGTAAAGTCATGTATTTTATTTAAAATGAGGGTTAAGAAAAGACGAAACTAGCTCAATTTTGAATAAGATGTTTGAAAATAGAAACGTAAATATTAATTGTAAATTTGAAAATCAAAGAAAATTATTTTTGTCAGCGTATAATAATTGATGTTTGAAAATAAAAAATTAAAGAACTATAAGTTCTTGCAAAACTAAAATCAACCAATTTATACAGAAATTTTAATGTTAGAACTCTTCAATCCAGTTTTAAAAACTCTTGCTATCTGAAAAGCTTTTACATACATTGTTGATGTATAAATGTATAATTTGTTAAAGATAAAGTGTTAGTATATAATTGTTAACCAAGTTTGTTTAATAATTAGTCTAGGGACATAATTGTCATTATGTTAAAGTAATTTTTAGATTAGTATATTATATAAATTAGGAGGGTTGAACTTGTAATTTCCTAATAGTCAATTAGAATCCAATCGGTATTTTTGAACCGAACAGTATGTATATACAGTGGCGTAGGGGCCCAGGGGGTGCCCCTCTCTTTTTTCGTCCGTAGTGGAAATTTTTCGGCCTAAATGTTATTTTTAGTTAAAAATCGCGGTTTCGCCACCACTTGCTTCAAAAAATTAACATGTATTATAGGTTTCAAAAATTTCCGCCCCCCTCACTTTGCCCAAGCTCCGCCACTGTGTATGTATATTGGATCAGATCATGAATGAAAGATAACGAATTCAATTTTATTTTCTGTTCCTCTCAATTTCTTCATGTTCTTCATTTCCTGGGCATCATAAAGTCAATAACTCTACTTACATGCATAATATATATCACAAGCACAAACATAAACATGAATATACAAACAACACATAATAGCATCAACTAAAACTATAACTAAATATGATAATACTAAGTAGAAAGAAGCAAAAATTTGAAAACCGAAAGAAGATAGCATTTGAGCTAAGTTATAACTAATAGCAAGATCATATTTAAAACTATAAATTTCTAACCTTTTATCATTTTTAACATATATCTGCAAAAACTCCTATCACTAATCATTTCTTCAGAAAACAAGTGTACAGATAGATAAAAATTTCGACATTTAACCTAAAACTGAATTCAAATAGATGAATGGATCCCAGTTTGAAGGGTTGGGTGGTCCATTGATGCCTTGAACCCCTCCACCCCAACCGTTGTCACAGGGCTGCACCTGTTGTTCTGGCCAAGCTGGCACGCCCACCGTTGTGTGGGTCATTGTTCCAGCCGGTATCGACCACAAGGAGTCCATTAAATTGGTCTCAAACATATTACTCAAAACGTCCACGACTGGCTCGTTCCCAGTCGTCAACGGTGGTGGAGGTTCATAGCACATGTTCCTCCACTGCCCCTCATCCAAATCATTTGGCTTCGGGCTCACAACGGGCACATTCGTTTCGGGTACGGTGGGGGATGGGGTTTTTCTCTTTACACCCACATGTCGTGTCACTGGGGAACCAAACCTGTTTCCCAGAGCCGCCATGTGCTTTGAGGTATTCACAACTGACAGTTTTGCCTTCAATGCTCCCAACAGCCCGTTTTCGGGGTCTTCTAACCGACAAGCCTCTTCGAAAGAAAACGGCTCTGTGTTCATGGGCACGTATTCCGTGATGTCGGGCAGTTCAAAATTGGTGCGCGCGTTGGCCCCACGCAACGATCGTGCAGCATCATCGTACGCCCGAGCGGCGTCCTCCGCAGTGTCGAAAGTTCCAAGCCACAGACGAACCTTTTGCAAGGAGTCTTTGATCTCTGCTACCCATCTCCCCGACGGACGCTGTCGGACGCCCACGAACTTCGGGTGTCCTCTCGAGTGTGAGGCCTTTCTCCGTCCCTTGATACCAAGCTCAGGCTCCTTCATGATCAAAGATTTTATGTGACAAAAATGGGATTATATTGTTGATATAAGTTATAGCCGTAGGTATCGAGCATTTCAGAAGTAGACAATTTGGAACAGGTCATGAGGATGACATTTTTTGGAGAAAATAATGCAGGCCTGATAGATTATATCGGCATTAATTAATTAATTAATTAATTAATTACTAATTTGTAACATAAAAAAAACTTTTTTTTTAACGGTATTTGATCTCAACGTGTGAACCACTAATTTTCAGGTCACGTCACCAAGGTCTGATTACCATGACCTCTGTTGAGACCCCACCACCACCCCAAGAGAAAACCGCACCGGAAAACCCCCTGACCTCTCAAGGACCCCTATTTCGTCTTGGGATGGATTTGAACCCATAACCTCTAAGACGAAGCCCGTTTGATAACATAAAAAAAAACGAATGACGTATATATGCTCTGACTTGGTTATTAATAGCAAGTTTGTTGTGAAGAATGACATGTTGAATTTGTTATTTAATCCTTTTGTTATATTATAGATATGTTAATGTATCTAAATCAAAATAGATAAAGATATATGGTTGTCATCTCATTTTTTAATATTTTAATTCAATTAATCGTGTGCAATATACTGACGTCGGTTTTTGTAACCGATGTTAAAGTTGATTTCTATATTCGGATTATTTTGAAATGAGATATGTATCGTTTAAAAAAGACAATGGTGGTGATTGCATGGTGGTGGCTGGCAGTTACATAACGGTTGATGCTTTTGCAACAATTCTGACAGTTGCATGGTTGTTTCTGACGGTTACGATGGTTATGGCAGTTTTTGATGGTTATTGTGATCACATGTCAGTTTCCGACAACTTTTAGTAGTTGTAGAGGTTACGGCGGTTTCTAACATTATTTGCATAATAGTGATTCTATTTGTTTTCTGGTTTTTTTTATAAAGATGATTTTTTTTATACTTTACAAGTTGTAATTTAATAAATTAAACCATTGTTTTTGTTTATAATGTAATTCATTAGAGTAAGAAGATTATAACATTAGAGTGTTTTTATGTATATATATTCTCCTGATTGAATAAAAAAGTATAACAAATAGTTATTGGTAATAACTTAGACAAAATAAGACAATTTTTAATATAACATATGATTAAATTTGTATATAACTTAATATTTTAAGTAATAAAACAATAATATTATTTCTTTAAAACACTCATTTTTTCCGAGTCTATTTTTTTAAACATTTCCTTCAAAAAAATATTTTTGAAAATCTTATATTTTATATTTTTTAGTTTTTTTAAAAATGTGTGTTTTTTAAATTAATATATTTTACTGAATTAAAAATATTTTTAATTTAAAAACATATAAAAAATATTTAATATTTAATATTATTATTATTTAAATAATATGTATTTAATAGGAGATTAAGCTGAGAAATCAAGGTTGACATGCAATCTACAAATTTTGATTTATTAAAATAGGTAAATATGATAAACAAGAAAAGGTTTACAAAGGCATTAATCCAACCACCAAGGGTTTTAATTTTTAAACCATTTTTAAAAAAAATAATAATAAAAATATTATTATTATTATTATTATTATTATTTAAAACTTCTCTTTTTCTCTAAATAAACCTTATTTACCAATAGAGTCAAAGAAGAAAGCAACCTTCCTAAGATGTAAACCGAGCAAAGCAAAGGTTGATTCGAGCCAAAACGAACCAACTTCGTATCAACCTATTTCAATTTAATAATCACAATAATACCCCTGGCTATCCAACTACGTAAAACATGTGAATCCAAGTCATGCCATGTCGATGTACTTTACCAATGAACTAACCATTAATCGCTACGCATACTGTGACCCACACGTGCCCTAATAAATCCAACAATTTCGTGACCTAACTCGTTTTATTCCCAACACAGATGATGAGGACGATGAGGATCAACAAGTTAAAAGTGGAATAGAAATATGACGTTGAAGAAATCCCTGTTATCCGGGGTGGTCTTGAGATTTTTAGTGCCCCGATCGAGCTGGGATAAAAAGACCCCTTGTGAATTGGAAATTTCTGTTTTTTCAATTTTATATTTTTAAAATTTTTGTGACCCTAACAAAAATGGGCCATGAACAGAGGTCGGGTTTGCCCTCTCCAGGACCTCCCATGCCTGTTATACGTACAACAAGATTTTTGAAACTGGAAAAGCGAGTTTCTTGGTGTGACGAAGAGAAAGGCGTGTTGTGCGAAGCTTAGTGTTATATTTTTTAACGCAAAAAAAAACCAGATATCAACAAAGGTGGGACTCGTTTTGGCGTTGGTGTTTAGAACATTTTTTAACACAACTTGATGGAACCAATCGAAGCGTTGATCAACTCAATTATAAAACAAAAGGATTTAAATGCTAAGATGAGCATGTTCAATAATATCTACATTTAACTGACAATTTGGAGTTTTTTTTTTTTTTTTTTTCTGTTAATATTATAATCTAAGTGTTAATGAACAAGAAATTCTTGTGATTCGTCCAGGTCTTACTTCCCTTAACAACATTCAATCTATGAGGGAATAATTCGCTCTTTAAAGATACAAATATTGGGAATAATTATCTAACTTTGACTTTTTCAAACTTCTTAAATTGTTGATACTTTTTCTAATGATCATTTGAATTTTTGAAAGTTTGAAAAATGGTTTAATAAAATGTTGAGAAAATTAAACAGATATTTGAAAAAAACTTTAACGGTCGATTGAAAAGTCAAATGGATGTTTGGCTTTTTTGGGCATTGGAAGAATACAACAACAAGCATGCCCAGTAAAAATTCCACTTAGAGTAAGGTCTGGGAGAATGATAGAGACGAACCTTACCCACTTACCCCTATCCCAGTTGGGATAAAGAAGCTGCTCCGAATGAGTCTCCGGCTCAAAGTTATCGTTTGAGGTCAATCACCTCAACGCTTTTAACAATTATTTTCACAAAATAAGGAAAATAACGTTAAAATTAGTGCAATTTTACTTTTACCCCTTAAGCGCCAACACATATACATATTAGTGGAATAATAATAGATATAATTCCTAGGTAAAGTAAACGGAAGGTGATTTTCACACCACTCAAATTATTTTGCACACCACATGCATTGTTTTGTGAATGTTATACCATGTCATGTACAAGTAGTTTATGGTGTGTACAAATCATGAAGTTTGAACACGTGATTTACATAAGACCGGATATGCATGTTGTCCCAGTTGGAATCTTGACCCAAAAATAAGATTAATGAGTTTATTTAGATGAACAATTATTGTATTTTCGGTTAAAAAATGTTGCTTAATAACATATACCGCCTAATATCGGGTTGATATGGGTAACACTTTAACACAATACGGGTCAAGTTATGTAACCTAAAAACTACGTGTATAAAAATAAATTCATAACGGGTAAAAATGAGCAATAATATATTTGATAAGAAAATCATTTAAGATTATTCAAATAAACTATTTATTTAGTTACAATTATTTTAACTTAAACTAAAATGATGTTTATTAACAACAATTTATTTAGATTCAAACCGATTTTGCTTAAAACACATCATGACTGGCACCCGTTCTAACCCGTTACTTAACTCGACCATTTTGTCAGGCATAATGAGGTGAAATAGGTGTGTTATGTTATGTCCAAAGTATTACCGTTAGTACAAAAAAGATTGAGTTGTAGCCAACTGCTAAGACTGAACCGTGCTTAGTTCGATACATTATTCAGTCACATATGTAGGTGGCACAATAACCATCAGCTATCTTTTTCAGGTATCAAGTTTCAAGTAATTTTTTATTACTAAAAAATAATTACAAATTATAAAATTTCCATTTAACCACCATTTAATAGTTAGCCATCAGGGCTGGCTCAAGGGAGGGAGCTAAGTGGACAACCGCTTCGGGCCCGATTTTTTGGTGGCGAAATTTTCAATGTTTATTAGAATTAAGAAGACGTAGTTTTTTTATTTTTTTTCTGCCTCACCTGGAATTTTATTTAAGGGAGCTGTTAGGGAGACGCCAGAGAGGATCAAGGGACACCATCAATACGGGTCGTATGGCTCAATACGGCCCGTATGAATATTTTATTTCTGACAAAAGCTGCCACATCAAATCACAGTTCTGACACGCCATCATACGGCCCGTATGGGCCCACCGTATGGTTTTTTCATTTGAAAACACTTGGTAACTTCTGTATATCTATCAATTCATACATCACTATCACACCACTGTGTGGCTCTAGAGAGAGAGAAAGAGAGCATCTTTAGTGACTCGATGCACCTAGCTCTAGAGAGAGAGAAAGAGAGCATCTTTACTGTGTCAAGAACATTTTTATTGTACAGTCAAATCACATAGTATTTCACATTTGATTTTGAGAGAGAGAAAGAGAGCATCTTTACTGTGTCAAGAACCTTTTTATTGTACAGTCACATAGTATGTCACATTTAATTTTGTTTTTGATTTTGGCCCTATACGGGTCGTATAGGGTCATACGGCCCGTATGTACTTTCAACCATCAGACATTTGCCTGACAAAGTCTGACATAATCTGACCCCGATACGGCCCGTATGAATATAGGTGATGTCAACTGATCTATAGGGGGTGTCCAAATAACCTCCCCCTTATTTAATTGGCTGAGTCTAGTAGCTACATGCCTACATGATGCTCCAAATATAAGGTAGATTACACATAGAATATGTTATCTTAAGGATGGAACATGAATCTTGTTGCACCCAGTGGAAGTTTAGAGTGTGCTTTTACTCTTAGAGCATATCCAAATAAAAAGGTATGTTATGGTAATATATACTTTTTAGTCGTGTCAAAAGTATGTAATGATTGGATTTATAAGAGATGTAACTAACGAAAAAAAAGGGTCATGTCAGATTTGTTTAGTGTAAGACAAGAAAGGTGATTTTGAGTGGTGTAAAAAAACAACACTCATGATTTTTACCACGTGTCGGTATTTGATTCTCAAACTACAATCAAAGTATGCTTGTGTTTGACAAATTAATTCGATAATGGCGCGACTTTCACATCAGGTGATGTAGGGGAGTTTGCTTCTTATACCAAAAGAACAACATAGAGATGCCTAAAGACATAATTAAATATGGTGGGGATGTTACAATATATAGGAATTAGAAGAGTCACCGCGCGTTGCAGCGGGGTGATACGAACTGGTTATGAAGATTGAAACGTAAATAGAAAATATAATTATGCCTTGTATGTTGCGATGTATGAATTATAAAAAAATAATTTAATACACAAAAGTTTAAAAATCAAAAGTGAAATCACGTGACGTAATATATTTCCGAAATTCATCACCCATGTTGCGTCTCAGATACATGAAAATATATATAAAGTTATAGCTATTCGGTTTTGAATTTTGTTTGGTTCATGTCGTGTTGGCCCGTTATCGGTTATCGTGCCAAACCGACCCATTTAATACTTCTGTTTATATAATTGAAGCATTGGTTTAGACAAATTTCATTTACACTTGTAATTTCTAACTTATACATTATTTAAAATAATTATATTTTTAAACTAAAAGATGATTATGTGTGACGTATGTAATTAAAAATATAGATTTTTATTCTTCTAAAATTTACTTATCAAAAGATAACAATTCAAATAATTAAAGTTTACTTGATAGGCGAAAACAAAAAATTGGACAATTTGAGGGGAAGAAACAAAAATCTATGTTCACCCCTTTCTTCCACAATTCCACTCTATTTCTTACCATAGACCACCGCCACACCATAGTCGCCACCAGCACCACCGTAACCACCAACATCATCGCCAACCCCACACCACCACCTGTGTGCTTTAACTTTGTAGCGCTCTCTCTCTCTCCCCCTCCTGTCGACCGTCGCAAACACCGTGCCACCACCAGCCACCCCATCGCTGTCATTATCGTGACAGCCATACCATCTCAAAATCCTGCCATCGTCAACATCTTTAAACAACCCACACTTTCTCTCTGTTATCCTGACATCCTCTACTGATGTGACACTGGTGTAACACCCACTTCGGCACCCGACTCTCAAACCGCTATAGGCCAGTGTAGGCCGCTGCTAATATAAAATAAATCCAAAAAAAAGAAAAAAAACCCTCGGACAGGATTTGATCGCTTGACCCTACGAAAAACCTTAAGTGACTTACCAACTCGGCTGGACCACAGATTTGTACGGCTTTTCTCTGGAAAATATATACATTGAATTTGTAAACAAAGTAAGCACCAACACTTCTAAATAAGGTATGATAAATTGTACTGCACAAGGCTATCTTTAAGGAGAAAACATAAGTTGTTGAGTGTCTAATCAATCATAGAGCCAACATTGACATCCTAGATCTTTATGGACGGACCCTGCAAGATCTCGAAACTGACCGATCAACAGGCGTAAGAAGATATTCTCGAATGTTTCAGAATATGTATGCATCTAAAGAGACAAACCTAGTGGCATCAAACTATTAAAGTAAAGATCAATGGTATGTCATACATCAAGAAGTACCAAAGTGAGCCTAGGATGCTGAATAAAACTCGAAGGACTTCATCTAGGGACATGCAACTGTTAGGAGACGTCCTGGTGACTTTAGTAAATATGTTTTTGAGATTGTGTCACTTCATCATCATCATACTCAGTATATCTCACCATTACAATGCTAAGATAGGGTCTGAGAAGGGTAAGATGTAGACAGCCTTACCTCTAACCCGTAGGAATAGAGAGGCTACTTCCAATAAGACCCCCGGCTCATGATGCCTGATTAACCAGCTAACCCAACACTTTTAGCGTTATTTTTAAAAAAATTAAGTAAAATAACATTAAAATTAAGTAAGAAAAAAAGTGCAGGTAAGCATTTATAACCAAACAACTTTTTTTTATAAGTTCAGAAGAACAATAAGAGTTTTTGGGTATTTTTATTAATAGCTGAATTTTCTAGGTTAGTTACAAGGGGTTGTGACTTCAGACAATTAGCACTAAGCAAAGTCACAATAAGGGGTTGCGACCTTCAGCTTTGTCTTTTTTAAATCGCAAGAGGGTTGCAACTAGCCCCAAAAAAAAAGGAAAAAAATAAAATGAAACTTAGAAACCCTTATTGTTCACTTGACAACAAATGATTATGAATAGACTCATAAGGCAGACCAAATATACAAGTAATTCCTGGACCTAGATCACACAATTGAGTTAGTTAAAAAAACCCAAGTTCAGCTAAACCAATTAAAATCGGTCCATTCGTTGAATTTTAGGGTGCATTTTAGTCTGGACACCAGAAGTCATGACCAACAAGACAAATAACAACGCACCCAAAACATATAACTACACTTGGTTCATAATCTTTGTTTATAACCAACCTATAATAGAATCGAACCAAATGTTATGTTCTTCCAACTTTGATCAACCAAAGAATGTTACTAACTCAATTATACACATTAATCTTTCGTGCTACTCAGTTTATCGTGGTGAACCTGCAACAACGTTAAACTTGTATTACTTCTTGTCCATTTCTATAAGGTCCAGATACAAAAAGTTGATAAAAAGTTGGCTCAAGCATTGAAAAAAAAATAGATAAATTTAAAAGTATTCAGAATTTTTATTAAAAAAATTAAGTTGGCTTGAGTTTTGTACTATCCGAGCTCAAGCTCACTTTTCCAGATCATTAAAAATATTTGGCTGAATAGAGGTGGCTCATTTAAATTCAAGCCCGAGCCGAGTCTGGTCTTTACAGACCTGATATTGACATGGTTAAGTTAAACAGGAGGTGCAATGGGTTTAATTCATTCTTGACATACCTACATGTAAAAGCCTGTCGTTGAAACTCGACCCTAGTTTCAATTTGCCACTGTGAGTCATTGTTTCATCGGCTTTACCATGAAACCTATCATTGAAGCTTGATCTTAGCCTCAGCTCGCCTCTTGGGGTAATAATCTCACTGGCACTACCGTTAAACTGTCGATCATTGAAGCTCCATCTAAGCTTCAGCTCGCCTCTCCGGGTTGTCATTTCATCAAGAATCTCAGCCGAATCAATTTTAAAATCATTCTCCATGACATCCTCACCAGATCCTTCCTTCTGCTCATACACATTCCAACAAAAATATTTCAGACAAAACAATACTTATGTTAACGTTTGGCTGGACATTTGATTAAGAAAATTGTTTCAATACTATCATTAAAATGTGTAGATTATATTTTCACGTAATGTAATTTTATGAAACTCAAAGCAATATCAATATTGTGTAATGATAACGATGAATAGATGTGCAATGCTAACTTGTCTTTAAAACATAAATGAAACTTTAATGGGATGTCCCAAAATTTTAAAAACAAATACATTTTTATAGCTTTTCTTAATTTTTTCAATACTCAAAGGCTAATACATGTTTCCTACAACAACGCCTAGAGATCAAACATGTGGAATTAAATTATTCAAAAAGTAAAAAAAAAAAAGATTTCAAGGTTGGCAAAGGTTATTCAAGTGAACAAAAATTTAACTTTTATGTAGTCCTATCTTATAAGATGCATTCATTATTTTAGTACCATACTAGGGCAAACCCTGCGCATGAGGCTCCTGCATGTCAACATATCCAGGTTCTGGGAGTGTTGGGCCAACTTGGGCCTAATTATATATAGAACAAAGAATATAGACTGACCCGGGAAAGACTCATGCTTTGAACTGGACGCCCAATGAATTCTTCATACTCAGATGCATCTAATTCTTGAAGATGTTCTGGGGAAAATAATTTGGGAAGAAAATGCTCTCGAATGGGTATGAGCAAGAAGAATGGCAGAGGAAACAAAATCCCACCCGTTGGTATCCATGTGATTCCATAACAGATCAAGAAATACACCACTTGGAACACGGTAAACATCATTATATATTTGAATGGTACTGATTCCACATATGAAGCATGAACTGATTCCAACACCCTGTCCAAAACCAAACCGTAATACATCAGTTAATTTGTGAATGGGTCAATTTGGTTTGTACTTTATTTTTAATTAGATGTCTAAGCAAGCCGAGCCGAGATCAAGCTTCTTAAATCTCAAGCTCAAGCTTGAGCTCGGTTCCTTTAGAGCTTTATTTCTAAATCTCAAGCTCAACTCATTTATTAATTATTAATCACTTAATTTATAAAAATATGTACATAAATAATTTTTTATTTGTTGATAATTATTAAATTTATATACCAAATATATATTAATCGGTTACTTTTATCATAATATATATATATATATATATATATAATTATTATGTAAATACATAGTATAAATTAAATAAAATAATTTGTATAGCAGGCTCATTTTGGTTCACTAGTCTACTCGAGCTCGATAAGTGAAGCTCGGGTTCACTTACTAATTGAGCTTCAATAAAAAGCTTAAGCTCATTTAAGTTAGGCTAGACTAGAGTTTTTAGCAAACTAATCCCGAGTAGCTAAAAAGAAAATGGTCCAAAACCACCCTAAAAGTATTTATAACCTCTAAATTGATGTCTAAAAAAACTAGATTCAGTTTTTAACAATTCAGTTTTATGAGCTTAATTAATATTTATATATTTAAAAGAGTGTTGATGGGTCAGAGTTTGCCCAGCCCATCCATTCAGATCCGTGCTACAAGATACCCGCTTTTTGACCGACCAGCTAGACTCCCATTTAGCCAGTTTTAAATTCACTTACCATTTACCATAAAAATAAACTTTTCCGAATGATACTAAACTTACTTGAAACGTCTGCCAGCAGGGATGAAAAAGAGCAACAGTCTCTCCCAGAATTGGTTGCCTGGTAGACTATCAATGGACATGTAGGCAAAGTATCCCCACAGAACTGAAGTGGGTATCATTCTAATAGCAGGGATGGCAAAAACAGCAAACCCCACCAGGATTGATTGCAGCAGATTGGTCACTCGTTGTTCATTGACTCTAACAGGCAAATAAGCCTCTATATGCCTTTCGGGATCAAACTTTCCCGTTGCATCTCCATCATCACCATTCATTACAGCTTCTTTTAAGTTCTCCAACTCTTTATCTACAGCACTCTGCAGACAAACAACCAAACATTGCTCGACTGAAAAATGTACCATGTTTTATGCTATATATGGATAAGCAAATTTCCAAAAGTATACTTTAATAAAATCAGGACATTATTGACTATTAATTAGTCAGATGTCTCAAATGACCTCAGAAAATATCAAAAGAAATTTTCTTGGCCAACAATTTAAGGCCTTAATAAGTAATGATAATGGCAAAGGGTAAGTAGCCACTAGCTAAGTTCAATTTGGATATTTACCAAAATGGTAATACCAAACTGAAATGAAAAGTGATATTCTTTCATTTCATATATAGTTTGGTGTTCCTGATATAATTATTACCAAGTTGAAAAAAAATAAACTTATTTTTTATATGTTGCAATTTACCCAAGAGAGGGGCGAGCTTTGGAGCAATGGTAAGGTTGCAGTCATGTGACCTAGGTCAAGGGTTCGAGTTGTGAAAACAATCTCTTGCATGATTACAAGGTACAGACGCATACATCAGGCGCACAAGTTAGATCAAGAACCCCCCCCCCCCCCTCAAGAACCCCATGCACGCGCGAGCCTTGTGCACCAGGTTGCCCTTGCCAATTTAATCATGGTTCATAGATATACTAGAGTGATAAGTGATAACTGTTACATTCAATGGCAGAGAGGAAGTGATTCAATATATGAAATCCATTAAGTTGACCTCGTTAGCAATAAGTTACAACGACAAAAAATTATACTTAAAAGATTAAAGAACATACATTTGAGTGAGGTTCCATTTCAACAAAAACAGCATGCATCCTCCCAAAGATTTCAGAGTTGCTTGCTTCTAGCTTAATGCCTTCCTTGGCACACTCAACCATCTTCTTTCGCATCAACTATCATCACATTTAAGAAGAATTAATTTCATTTTATTAATTTCAACTATCATCTAATAAGAATTAATTTCCTAACCTGCCTCTTGAGAACCGAAAGACTCCTCGTGTGCATGGGTGATTGTGGGAGAACCCCATTTGAGGGTGGCACACCAATCAAACCACACATCAAAGTCTAAAATAAAAATACAATCAACATTAGGAAAATCAATGAATGATGAACAATATTCAACCTTCAAATAACATACCATGACCCCAAGCAAGAAGACATCATAATGGTAAGCCGATGGATTTTGAAGATTGAATTCCTTCTGTTGCGCCATTTGTGAAGCTACACTATGATCAAAAAAGTACAAGGCTGCTATCATCATAGCTGGTACTATGGCAGTAAATACATGAACTGCTGGAACCTTTACCATATCCTGCAGTAATATTTTAATGCAATTTTTGGTCATTGTCCATTAATAAAGTTAATATATATAGTGTTTCAAAAATGATAAACCACTAAAAGTTTATTCAAGGAAAAAGAGGAGTCCGATTAAAACACATGGATCAATAGATCAGTCCCAGAGGGTCTTTGACCCATACATTAAAATGGCTAAATCATAGGGAGGCAAAATGAAGGGATGAAATAATGAGAGGCAAAGTCAATAGCTGAATCAAAGGCGGGGGCAATTTTAGTGAAGGAAACTTCTGTTGATCTTTAGTAAAAATAAAGCTGGAATCTTGTTTATTGGGATTGTCTATAAAATATCCATTTTAATTGTAATTTGGAGAGTAGCCCCTATCAAACAGGGCAAATTATTATCTTACATCTAATAATAAAAAAATAAAAAAATAAAAAAAAGAAGAGATCCAACCTATATATATATATATCATTTGTATTTGTAATCTTTGTTGCAAAGCAATAAAAGAAAAGAAATCTGGTTAGTGCCCATGAACATTGGCCACCTTGATCAAACCATGTTATATACTTATATTGTTGTGTTCTTTTTTGCTTTTCATATTAATCATTTGTGTGTTTATGTTGCTTGCTGCCACTACCCTAGACAGCCTAACAGCAGCTCTTTCTTGCTGCTGTTGAGTGATTCCAGCCGCTGCAGGTCACCAGCTGCTGGTGTTTATTCTTATTCTACTGCGATTATAATTTCTCGTATTTTTCATTTTAGTAATTGAATAGATCAACCGCTAAGTTCTTAAGGTTCGAATAGTGGGTGTGTTTTTATTATTGTAACCCTAACCAAATCCTCATGTTCATCTGTCGCATACACGTAATAGCTAACATTCTCATACCTTAACAACCGTCCAATGGGATAAGGATCCAGCCTCCCAAGGAAGTGGACAGAAGAGCCTCCTTGGGACTTGACTAGGAAGTTGAGAAGGCTTAGCATAAGATACTGCTGTCCACACCAATACCATCAGAGGGACCCCATAGTCTGCTATGAAACTTCTAAGCCACCCTGCAACGCAACCATATTAGACCCCAAACCAATAATAAATGGCACAAGGATTGTTTTGTTAAAATCTCTGCTTTAGTACGATTGACTTACCTGTACCATAATGCCAAGACCTAGCACCTCTACTCTTCATAGAAGTAATGAGGATACCAAAGGAGAAAATGACAGCCAGTAGACCATTTGTATAGAGCCAATGGAACTGATACTCTTCATTTGTACTGTTTTCTCCCTTTGGAAGTCTAAATTCACTAATTACTCCCTGCACTTCCAAACACACCATGTTAAACAAAAAAATTAACAACCACATTGGTGAACCTACAAAAGAAAATGCATCTACATACCCTAACAGCCTCTTGCATAAAAAGCACAGAAATCAGCATTCCAAAAAGCTCCCCAGCAACCCTTGTAAATCTTGTGATGAGTGTGCAAGCATTTAGTATAGCAAGAACACACAACATGATAGCAGTCCAAAAACAGACCCTAATAGAAACAAAATAGAGATGTTAGGGCTGATGTGATAGGAAAACAATTCAATGCAGTTTGCTAGTATAACTCATTGAAAGTGTAAATTAGTTACCAGCCAACCCATGCTAGAAATAGTTCTTTCCCCAACTCTGGCCTTCCTTTGGCAAAACCATACAAGTAATTGTACATTATCACAGTAGGTTCAGCAACTCCTAATATTAAAAGAGGCTGCCCACCAAATATTGCATGGATAATTCCACAGATAGCAGTAGAGGTGAGAGTTTCTACAGAGCTCAAAGTACCATCTGCCAGAAAAAGAAAATCCTGGGTGAGATTCAAGAATTTGGAATCCAACACTGGATGACTACCAAACAAAAGACTAATCTTCATCACATCTTGATTCATACCTGTATCCCTGTTTAACTGCTCACCGAATGCAATGACCGGAAGAGCAGAAGCAAAAAAGATGTATGTAGTTGGGGCCAATATCCTGAAAGAGGAATAAAAAGAAGAAATTAAATGACACAAAGTAGAGAAATCTATAAAACTAACACTTTTCTCATATGCATTGTGACACGACATAACTAGATAAACAAGATACCTAGCTCCTGAACAAAGAGCCCCAATCCAGTCTTGCTTGTAACACTGCAATCTTCCATAAAAATCTTTCTTAATCCCACTAAAGGGTTTGTTGTGGCGATCCATTGCAGACACAGCTGCAACAGTAATAGGGGAATGTTAAGTTTTCCTTTCATGAAATCTGAACACAAAGAAATTATATAAATTTTTGGACACAGGTGACAACTGGTAAAACCCAAAACAGCATACTAACTTGCTGCACATTGATGGATTCCAGGTTGTTAGCAAAAGGACAACAAAGCCTCCCGTATTTAGTTAAAATCATTGTAAATCTTGAAAATAGCATATTAATAAAATCTTGAAAATAGGGGAAAAAGGGTTTCTTTTCTAATTTTTAGTATTAACATAGAAACTTCTTTTCCCGGTGAAGAAGCAATGACGGTGTCTGGGAAATAAGAATCGGCTAACTCTGTGCCACCAGCAGCGGGAATACAGAGGATGCAAGCGTTATCCGGAATGATTGGGCGTAAAGCGTCTGTAGGTGGCTTTTTAAGTCCGCCGTCAAATCCAAGGCTCAACTCTGGACAGGCGGTGGAAACTACCAAGCTGGAGTGTAGTAGGGGCAGATGGAATTTTCGATGGAGCGGTGAAATGGGTAGAGATCGCAAAGAACACCAACGGCGAAAGCAATCTACTGGGCCGACATGAGAGACGAAAGCTAGGGGAGCGAATAACCAATAACAAATATAATTAAATAATATATGGATTCATGGACCCCAACAGAAGAAACAACTCAAATGCAATTGAAAAATGTTCTTATTAACAATAAATTATTTTTGTCAAGAAAGAAGAAAACGCGCAAGACATAATAATGCGACACACATGCGATTTCTGGCCATTCAAACTAGCAAACAAACAAACAATCGGTTCAAGTAAACGACAAGAACAATAATCAATACCACAAATCAAACTTAGGTATTTTATATGATTAAGAAATTATATATGGCTGTGACCACTACATTGCAAATAAATCAATCACCATTCCTTCAATTCCTTGACTATTTGTTAACCAATAACATAGGATACAACAAATATACGCATTTGCACGATTACAATCACGATAAGTATGAGTATGTGAGAAATCAGAACATAAATAGAACGATTTTCAAGTATGAAACAGATGTAAGACGTATGTATGAACTATGAGTAATGTGCATACTATGGCCGAGAAATAACCACCGGCAAGAGTTACTCCGGCGAGCGAAGCGCCGTCGGCGGAAAATACGGGGGATTTAAGAGCAGTTACTTACGTCAATGATTTTAGGCTTGGACAGTTGGACTGATGAGTGATGACAGTATGACCCCGTTCTTTTTCTTTTCTACGTGTATGAAGTGACCTGTCATCTTTTAACGCAATTATTCGGTGACCGACTATTGGTCTTTTTTTTTTTAATTTAATATACCTCGTGGGTAAATTGAGTGATATTATTAAAAGGTATCGCTTGTTAATGTCTAGATCATTAAGTTTTGAATAGTTAATTTGTCTGAATGGTTAAAATTGCTGAATAATTAATAGTGTCTGAACAAGTAAATATTGAACCAGTTAAGACTTTTAGGTTCAATATATAAATAAAAATACAAAATACCTCTCATTCCTTACAAAGTCCTCAAAATGTTAGCAGAAGACAAGACGAAGATGAGGTGGGCCCCATTAAATACGAGTTTGAATGGTTCAGACTTTTTCTTATGTCTGAATGGTTCAGGCCTCTATTCAGACATTTTCATTTTATTTAGATGTGTTTTTTTGTTAAAACAAATGGTATAAGTCTGAATCATTTAGATTTATGCACATTCAAACTCAAACAAATACCACCTAAATCTATAAGAATCAACTTCTATTTATTCTAATAAATGGCTATTTTATGAGACACGTTCATGTTATGATGAAATCTATAATTTTTTTTGTCTCTCAATCATAATAAATATTAATAAATTTTAATAATAAAATATTAAAAATATAAATATTCTTATTCTAAAATTTACTAATTTATTAAAATTTAAAACTATAAAAAGTATTTCAATTATATCTTATTTTAAAATATAATTTTATAATTTTAAATTCTTATTAAATATTAATAAATCTTATTTTTTTAATTATTCAACTCGTGAATACAAAGGTTTCTAGACACAATAACGCGTTAAAATTTATAACGGGCTAAATACATATTTTTCATATGACAGTGCTATAATTGTTTTAAAGATTAGAGAACGTTTGTTTTTATGTTTTATTTTCTTAAGTAACATCCTATATAAAGTTATTCTCGTCTAAAATAGTTGGGGAGCATGATAAAAAGTTAATAAACGTAATAACCCATCATATATATATATAGAATCAACATGTTATAATAATATACTCGTATTGCGGTAAAACGTAATAACCCATCATTATCAATTTAAATATTTGTTTATTTGAATATCGTAATTACATATGTAACACTTTGTTATTTTATGTGTATGTGTAAATTCACACATGTTTATAATTAAAAAAAGTGTAAGTTTTGGTTAGATTGCAACAAAAATCTTAAATGTTGTAATGTAATGAAAATTTGCACTACTTTTAAACCTTAAACGCATTTGAATTTACACATACATATAAAGGTATATAATACTTATTATAGTAAATGATGTCAACATCGGATTGGATCCTTTTCATATATATATAATTATTTATTAATATGCTATATATCATACTTATTATAGTAAATGATACAAATGGTGTTCTAGATTTTTCTTATAACTATAACTAGCTTATTGACATGTGTATTAAACAAATTTGTTTAAAAAATTAGCATTACAAAGCAAAAAGTGATTGAAAAATAAATATAAAAATAATATAATTTTCTTAACATTTGAAAATAAGAAAAAAGTACATTATATAAATATCTAAACACTTTTTTAAACAATACAAATAAGATTTAAAATTTTGAATTTTAGAAATTATTAATTGAAAATTAAAAGTTTGAAATGATTAGATTTTCACTAATACTTTAAAAAATAAATATTAGTTTTTTTTTTTATTTGGAAAGTTGACTTGATTGTATTAAATGAAGTTAATTTTTAAATTTGTTAAATATGTCATGTGGAAGTTTAAAAACACGCACGTGGCAAATGTGGTGTTTATAGGCTAAAATCTTAATTGATTTGTTTTCTTTTTTACACATGTTTATGAGACGACTATACTTTAGGGTTTAAAGTCTAAGTAACATTCGTTGTACGTGACATGCTTTTATATATGTGTTTTACTATACGAGAGTGTGCTTACGTTTTGATGTTCGAACTCATGAAAGAATCAACACGTGGGCAACCTACTAGCAACTAATTCATACATGTAGAGGTGGCCAAACTGGGTTTTTTTATGGAACCGGTTCCGATTCCAAACGATTCCGGTTTTGGCCGGTTCGTATTTGACCGGTTTTCTAAGGTGCTGTTTGTTTTTGTCAAAAACGTCTGCGAAGGTCTGCGAAACCTCTTTTGTCTGCACCCCGCAGACCAACGACAGATGTAGGTGTTTGTTTTTTCGCAGACATTTCATTAAAAAAGGTCTGCGAAACCTCTTTTCCTTGCAGACATGGTATACCCACTTCTCACATCTGCAAACCTCTTCTAGGGCAAAAAACTCAAGCCCATTCCTTGTTCCCGTCGCCCCCTTCCCGATCTGCTACCACCATCCACGATCTGCTACCACCAGATGCGATCTCCACCGCCGCCGCCCTCCACCGACCTCTCACCGCCGGCCTCAACCCCAGACGCGAACCCTAGGTGATGTGTTCGATCGGCTACCACCATCCACGATCTGCTACCACAGGGGTCTTCGATTTCGATCGGAGATGTGATGCGACGAACCCTAGGTGGAGGGGGACGATCGGAGGGTCTTCGATCGACGGTGATGTGTTCGATCGGTGATGTGGGTTGGGAAGACTGAAGATGTTTTCTTGTTTGAAGAGGTTTTTGGAAAACAAACACCCTAAAAAACTCTTCTTGCAGGGGTTTGGTCCACCTCTTCTGCAAAAGAGGTTTGCAGATGTGGTCTGCAGACCGCAGACGTTTTACCTCTGAAAAAACAAACACCACCTAAGAATCCGGAACCCTTGTACTCACCGGTTCCAATTCGAGTTGTCGGTTCCGGTTTCAGAACCGGTTTTGTTGGCCACCTCTAGTGGTATGTATGGAGTGGAGATGATGAAATCTCATGATGAAAAAAAATTGATGAAAAATTAAATTAACACCTTCTCATGCGCATTCCCCGGGTATAGACTGCTAGACTATTGAGACACATTATTGTTTAGCGAAACTTTATATTGGAGTCACTATTTGCTACGAATCAAAGAACGAAAATATAATCATTTTTTTCGTTTTAGAACATGTTTTTCTAGCTTCCGCCTAGGTGTGTCTCAACCATCTTTTTTAGATTCGTCACTCGGTTAAACTCAATGACGAAAGACCACTCATTAGGGCTGACAATTTCAGACACGAACACGTTAACACGACACGACTTTAACATGTTTCGTGTTTACCCTTAACATGTTTCGTGTCTAAAACAGATCGACACGTTAAGAGTTGTTTATTTTTCGTGTCTAAATAGGTAAAACCCGCTAAGACCTGTTAAGATCCGTTAATACATGTTAAGATCCGTTAAAACTTGTTAAGACCTGTTTAAAATTTAATATAAATATAAATATGTGGGTAACCGATTAGTTTCAAAAAATTTCTAATTATCTAACCCTAATTCTTTAACATGTTTCTTAACAGGTTCTTTAACAGTTTATTTATAGTGTTAACAGGTTCCTTAACGGGTCATTTCGTGTGTACGTGTTTTTAATGGGTCGTGTTCGTGTTTGAAAAACCTGACACGATAAGAATTCGTGTCTAACCAATTCGTGTTTCGTGTCTTAACGGGTCGTGTCTGACCCGTTATGACAGCCCTGGCACTCATGGCCGTGAAACGTAGACAGCATTGGTGATTATGCTTGTCCACCCTTCTAAAGAAAACCCATCATCAGAAGACATATTGTGGTAACGCATTTAGCTCACATGGAATATATTGTCACAAATAAGACTCAAACACACGACTTTTAAATTAGAAAGTCGTAAGATTGTCTCATCCCAAACCAATCACGTATGTCTCGATCATAGTCGTCTTGTTTGTAGCTGCCAAGTTTTGCGGTTTACTTCCCAGATGAAGGACATGATTAGGTGATCAAAACATAATGATTGATATTTTGAGTTTAAAATAACTAGTAGTTTTCCCACACGTGTTGTGCAGAGAAGTTCAACACTATCCAGATACCAAAACACAATAAAAGAATTATTATAACAACCGCCACTATAACGTAAAACCGTAAAGTGTTCACCGTTGTAAAAACAACTTTCGCTTTACCATAAAACTTGAAAGCTTAGCATCAAGAATCCTTGATGCAACACGCCCGAGATGATGACGAACCAATTTCTTAAATTTTTGTAACCAAATGATATATTGAATAGGCAAAAATCTGGGAAAAATAAAATGGTTAGAAAGAGGCTAAATCTGAAAATATATAAATGCCAACTTTCATATCATTAAATTATGGTTTCTATTTAAATGCGTCTGTCCTTACTCCAAAAAGAAATAAACATCAACGTCTTGCACACTCGGTTGTAGTATTTACAAGGCTATAAACAAACCGTACGTTTAACAAAAAGTTATGAATCTTTCGACGAGAATTTCGTTTATGTTAGTTAATAAAGGAACGGACACAAACAAGAAAATTTTGTTTGTTTAACGAACATGGACAGTGTTCGTTCATGTGTGTTCGTGTTCGTAATGTGTTCGCTTATGTTAGTTTACGTTCCTTTATTATATTTTGGTTATTAAATGTGTTTTATATTCTAAAATGTTTATTTTTAGTTCAATATCATAACATTTAAACTAGAAATATAGTCATAAGAAATTTGTTTCTTGTTAAAAACATAAAAATTTGAAATTAAGATCTTTGAAATAATAGTTTAGGGTAATTTTAACAACGATTATTACTTATGACTTTTGATTTGTTTATGGTAATTATGATTATTACTTCTAGTTGTTTGTGAACAACTTCAATTCTTAAATGAATAAAACGAGCAATACTTATTGTTTAGTTGGTGTTTGTAAATAAGGTAAAAATTAAATAAACGAAAACAAACAAGGACTCGTTTATGTTCATGCTGTTTATTTATACAACCATGACTACTTGACTATTTTTTCATGTCTTACAAAACAACAACAACAACCTTACCCAGTATATTCCCACTTTTCAGTAGGGTCTGGGGGAAGTGTTAGAATAATACGTAGAACTTGTCAAATTATGTTGTAAACATATTTTGTGCAAGTATAGAAGGTTCTAACTTATGTTGTAAACATATTTTGTGCAAGTATAGAAGGTTCTAACTTGTATATTTTTAACTCTAATTGTAGTTGTAGATTCCACGAAAGGATGAGGACTCGAATTGTACATTTGAAGAGGTTGAGGACTAAAGTGGAGTTATGGATATAAAAGGATAAGATGAGCTCATTTGTGGATTTGCAGTTTTCCATTTTTTATCTCACACATCTCGATGGCTTCCAAAATACGCTTCAATGTTTCGTCTTTATCTTCCAGACTTCAGATCGTTGTTTGATCTTTTGTTCATATAGTATATGAACATTATTCTGGTTTGTGTATACATCTTGATGATCGTATTTGTATTTTGTATGTTTCTGATTGGATCTATAGATGTAGTGTATGTGTTCGTGTCTTAGGGTTTCGAGTCTTTATGTTTAGATCGAGTTGTAATAGTTTTAGGATTCATTTTGTGTTGAATCTTTTGGGTTCTATTATAGTATAATGATATAATCACAGATTCTTGACAGGAAGGATAGATACAAACATCACCCTATCCTAATTGGGATAGAGAGTCTGCTTCGAAAGAGTTCTCGGCTCAAAGTTATTGTTTGAAGTTGATAATCCCAATGATTTTAACACTATTTTCACAAAATAATTGAAATAACGTTAAAATTAGTGCATTTTTACTTTTGTCCCTTAAGGGCAGACACATATATACATTATATGTGTGCACCACAAATGAGACGTTTTTTCATGTCTTACAAACAAGGGGTAAATATGTAATTATATATAGTTTAAATAATTATGACATGTTTAATGCATTGAAGTTTTCATGTCTAAAAACTCTCTTTTTTGTCTTTGTTTTGTCTCTTTGTCTTAGTTTCTTGCTGACAATAGACAAAATGAATTATTTTAACATGAATATACGTGTAGCAATTCAAAACTAGTGAAAAAACATTTTTAACGGTTGAAAAAAACATTAATGAAAAACATTTATATCTAGGGGTATGCAACGGATCGAATTACGGGTTATTCAGATTTGACATTTTTTGTCTATATACGAACACAGCTCGACATGACCCAAATTGACCTGAACCTTTTTTGGCTGATTCTTTTTTCCTATATTTTGGTCCATAAAAATAAACATTTTACTATTTTAGATTATTAATACAATTTAAAGATCAAAATAGAAAAAAATAATCCCAAATCCAACATAATATAATAATAAGTAAATTTATGACCTGTAAAAAATATCTAAAATATCTGAACAACTCGAAATTAATAATAATACATTGTCTTGTACTCAAAGTATTCAGATGCCCGAACAACCCGAACTACATAAAACCATAATTTCGAATCCGTCCCAAATATCCAAATAACTACTAGAGACTTCAAATTTTTTGAGACTTTTTAAGGCAACGGTCGTCACTTACTCTTTTCACCTTCCCAATGCACAAAGAGACGCATTCTGATTATAATTTTTAACACATGTTATAAAAATTATGATTCAAAAATTGATTATTTAGTTCTTTTTGTGTTCATATGTGGACAAAAGGATAAGTTTTAGTTGCGATGAACGTGTTTTGAGCATCTTCGTTGATTCAGATTCATCACTCTTAAGAGTTATGTTTCCTATAGTTGAAACATTTATTTTATAAATAAACGAAAATATATATATATATATATATATATATATATATATATATATTTGTTTGATTTGTTTACAATTACGCATCATTCGGATCCTATTATTGTTTGTTTCTTTGAGAATTTTTTTTTTAAAAAAAAAACATGATCCTTAACTATTTAACTTTGAAATTTTAGAAACAAACAGTATTTGCATGAACAGACTTCATATGAGAGAAAAACGTAATAAAATTGAAGAAAATGCTTGTAAATACCATGGCCCATGTGCATTGAGTGGTTTTATCATCTTCAAGGTGTAAAAAAAATCAACTTAATTCATTTAATTTTACATATTGTTTATGTCAATAATGAGTTTTGTTGTTTTCATTAACATGCTTAGCTAGTTCTTCTATATACCTAGGATAAATGAACACTCGTTGATCTTTTAATTTCTTATATAGAAAATAACTATTGTGATCCTTATAGTTTGCTAGTATTTCACTGTTAGTTCATAGGTTTCATAAATTACCTATATGGTTCCAACCTTTAGACATTTGTAACACATATAGTCCTTATATGACGGTAATTTGATGACTAAAAGACTATACGTGTTACAAATGTCTAAAGCTTGAGACCGTATGGGTAATTTATAAAAACGTATGGACCAAGAGTGAAATATTATCAAATCACGAGGACCATATATATCAATAATGTACTCTTTCTTATATGAATTTTATCTTGGTGTGTATGGGTGACTTTAAATGATGATATTTCTTCATTGAAAGTGATATTTAAAACTTTTGCATTAATTCTTACTTTATGTTTGTTGATTCAATCATGATTTCATTCATTATGTAGTGAATAATGTTAGCATTTTAGGAATGAGTCTTATTATTATTTTTTTTTATGCAAAGTAGTGTAAAGATTCTTATTTTGTATTAAGAGGTTATATACTTTTGGTATAAGTCCTGGTTTCTCTCATTACCGCTATCTTTAAGGAGATAACACCATGTCAACAGATCCATAGTGATTAGTGGGTTAAACCCCATGTTTAAAGTCATCGTTTGATAATTAAGTTCCAACATTACGATGGTTATCATGTAATAAATAGCGTGATAATTTCCAATATTTTTATTGCGGATGTCACCCATGACTAAGGTCTTCTCAATATGCCACACTAGCACAAATTATTTCTTGGTCTTCATACGACAACTTTAGGTGGTTTGTCATGTGTTATGATTTATGACGTTTCGTAGAGGCGTATGAATTAGTAACCATAGTCAAAGCTATTTATGGTTTAGATGGTGGTCTTTTAAGAAATCATACATGAAATCAATTGACTCATGAGGGGGAATCGAACCTAAAGTGAATATTCTTGTGATTGATTTCCATTTAAATTTCACATTTCTTGCTATTGTTAACTAAATGATTTTTCACTAAATTAATGGATTTAATTTGATGGTGATATACATTGATTAATGAAAATCTGTCTTTGAATGATACCCACTGTCTTACCTTAGCTGTGTTACTATATTACGCACTAGCCTAGAAACTCGTGTGTTACACGGGTTGGGTAATAAGCAGTGACGGAGCTTGGTCGACTTGAGAGGGGGGCGGAAAATTTTGAAACCCATAATATATGTTAATTTTTTGAAGCGAGGGGGCGAAACCCCTATTTTTAACCAAAAATAGCATTTCGCCCGAAAAATTAACGCTGCGAACAGAAAAAGAGGGGGGCGACCCAAAGAAATTTCGCCCATGGTAATAAGAAAACATAAATTTTAAATGTATATATAATCATAGGGGATGGTTCGAATGTTAACTCTTTCTTATTGCGTTAATCGAATAACTGCATCTTATTATTTTGATGCCCACATTAAAGTAAATATAAAGGTTTATGTTTTTTCTTATTTTTTTTATTAATGTAAGTGAGCCCTACATTAATTAAAAAAGAGAAAAAAAACTACTCCTTTAGATTTACTTTAGTGTGGACCCCAAAGTAATAAGATGTAGTTAGTCGGTTAACACAATAAACATGAGTTAACATTTGATCATCTCACTGTAATCATAAATGAGGCAATCTTTCAGAAAGAAAAATCATACAAATGAAAAATCACCTAATACAATAATTAGGGTTTGTGTTTAATTTATTGAAAACGTAAAATAAGGGGTATCTATTTGGTATTTAAATATTCATGTAAAAATTAATTTTGTCAAATAATAGGCGGAAAAACGAAAAATTTGGAATGCTAAAAAATTGACAAATGTACCCTAAATATACTCCTTTATTAGTTTAAAAAAGATACGATGGATACACAACTACACAAGGACTTGTAGTGTTCGAACATGGAGTATCATGTTTAAAAATTTCAAAACTTGCTCGTATTTGGAAAATCATCAGCTTTATATTCATTCACATTAAAACACGTGAAATTTTTGTCGTTTTTGTCGGGGATTAAAGGTTTTTATGAAGGATTGAAGTCATTGGCCTAATCAACATTTAAATGTAACATCCCTTTTTGGGCTTTTTACAGACTTGAGGTTATCACTGGGATAGCTTGGAGAGTAGAGGTATTCCTCAGAAGTATATTGAGGTCATCAAAGATGCCTATGCAGCTGCTAAAACTAGTGTCAGAGCACCAGTGGGAGATACAGACTTCTTCCTAGTGGAGGTGGGACTACACTAAGGATCGTCATTAAGTCCCTTCCTTTTTGCGGTTATTCTTGATGAATTGTCGAGGTCTATTCAGGCTCATATCCCATGGTGTATGCTTTTCGCGGATGACATTGTCTTAGTGGCAGAAACACAAGAGGAGTTAAATGTCCGTTTAGAAGAGTGGCGAACCGCTTTAGAACAAAGAGGCTTACGCATAAGTAGGACAAAAACGGAATACGGAATACCTACATTGCCAGTTCAGTGGGGCAACCGAGGAAGATGAAGATGATCAGGTGACTATTGGAGGCCAAGAGGTGCCAAGGACGACAAAGTTCAAGTACCTAGGATCGTTTATACAAGCCAATGAAGATATTGACAGTGACGTAGCTCACCGGGTCCAGGCGGGTTGGAAAAAGTGGAGAGCAGCAACGAGCATCATATGCGACAAGAAGTTTCCAGAAAAACTCAAAGGTAAATTTTATAGAGTGGCGATCAGACCAGCCATGATGTACGGCACAGATTGTTGGCCAATTAAGAAGAACCAAGCGAGAAAGCTGGAGACAGCGGAGATGAGGATGCTCAGATGGATGTGCGGACACACAAGGATTGATCGGATAAGGAACGAAGTCTTCCGGGGAAGATTACAGGTGGCAAACATCTCGGACAAGGTTAGAGAAGGAAGATTGAGATGGTTTGGGCATGTGAGGAGAATAAACCAAGCGGCACCTGTACGAAAGGTAGAGCTTCTCACGGTGGAGGGGAAGAGGGGAAGGGGTAGACCGAGGTTGACATGGGATGAGCAGATTCGACACGATTTGACAGAGCTACACCTCTCTGAGGACATGATCTATGATAGGAGTACATTGAGACGTAGAATAAAGGTACTTGATACATAGAGCCTTTCCTGGGTTCCTAGATGTAGGGGTCGGGGGTTGTTGCTGTATCTTTGCTGGTTTTGGATATATGATATGTGTTTATATGTGCTATATGCATGCCGCGAGATGGGGGGTTGGCAGAGTTATTTGTTACATGTTGGTTTGTATGCTTGTGTATGGATACTTCATGCTTGCTTTGATTGCTTGTTTTAGTGTCATGTTGGGTTATGGATTTTGTTTCCCCGCTGGTCTGTTTGTGTTGGGTTGATGTCTTGTATGGTTAATGCTTACCTTTTTACGTTTAACATGTTGGTGCTTCATGTTTGTGCTTTATGCTTCTTGTTTTGATTACATGTTTTCTAAAAAAAAAAAAAAAAAGCCAGACCACTGAGCCGGGGGACTCTTTCGAAGCAGCCTCTCTATTCTACTTGTAGATAGAGGTAAAGTGTGTCTTTATCTTTCCCCTCCCAGACCCCACTCTAAGTGGGATTTTACTGGATACGCTTGTTGTTGTTGTATCCCTTTTTGGCTTTTTATGCACTCATTTTTTTAACAGCATTTAATCTCAACGTGTGAACCACTGATTTCCAGGCCACGTCACCAAGGTATAGATACCATGAACTCCGTTGAGACCCCACTACCACCCCAGGAGGAAATCGCATCGGAAAACCCCTTGACCTCCCAAAGTCTCCTATTTCGCCTTGGGAGGGATTTGAACCCGTGATCTCCCACAGGAAATCCAAAGGGGTAACCATTAGGCTAGAAGCCCTTGGTTTTTTATGCACTCATGATCTACCTATATCCTATGAGTGTTTAATGTTCAGTTCCAAACTGCGAAACTTTCCAAACCGGTCATCGGTTTGATTTCATGGTTGGTTTCTTCAAACATTTGGTTTGTCGGTTTTAAAAGTTTAAAATCATATTAGACTGTTTGGTTTACGGTTTTCATAAAAAACCGGTCGTAAATACCGGACTGGGCTGCATGCATGTGTAAATAAATGTAGATACACACACACATATATATAGGGGTTGGATCCACTAAGAAGAGATTTTTGTCTAATAAGAGTAATATGCAATAGGAGTTTGATATGTGACATTATAAAAATATAAAAATATAAATCTATTATAAAAAACAAAATCCAACACAAAAAAAAAAGACAAAATCTAGCAAAAAAAAATCCAGTACAAAAAACCAAAAATCTATTACAAAAAAATCCAATACAGACAAATAAAAATCCAACACAAAAAATAAGAATTTAATACAAAAATAAATAAAAATGTAATACAAAAAACAAAAATACAGTACAAAAAAAACAAAACTACAGAACAAAAAACACAAATCTAGTACAAAAAAAATATGATACAGAAAAATAAAATTCAGTACAAAAAATAAGATGTTATACATAAATTATCATGTCACATGTCAAACTTACATTAATTCTTACTCTTCTTAAGCAAAAATATTTTTTTATTTGATCTTTCTCCTATATGTATAATATGTATGCCTATATATGTGAGCATATAGATTAAGTTCATGATTTATGTGTCATTGTAAACAAAAAAATTTGAACTCGGTGTAACTAGTTTGCCTTGAACCATAAAAAGATTCGTTCGATTCGATTTTATTTTTAATAGGATCAAAAGCTCAAATCGTAAACCATGCCGTTGATAACGGTTCAGTTTGGTTCGGTTTTTATTTTGAACAGTTTCGTTTTTCGTTTTCATTAATTCAAAAACCGTTATTAACCCAAAAACCTGACCCGAACACCCCCATTATATCCATAGTAGGGATGCTAAAAAACGGAAAACCGTTTAAAGCCGAAACATCCCGTAGCTGGAAAAAAACATAATTTTTTACTGGTTTTCGATTCAGTTTTTAATTTTAGGAATTTTTTGAATTCAGTTTGTTCGGTTTACTCGGTTAACCGATTAAACCGAATTTAGATATATATTTTTTATTTTTATTAATAATAAATAAGGTTGAATTCGGTTTATTCACTTGGTTATAGTCGGTTTATTTGATTTTTAACAATTTATTTGGTTCTTAATCAGTTTATTCAGTTGAATTCGGTCTTTTAATTGAAACTGAACCAATTCGGTTTGGTTAAAGATCTTTCCAATTCATTTCGGTTTTTTGCTGCAGATACAAAATTTTTAACACTGAACAAACCAAAGTAACCGAACTGTTGAACACCTCTATCCAAGGTCGGCTCCCATTTATTAATTTAGAGGCAATTGCCTAGGGCCTCCACATTTTTTGGGCCCCAACCATTCGGGTTATGTTTAGTTTATTGTTCAGGTTATTTATTTTCTTGTTTTGATTATAAAAATTTAAAATCTACTCATATTCATAAAAGATAAAGTTTATTTAAGGTTCACTCTTTCTAAATAGTTACATCTTCAGCTTTTTTGTTTCACTTTTACTTGACGTTGTAATAAATCTTTTATTAATGACACAAATGAAAAATTTAGACAAGATTTCAAGTGGTCATAGCAAGCTGATTAACAAATATGACAACGTAATCAAATATTATCACTAAGTAGATTTCTCTGTTTATCTCATTTATAATTATCATTTGTTAACTGTAATTATTAGTAATCTTTTATAAATAAAGACAAATTAAAATTTGTTTATGTTATTTAGAATTTATGAACCATAGTTTTTTATCACATGAAAAAAATTATATACGAAAAGACGTCAATTTTTGTATTTACCTTGGGTCTCGAAAAGCTTAAGCCGTCCTCTCTTTTTCCCGAACAATGTTTCGAGGATTTCTATGCGCATAGGTCATGTAATGTTTGGTGTGGAAATAGCAAACGTAACCAGTACGTTTAATATTATTGCCATTAAGTTGGGGACCCCGCATAATTCCAAGGAGAACCGTTATTGCACCCACTATTGTAAAAATCGGCCCATCTAACCGTCTAGGTGTTAGGCGGCCATTTACTGTGTCGATTTAGGCATAGACGGTGCCTAGGCGCTAGGCGGGGCTAGGCGGCCTGGTCGGGGCCTAGGCAGCTTAGTCAGATTTTTTATTTTTCATTTTTTTGTTTCTGACTTTTTTCTAGTAAAAATGGACCAATTTCATGATTATTTAGAAATTTATTAACCCAAAATCCTTAATATTTCTCTAAAACATTGAATCCAACAACTTAACATTGAAATTCGTCTCTAAATTTGAACTTGGTGTTTAAGTTTGAACTTTGAATTACTTGGCTTAGTATTTTTAAGTTTATTTTTTTAAATTATTTAAAGTATTATATTAAATTATTGATATTTATGTGTGTGTGTATATAATATATATTTGTAAAATTACATATAAAAATTCCAATCCGCCTAGCGCCGATTAATCCCTATGCGGTACCTCGCCGCTCGAGTCGAGCACTTGCGCCGAGCCCGAGCTTATTAAGGCTCGAGCTTGGCTCGTTATAATTTAAGAGAGCTCGAGTTTGTGCTAGACTCGTTTAAAGTTTATTTCTTGAGATCAGGCTTAGCTCGTTAGAAAATCTTCTAGCTCGGTTTATTTAGTATTTAGTTAATTAATTAAGTTAGTTTTATAATTACTTTTAAATATATTTAAAACTATAATTTTTCATAATTGTATAATAAAAATAGCTATTTATATTAATAAACACACATTTAGTTAATGAAATATATATATATATATATATAAATTTGTTAACGCTCGCGAACCAGCTCGAGCTTAACATGTGAAGCTCGAGATCGGCTCGTCCGATAACCAAGCTACAATAAATCCATATGTCACATTTGAAGTAACTCATCAAATCAAGAAAAGTTATGATAACCAAGTTAACAGCCAGTGATCTTATAATCAACAATAGTTATAAGTTGTAACTCATGTGTTTCAAAAAAAATTATTTATTATAAATTTATAACAGGTAGATAATACGGAGAACTTGTTGAAAGATCGTAATCCGTATGAGAGAACGTATGAGAGAAATAGTCATTGGCGTCGTTTTAATTATAATATATGAACGAATAGACATGATTAAATCTAAAGCCTAGATAACATCATTAATTCCTTTGTAAAAACAGGTGGGTTATTCGAAATTTTGGTCAATTCTGGTCCAGATTATAATCAACTAGTCGATAATAATGCATACTAACAGATATACTAATTACTAAGTATGAACCTAATTTTTTATTTGTGAATCGTTCGATTATAGTAAATAATCTGTCATCAATCATGCACACTATGTTCCCACTTGTTTTGCTTCATGGTTTCCATTTGGTTTACAACTAGTGGGAGTGACCCGCGCTTCGCAGCGGGCCGTGAGTTGATTTTTTAATAAACGATAGGATTTGAAAGTTTAACGTTTAAAGATAAGATCATGTAACATTGTAAAATTAATAAGAAAGTAACAATTGATCTTTAAATAAACCTACATCAAAACATCAACCGAAATCATACAAAAGTAATGTTATTTAAAAATGAGCATTAATAAACGATCCAAGATAAGAAGTAAAAAATACAATATTTTCCCTGCTTCATTTATAATAAAATTTAAACTGAAACGTTATAGTGTCGGCTATAACACCACCTAACACAACAATTAATCGTACATGGTAAACTTTTAAACATCCAAACATATGAATAAACAAAATAAACAAAGAACTAATAAAAACAAATATATGAACCAAGAAATTTTAATCAAATTTCACAAAACCAACATGGGTCAAAACCTTATTGATACAAATTCATAAATCATGAAGATAAAAAAGGCACTCTTAGTTGTGATAACAAAACATGCCATAAAAGTAATAATTTTGTTAAACTATATTTTATATCTAGAGTCTAACATTGCAGTAGCAACAAAATAAATATTCAAACATCAAGTTAATTATCCCACTAATCTCTAATATATATCAAGAGTAAAGTGTACTGAAACTAATTTTAGATTTGTGTTTTGTTTTAGCACTTAATGAATGAAATCCTTGAATAGTTGATGTAGTATGAGTAATGTTGTATAAATCGTTAGTCGCTAGTCGGTCGGTCGGTGGGGACTAGGGATTAATCGGGATTATTTGGGATTAATCGACCAACTAATCGGCCTAATCGGATAGTCGGGCATAGTAGGTCTTAGGGGACCAACGATTAATCGGCCTGGTCGGAGATTTTTACAACCATGAGTATGAGCCTCACAACTCATTTTCAATAGGATCATTGAACTTTCTGAATTGAGATTTTTGAACTCAACGCATTGTTAGGGTGCAAGCTATTGAGTCATTGTGTTTCCAAGTCTCATTTACTACAACTTTATATTGTTCATGTGCCTTGGATTCAAAATATTTAAACCAATCAATAGCATCTTGCACCACTTGTTTAGTTACAGCCTAGTTTATAAGAAATTAAGAATATACTTGTATCCAAAATCTTTATAAATGCTCGTTAAGTAATTACGTTCAAAATGATACAAATGATAGAAATATTTGATAATGTACGAACTCGTTCTAAGCCTGCAAGTGACGCGTGAACTTTTTGTCCGTTTGGGTTCGAAATTTATAGAAACGTTCATGAGTTAACTACGATCAAATTAATATAAACGTGACTATTATTTGATAAAGTATGAACACAATATAAGATTGTGAATACTAAAAATAATTCAGTAAAGTGAAAGGGGTTCTAAAAATAATAACTAAAAGTTCATGGTCTAAAATGTAATTATCAAAATTAAATCAGCCTCACAATTTTGACTTTGTGTGTTGCATGCATACGTTACCAAAAAAGGTGTAACCTTGTACATATGCTGAGTAACTTGTAATGAATGAATAGTAATTATAATCAATGTAAGCGAAATCAACTGTAAAGAGAGCACAAAACAATGATGATTATGGTAGTGTTATTAATTTCGAAAAATAAAATAAAAGTTATAATTATTATTAGACAAATTGAGTAAATGATACGGTAAACTGTCATGATACTAAAGGGTTTTTAGTCTAATATTACACATTTAACTTATCTAATAAGAAGTATCGAGTTTGATTCAATATACTCTTCGTATGATCTTACGAAAGATAGCCATATACATATAGATATAACAACGTTACAGTTCATCCATCCTTTAATTCGGGTCTATTTGAAATAGCTAGCAAATATTATCTATAATTTCTCTTATATTCAGCCCCATTGTTAATAGTAGAACTAGAATATATAGTTATTTTTTTGCCTATTCACACGAACCATATCCTTGCAACAAACGAAAAGGAAATGAAAGATGAAACATAAATTATGGGTCAACTAAGCCTTCTTGGAAACTTTTTTAAGAATAAGAAAGATTGTCTAGAGTAAAATGCTTTAAATTGATCCAGAGGGTTTCTCAAGTTGTGGGTATCAATAATCATCATAGATGGTGTATGCTCAGACACAACCGGCTCTTTGGCAAGGGTTAGGGGTGTTCATGGTCTGGTTTTAAGGTGGAACTATAAACCAAACTGTTAATAAGGGTTTTTGAATGTTGAAGACCAAAATCGAACTGTTAAAAATAAATACCGAATCAAACTGTCATCAATGGTTTGATTCCGATTTGATTTTTCATTTGGGCATTTTATGTTTGGGCTTTTTGAACCTATTAGAATAAAAATTGAATCGCTTTACGGTTTGAGACGAGTACTTACACCGGAAGCCCATATCTATTTGTGTATGTGTGTGTATAAAGTAAGGATATGTTGTTAACCAATCTTGATTGCGAAACCCCGATTAACTCCGACAAGATCAACCAAAATATTTGACTTCTTACACCCAACCTTCAAAGAACACACACCCTATACGCCTCGTACACACAGATAGGAGATGTATACAACACCAATTGTTATCGAAACAACACGTATAGAGGCAGTCATACGCCTTTAGTTGCGTTGGTGGGATGAATTATAAAAATGGTGTAAATAACCTAACAAATAAACTTTACGATTGAAATTATTAAACTTAATTTGTGTGTACTTGATTAGCGACTGAAAAAATAATAAAAGAAAGAGTAAATTAGTAATGTGGTGCATGTGGTTTGCTAGTATTTTACATTTATTCCATAGGTTTCATAAATTACACATATGGTTCCAAATTTTAAACATTTGTAACCCATATAGTCGTTATGCAAGGGTAATTTGGTCAATTATGTGAGGGTAATCTAGTAACCCAAGGACTATATATGTTACAGATGTCTAAATTTAGGATCATATCGTAATTTATAAAACCTAAGGATTAAAAGTGAAATACTAGGAAACCAAAGGATTATATTGGTAATTTACTTTAAAAGAAAAATTTTCAAAAAGGAAAAAAGAAAGAAAGATACCCATCGAAGTATCGAACCGTCAAGGCCGCGTTTGATACCCATCGATTTTGATCATCTATTTCTCCCAATTGAACGCAAACCAAACCCTAGAGAGAGAGAGAGATCGAACGGGGAGAGCAGAAAGATCGAAGATGGTGTTCTACTTCAAAGCCCGACCCGAAGCCGGAGACTACACCATCTTCATGGGTCTTGACAAGTTTGAGAATGAAGAACTCATCAAATACGGATTCCCCGAAGACATATGGTACGTCCCCTTCCCTTTCCTTCGTGATTCGCACATTTAAAACGCAAACGAATCAGTACCTGTTATCTTGATTTGAACTTGATGATTGTTCATTGATTAATCTCGATGCGATTCCTTTTATTCAGGCAATATTATGCAATTTAAGTTCTATGCGTTTGCAAGTCCATTAAAAGTCTGAGTTCTGTTGTTTTCTAGGGTAATTGAATATAGAGATAGGGCTTTTGTTAATTTGTGTTGTTACACTGCGAAACATGGTGTAAGGGGTATAGAAAATGTTTGGCAGTACCCTACTCATCTAGATTCTAGAGGGAGTTTGCAAGGGGCACCTGACTTGAAGTTTCTGGGTGTTAACGGGCTAACCAATTACACGACACTATCCCCTGTTAATTACATTCGATTGTCTTGGATGCTGTGAAATATCTGATGTTTGTTGGATCGTGTTGGCAAGAATTGTTTCTGAAATCATAGGGAATTTCTGTTATAATTTTTCTCTTAGAAGGAATCAAGATGTCTGTCTATAGAAAGAATGTATTTTTCTTGTGTCTTTTGATCAAGATTCTTCATAGAAACAACACACACATAATCCATGCAAATTAATAGTTAAGAAAATAAGTTTGTATGAATCGGTTGCTATCTTTAACTCTTTGAATATTCTTATCGAACGCCTTTGTAACCTAGTAAGCTTCAATATCAATGTGGTGTAAGTCAATTGTTTTAAGTTTGTTTTAGCATTGAATATTATTATTATTAGCTTATCTAGTTTTTCATACAGGGTTCTTTCTAGTGCAGGTTCCATGTGGATAAAATGTCTTCTGCCCATGTTTATGTAAGGCTGCACAAAGGTCAGACAATTGATGACATATCCGAAGGACTCCTTGAAGATTGTGCACAACTTGTGAAAGCGAATTCCATTCAAGGCAATTCCGTTTACTTTTCTCCATTATCTAACATCTTTAAAACAATTAACGTGGGTAGTTTTTTTTTCTTCCTTTTTTTCTTTCTTTTTTCTTTCTTTCTTTTTTTTTTTTGTATGGGTTGAAATGAGTTGGGCTGACCTGTAGCACTTTTGCTTTAAAATTATTTTTTTTCTTCCATCTATTAGCTAGTATGTTACAATTGATTTTTATACTGATCTAAACTCAAATATGCTGGCCTATTCACAAGTAATGGGTCAAAATCACTACTTTTAAGTTAACAATAAACTGATTAGGGTACTACTGTTACTTCCATAAATATTAATACATTATTTTTCTTCTCGGTTAGAATTTTCTACTCAATTCCTACATTTTTCATAGTAATATGATTTTAAGTCGGTAATGGATAAATTGCAACCCTGCAATTGAATAAATGCATGTCTAAAACTAGAAGCAAGGAACCATAAGCTTATTCATATATCAGAACTTGTTTCTAGGCCATCATTTGGGGTTATAGGTTGCAAAATCAACAGGACAGTTTTAAAGCAAGTTTGATTCAAGTCTTTTTGATGGGTCAAAAGGTTTTGGATTAAGTTTTATATTATAATAATGGCATGCTTTAAATAGAAGCAATTTAGGAATACTTTGTGCTACTTTTAACCAGTCTTGTTTATAGGTAAAGTTTGTAGCATTAATCGTCTGCCTGTTACTGTTAAAACATAACCCAGAGTGGTATATATTCAAATAAACGGGGTTGACATCTTCTCTTATGTGGGGTAGGCTGTGAGCATGTGAAGTAGAAACAGGTGCATATTTTATAATCTTGTGATGTGCATGGCAGGAAATAAAGTGAATAACATTGATGTTGTTTATACTCCATGGCAAAATTTAAAGAAGACTCCATCTATGGATGTTGGTCAAGTTGGTTTCCACAACAATAAAGCTGTGAGTCAGATTTGCATTTTAATTTCTCAGTGTGTACGTAATATATTATGTTGGGTTATGCTAAAAAGGAGATTTTGCCTAAAGAGTGTAAAAAATACATTGTCATAAATATTTGGCATGTCGTTCTTATTTAATGTAAACATGGTGTCGGACACCATGACTAAAATTTAAAACGGAACTTTTTAGGCAAAATCTCTTTTTAAAATCTGTTTTATCCCAAACATATATATATATATATAGGATTCATTCTAATAAGAATCAATAAGTTGTAAAGAACTAAAAGAACCACATTTATAGCGACAAGATTTAAGGGGTATAAAAGTAATTTTTCTTGAAAATAGGGGAAGTTGCTCTTTTGCCCTTTAAACTTGTGGCTAGAAATGGTTATTTTAGTTCTTAACTATCATTGGTTCTCAATCGAACATCTCTACAGACACACACATATATATACTAACTCAACCTTAGAGAGTTAACTGTTAAACTCAATTTGGAGACTTCATTTTTTACATCAAATAATTTTTACATGCTTTATCAGTTAAGAAAAAAAAATCACACCTTTAAATAGAAAATTTAATTTGAGTATATTATGGTACGAGATTAGGCACACATGTGTAACATTTGATTTTCAACATTTGGGTACACTTGTGTAAGATTATGTTCACATTTGTAAAATTGTACATACTAAGTCCGTGTAAAATTATTGATTATATTAATTTTTAGGTTCAAGATCTGGTTTTAAGTATACATGTGTAAGATTATGTATAATGAACATACGTGTAAATAGTTTGTTCTTCTAACATTTTAATAAATATGAATTTAATAAAAGAAAATAAAAATAAAATAGAAAATGTATGACAAGATATGATAAAAAAGAAAATAAAAAAAGTCAAATTACCCTTCCACTTCTTCAATTATCGAGACCACATTTTTTTTTTCTGAATATAACTTTAAAAATCTGTATTTATTATAAACTACATGTTTTTTCCAATTATTCTAATATGTGGCGAATAATAAGTTTAGGTTAACTCTGTAACTAGGATTTTATCATTTAATACACTCCATATATATAAGGATCATATCATGTGAAAACCTTTAAACCATATCTGAGTCCTCAATTTGAAATCTTGAAAATAATATGCTATCCACATTAAACCATATTAAAATTGATTTGTTTATTCAAAACGTAATTATTTATTTAACTTTAATGTGGGCTACATATTTATTTTCAAGATTACAAAATAGAGGATCCATATAAAGTTTAAGGGTGTGCTCTTTAAGATTGGGTTTTCACTGTATATACACGCTCGCGTGCAGATGCACTCAAATGAGAGCTTATAAGTTGTTGAGGAAAAAAAACGATTGATAGTCACTTGATTCAAGAGGCATAAAAGTAACTTTTTTTTTAATTTAAGGAAGTTGTTTTCATGCTCTTTAAATCATGTGATTATCAACTAATAGCCACATGATTTAAAGAGCACATAAGTAACTTTTTTTACTCATGTTTACACATGTGTAAATATATGTTAAAAAGAGAACTAATTAAACGTATAAAAAATTAGTTTTCATAGTTCTCAAAAAAATACAACTTTTAAATTTTTTGAGAACTATGAAAACTCGTGTAAAAAAGGAATTCTCACAATTTTCACAAAAAATATGAGTTCTCATTTGGTCTATATATACATATCTACACACACATATAAAACAAACAAGCATAAATACATAACAAAATCTCGCTAATTGAGACGAAGGTAAACCTTATCTCTATCCCAATGAAATAAACGTGTTGTTTCTAAAGAGACCCCTTACTCATATATACACAGTAGTTACACACACAGGCACACACACTTCGTTGTCGTCGTCGTCGTCGTACTCTGTATATCACTATATCCCACAATTAGTAAAGCTAAGGTAATGTTTGAGAAGGCTAAGATGAATACAGCCTTATCTTTACCCTGCAGGAATGTAAACGTTGTTTCCAATGAGAGTATGAGACCCTTGACTCAACAGACACACATGCACATATAGGGTAATCATCTAGTAGTAACCTGCTTTTATAGCGATAACCGGTGATAAACCGCCAACATCAATCCAAATTTTTGTTTTTTTAATATCATTGTAACATATTTGCGATACTTTTTTCTTTTATGTGTATTTGTAAATTCATCATCCTTTAGGATTTAAATCCAATATAAGTTTGAGTTACGTTGTAGCGACACATGTAATGCAATTCAGACGTACACTGGTTTTAAATCTTAAATGATGGTGAAATTACGCATACATATAAAAGATGAAAGTGTTTTAAATATGTAGCAATGATTTAAAAAAAAATAAAATTGGACTGATCTTGTTGGGTTGTCGCTTTAAAAGTGGGGTTATCACACGTTTACTATCTTTTATATATATATATATACACACACACACGCATACATATTCTTGTTTGGTCTTTAGTAGTTAGTTTTGTGCTTCTGTATGTAAAAAGGTATATATTTACAGGTGCGAACTGTGAGAGTGGAGAAGCGAATAAATGAGATTGTTAATAGGCTCAACCGCACAAAAGTTGAAAGAAAACCTGATCTGAAAGGTACCACTTTAAGGATTTGCTTCTTTCATCATATATATTCAACACACACTATCCTTCACCATACTGTTAAATATATTTTTAGGCAGTTTGCAATAAGGCTTGAGTTTTCATTTCATTCCTTGTTTTGCCTGTGTGCGGGTTAAAAATTACTTTTCAGAATTATACTGGGGTTTTGAAAAGCAGTTTTTATTTACAAACTGTAGCAATTAGTAACAAATTTAGAAATGAACTGAAAACCTTTCCTAGATTCGGTCTTTTGATTAGCTAATACTATCTTGTTCATGCGTAGCTGAGCGTGAAGCGGTTAATGCAGCAGAAAGGGCAGAGAGGAAGCAGCTGCTGCGAGACAAAGTGAGTATATTTTTTAGCATACTGTCGAAAGATAACATTTACGCCCCATTTGCGGTGCACGCATATAATGTATATATGTGTTGGCCCTTAAGGGGCAAAAGTAAAAGTGCACTAATTTTAACGTTATTTTAATTATTTTGTGAAAGTAACGTTAAAATCATTGGGATGATCAACTTCAAACGATAACTTTGAGCCGGGGACTCTATCGGAGCAGCCTCTCTATCCCCCCCCCCCCCCCCCCAAAAAAAAAAAAAAACCCTACTAAAAGTGGGAATATATTGGTAAGGTCGTCGTCGTCGTCGAAAGATAACATATGTACATGAGTATGGAATTCCACACGCACATTCTTTACATGGGAAATTTTAAACTTGTACAATGGTATTTCAACTCATTTGCTTATGATTTGGTCAATGTTGTTATGCTTTAGCCCCAACATATCAATAAGTTTCTCAAAATGTATCTTATTTGTTTACCTATTATACCCATTTGAAGAGGTAAAATTATATTTATCATTATTAAATACATTAATTATCTACTCAAGTCTTTTATAGTTGGACAAGAAAGTGTTTTGAGTCGACCTTTTCAAACCCTATTAAACCTGACCATTACTCAACTTGACCATTTTCTCTCATCTCACTCCTACATCTTTTTTTTTTTTTTTTTTTTCCTGTAATTATATTAAAAGTCCATCTAAACCTGTGCATATGAAATTGTAATAAATAAGATTATAATTTTGTTGGAGCAGAAACGACGCGAGGAAATGGATAGACTGGAAAAGGAGAGACAAGCGGAGGTAAGGAGCTACAAAAATCTGATGGTTGCTGACAAAATGACTTCCAATAAACAGATTGCATCGACCCAAAAGTCCTTGCAGGAACTTGAAGAGGACTTCATGTAAAACCATCTTCACAATTAGACCAAACACCCCCAATCTTTTACCTTGTTGATGTTTCTAATAAACCCCAGAAATCACAACTGTATGAATTTGCTATTTGATATGATGATAAATTATCAACATGTACAATCATTAGTTCCTTTTGCATGTTTGGGTCATTTATATTGTTGTTAGCACCATTTACAATACTTTTTTGTTGCCTTTAATACCAATTACCTATCAATGTATTTGACTTCACTATGCATCTAGTTTTGCCACATTTTTCTAATCTAAGAAGTAGTGTCACAATTGGCATTTGGCTCACACCATTGTATGTTGCTTAGGATTTATATTATATATAGTTATTGACAATCATTACCATATATAGTAGAGTGGTGTTTTGTATGGGCTATTACATTTTAATTATATTTTACCTTAACATTATGTGTGATTGTTATATGAGATACTACTCTCAAAGTGCTAAAATTCTAATGTCATGTTGGGATGAACCTGTCTAGCAGAATTTAAAAAATCCTTTTTCTAGCATATTAACCTTTTTTATCTGCAATAGGATCCACGTCTAGTAATCAAACATATATTGCTAGTTTTATATCAATCAAACTTATTGGTGTTTATCGGTTCAGTTAATGGTTTATTCGGTTTTCAATTCTTTTATCTGTAACGGAGAACCAAAAGGAACCAAATTTGGAGATTATTAATTGACTGAATTCAAATTGAGCCAAGCTTTGGCTCGTTAAAGCTTTTCAAATAAGGGGATGGAGCCTTGGCTTGTTTATACAATGGTAAATGATTACGAGTCGATCTCGAGCCTTAAATTTCTTTCACAAGCTGAGCTCGATCTTAAGAAAACAAGTTATATTTCTCGAGCTTCATAAACGCCTCACGAGCTTTGCTCAAACAATGTCAAGCTTGGGCTCGTCTCGATCACATGCTTGGTTCTTAATAGGAGTGCTATAAAAATAGAAAACATCAAATCCTACAGGTTTCTTTGGCATAAAAGTAGTAGACTGGTTTGTTAGTCCTTTTTGATGACCGTATGTGAACTCAAATACGGCAACAATAGCAAAAGGTTAACATGACTCTATAATGTATTAGTTACTATTAGACAGTTAATATATGTTTAGTAAAAGTAGAGGGATTATTTATGTAAATCTATTTTCTATGTATTCTTCTCTTGTAATTAGTTTCACATGACATAATACAATACATTATACGTTTGATGTGGTATCACAGCCAGGGTTCCTTGAAACCCTAAATCTGCCGCTGCAGTTGGAATTCGTCACCATCATCGCCTGCGATCAACAAACAATCGGAACAACATCACCAACAATCAACACCCTTCTTCTTCTCTTATTTCTTTCCTTTTTTTTTCCGCCATTAACATGGCCCTCCTTGCGCCCTTCTCCACCACCGTAAAAACCAGCCATAACTCACACAAGTTTGGCTTCACCCTCTCTCCTACCAATTATGGCTTCTGGAAAGCCATGCTTAAACCCTTCCTCATTACAAACGGTCTCTTTGGCTACATTGATGGATCCCTACCCTGTCCGTGTAACATCTGTGCCGGAATCGTTACCGGAACAGTAAACTGTACAGTAATTAGTACAGTAACTCAGTTGCAAACTAGGAGAAATACTTAGAAGCTATTAACATTCGATACTAAACGTAAACTATTATACGATGTTTCTGAAATCCTGATTTAATCCTTATGGTTAAACAGTCAGAAACACATCAGACAATCATGAGCAGATGCAAACATGTTTAATTTTGTGTTATTAGGTTTAAACGTATGTGAGGTTAACAAAACAGAACTTTAACGGTTATTATTATGGAATGCTAAACAGACGAATTATTTGTATAGGTGACGACCTGTACGAATGATTCTGATAGTTTAACAATCTGAAATAATGACTGAACAATAGAAAACAAAATCAGAAAGTGAAACGTACGATCGTGTTCGTACAGTTAGCGCTCTGTACGAAAACGCGCGTAAGTGACGTTTTCTGACGAAACGATAACGAAAACGAAGACGATTCGAACGATAATAAAGTTAAGGAAATATAATATTTCCTGTTTTACAATTTTGAAACTCATCATGAACAATTAAAACGAAACTGTTGTAAGTAAAACGCGTAAAGCTTAAAAATACGCGAATAAATAACGAAACGCGTAAAAATTATAAATTTCGACAAATCATTCAAGATTAATAATATTTAAAATTTTTTTAAAAATAATCACCCTCCAAATATTTAAAATAAAGTCCTCTTTATTTAATTTATAAAACGTGCGCGTTGCGATCCGGAAACGCAACGGGGACGAAAACCGAGCAACCGAAACGAACCTGAATACCCTCGGGGTATATAAACATCAAATGAAGTCTTTTCTTTCATTTTACACATTTCACTCTCTCTCTACAAACACTTTCCCGTCCATCTCTCTCTCTTGAAGAAAAACCACCATATCCAAGCTTCAATCCTTGATATCTTCTTCATTTTTCAACGAAATTTGGTGATTCTTGAACCCACGTGAAGCCCTTGACATCCTCTACGTGAAAGTACAGCGGATCGGAAGAAACAGCCGCTGAAATCGGAGGTATGAACGAAAGAAATACTGGAAAAATAGGGTTTTCTTGTTAGAACCTTCGACCACACACACATACTTGACCGATTGATATACACCTTCATGAGTCGGCACCCTCGAGCATCTTGGGACCACGTGACACCCTCCTATAATCTACCCTAGACCAGAGGATGTCGTGATGGAGCTGGTGAGGACGAACCATACAGGTTCGTGGGTCTATCTTCCCTAGCAGTTAGCCGAACCCTACATGGTTCTGGCCGAACCTTCGGACGGCCAACATCCGACAGCCACGAACCCTTCAGCCGAACCCTTTGGTGCCTCCCGAACCATCACCGAACCCACATGCAAACGAACCTACACACTTTGGCCGAACCTTTGATGTTCACGAACCCTGCTTGGACGCGAACCTGCAAACATGAAACCAGGGCCGAACCCTCGATGACCCAGCCGAGCCTGTGAGGCCCTGAACAAACCAGCCGAACCTTTGCCTGATGAACGAACCCTACTGTGTTTCACTTAGCACCGAACCTTGTTTGGGAAACTAGAAGCCGAACCTTGGTTCCATGGCCGAACAGTAGGCCGAACCCTCATAAGGTTCGCTGCTTAGGAGACGAACCCAATTTCCTTTTCAGCCGATGCAATACATGTTTCATATACACGTAAATGGCCAGCAGCCCAAGTCTTCGGCCCATAGCATGTCTAGCCGCATATCCTTGCGGTCCATGAGCCAACTTGGGCCTGTGGCCACATGTTCGGCCCAATATGCCATGGAACGAGCCCAACGGTCGGTCCATGATTCCACCTTTGGCCCAATCTTATTTTATGACCAACATGAACACTTTGGCACAAGGCCCATTATTTCGGTCACTTGGGTCTTATTGGGCCATGAGGAGATCGATCAAATTAATTGGTCCAATCATGTAACCCATTTTGTCTTTGACCCACACACAATCGGCCCTATAACCTACTCGGCCCAAAGATTTCGTAGTTAGGCCCAACACTATCACAATTGGCCCACATGAATTTGCTTGAAATCAAACACACTAAAACAATTGTTATTGAGAACATATATGAAACTTCATTAGTTTACTACAAAGATGGTAACAAGTGATCGAAGATTCGTTAGAAACAAAGTAATCATGATGTAAGGTCATATTACAAGACATAAGGAGTAATTAACATATAACTTAAATCTTGAGTTTTATATTAAAACCCTTTTTGTCACAATGGTAATTCAAGGGGAAACAAAAGGTTGATCAAGAAGTGTACTAGCTCGACACTTAGTAGGTGTGTGATAACAAAATCTTTAACAACTAAATGGGGTCGAATAAAGACCGAGACTCAAAGTGTTAGCCAACTTTAGGGCTAACACTAACACTTACACACACGCAAATCGTTACGACTTATACTTATGAACTACAAACAATGTGAAATCAATACAGGATCGTGAAAACAATAGCAAGTACAACAACGAGCGCGTGCATTCTAGTTAAGATAAGTCAACCACTTCAAACATCAAGTGAGTTCATTGTCCCCTTTCAAACTTATTTGTTTTACTTCGGGACTGAGAAGCATGTTAAACATTTTCACAAAATTATTGAGATGTTATTTAATGCTTTAAACATAAACTTGATACTTATGTTGAAACTTATTCGTGAAACTTAGTAGTCATTGAAAAGCAATAGACTTGAAACATATACAATGAACTTGATGCTTGAAACCATATATTGGATGCTTATGAGACTTGATGCAAACTTATGGGATTCATGATGAAACAATGTGTGAACACTTGAAACTATATGCATGAGGCTTACAATATAGATTTGGAGCCTAAAATTTATAAACTCTTATGATATAAGCTATGTGCTTAAATTATACAATTGAGGTTTAACTTATAAACTCTATGTTTAATTATATACAAAACCATAAGGCTTTGAAAATACTTTAAATAAACACTAATGCTTTATACAATTATTTCATAAAGTTATTGTACTACATCTCTAATAAAGTATTAAATTACTTTACACTTACAATGATTTGCTTAAACTTAACTGGAAACATATATTCTTAGAGATACTTATATACGTGAGATGTCTGAAAACACGTGAATACTTGTTATACTTAGAATGCTTGAAACACGTGAATGCTTGATACATTTTGAAATACTTGAATGCGTAATATACTTGGGATACGTGAACATTTGGAATGCTTGATTACATTTGGATGCCTGAATACTTGAATGCTTGAAACATGAGATGCTTAAACAAAAGACTGATTGACCGCCGCGTGTTGACCTGCGTGTCAACCCCTACTAGTCATCAGTGAAACAATGTGAATGCTTTAGACTTGTATGCATAAACTTTTGGACATTGTGAGACAGACTGTTGGCCGCCGCGTGTTGACCTGTGTGTCAACCCCTACTAGTCATCAGTGTTCTTCTTTGTCAGAGTCATGTAAGACAGACTGATTGGCCGCCGCGTGTTGACCTGTGTGTCAACCCCTACTAGTCATTCAGTGTTCTTCTTGATTCATCCATGGTGATGACAAGTGACTAGAATGATTGAGTTCTTCTAGTTGACTTTGTGTTAACTTGAAGGTTACTCTATCTAAACATGTCACAAGTCATAAATAGGATCATTATGGGTGGATGCTGAAATCCTTAGGGTTTTTCAGCTGTCCATAATGGTGCCTATTAAGCTTGAGACTTATTCGTTGTAGAATCAATAGTGTGGAGTGAAACGCTTAATTATCATTAATAACAATTTGTTAAGCAGCCCGGTATGTGGTGGGACGGTGGCTGGGGCTTGTTCCCTACATATGCCCTATATATAAGCATACTTGGTTGGATAGCATAGGTGGTTGTTAGTGAGGTTAAGGTTGTCATTTCGGGGGAAACAAAGTAAACATTGGCAGGGAAACAAACGTTAAGAATCATATGTCATGAGATCAGAGTAGTGGGGATGAAATGCTTAATTATCATTAACAACAATATGTTAAGCAGCCCGGTATGTGGTGGGACGGTGGCTGGGGCTTGTCCCCTACATATGCCCTATATATAAGCATATTTGGTTGAATAGCATAGGTGGTTGTTAGTGAGGTTAAGGTTGTCATTCAGGGAATCAAAGTAAACAATTACAGGGTAATCAAATTCAAAGAATCAAACACTTGGAATCAAACATTGGGAATCAAACATTTTGGGGAATCATACAGGTAGGATGAGACGCTTAATTATCATCAGGAACAATATACCATGTGGTTCAGTATGTGGTGGGACGGTGGCTGGGGCTTGTCCCCTACATATGCCCTATATATAAGCATACTGAACCAGATGGTATAGGTGGTTAATGGTGAGGTTAAGGTTGTCATTCAAAGGATTTTACAAACTATTTTTACACAAAAACTACATGAACTCACCAACCATTGTGTTGACTTTATTTTTCTACATGCTTTCTCAGGTGACGCACCGGATTAAGCTAAGATTCAGGATTGTATGCTAGGATGCCCAGATATAGAGATCCTAGTTGACTTTTGAAGAAGCACATCTTTTGAGATAAATATGAATCTCTTGTGATATCTTTTACAGATACAAGATAGATATATTCGATTCTTTTGGATAGGTTTACTTAGTTAAATTATCAAACCTTGACATTTGTAATTTAACTTTGTAATCCTAGTTTATGTTTTGTTGTGCTTAATTATTCTTAACATTGATGCTATGTAAACAATCTGATCATCACGATTATCACCCGCGATATCACGCCCCGGGAACCTTCCGCCCGACGGGGACTCCGATCCAACCCCGCCGGCTCGGGGTGTGACAGATTGGTATCAGAGCTCAAGGTTATAGAGAATAATAGGTCACATACTTAAATGGTTTGACCTAGACTATAACTTAGGGACCCTCATGTAGAGAACATAAGACTTAAGTTTGCATTGTGTCTTCTGCATTCGATCACTGCACTAACCAATATCTTTTGGTTATAATCAGAATGCCGCCCAGAAAACAACCGACACCGATACCTACACCACAGACTTCTGCACCTCACTCTTCGACACCATCACCGCCAGATTCACCACCGCCGCCTCCTCCTCCTCCTCCACATAGTCCTCCTCCGAACCCGACTGCAACTATAGTTCTGGATCCTGCTACTGTTGCTTTGGCAACATTACTGAGCAGTCAACTGACTAACCAGATGAAGGATATCATCCCAGAGATGATTAACAAGATTCAAAGCTACGGTAACAACTCAGGGCGTACTACAGGGGAAACTAGTGGAAACACCGGTGCTAAATCAGACTGTTCATACAAATCATTCGTAGGATGCAAACCGCCAAGCTTTAGCGGTGTTGAAGGAGCCGTTGGACTGATCCAATGGCTAGAGAAGATGGAAAATACATTGGACCTAAGTAGTTGTCCGGAAAGACATAAGGTTCGCTATGCTGCGGGATCTTTCAGTAAGCGTGCCCTAACTTGGTGGAACTCACAGATAAACGCTCGAGGTAGGGATGAAGCACTAGCCATGCCTTGGGCAGAATTCAAAACCCTCTTGAGGAATGAGTTCTGTCCTAAGCACGAACTACAGAACTTGGAAATTGAACTCTCAAATCATGTGATGAAAGGAGCTGATCACATGACATACACTACTCGCTATCATGAATTGGTAGCCTTGGTGCCTGAGATGGTGCCAACACTAGAAAAGCGAATTGACCGATATGTAGGAGGATTACCATCCTGCATTCAGGGCATTGTACTTGCTGCAAACCCTGCAACTTTAGAGTCTGCTATCTCCTTGTCAGCTAAACTCACGGATGTGATGGTGAAGTCCGGAGAATTGAAAGATGATTCGGACAAGACTAAGGAGAAACAACCAAAGAAGAAACAAAAGGCCATCCAACAATACGCGATGCCCACACCACTCAATCAAGTTGCTGCAGTATCTACTAAAGCTGCACGCAAACCTTACACTGGTGTACATCCTCAATGTGCACAATGTCAGTTTCATCATGCTGCCAATATGCCGTGTAGGCAGTGTACCAACTGTGGCCGAAAAGGCCATATGGCTCAACACTGTCGAACTTCACCGACACCGGCAGTGAACAATGCTACTATGGCAAAACCACCACCACAAAACCTTGGCAACTACAACAACAACAATCAGGGATGCTTTAACTGTGGAGAACTAGGTCATTTCTCCAGGAACTGCCCAAAGAGGGCACAACTAGGAGATCAAGTACCAAGGGGAAGAGCCTTCATGATAGGAACTCCTGCTGCACACCAAGACCCGGAAACGGGTACTGGTATGTGACACCTCTTTAACTCATAAGATTTCATTTTATTTTGATACTAGTATGATTAAGAAACTTATCTTATTCTTATTAAGTATAACCACATACGTATTCCATGAGAACTTAGGAACTCTTTTATTGTGTATAAACAATGAAAGAATTCCTAGTTAATGCAAAGAACATACACAGGAAGCCACCACTAACACTAAGGTTGTGTAACAATTGGTGCTCATTGCATCAGTTAGTTTTTGAACAATAAAGTGTTAGAATCATACAGAGACTTAGCAAGCCATAACAGTAAGACAACTACGAGCAATAAGATTAGCAGCACTGCGAGGACATACATAGGGATCCCAAACGCGACCCAGAGTTTATTTGGGAGCGTAGGGACATCACTTCAAACAAAGGTTTCCCATTTGTTACAAGGAAAGTTGTACCCGATAATAACTTTTAAATTTCGGGACGAAATTTCTTTAACAAGGGGAGACTGTAACATCTGTGCCGGAATCGTTACCGGAACAGTAAACTGTACAGTAATTAGTACAGTAACTCAGTTGCAAACTAGGAGAAATACTTAGAAGCTATTAACATTCGATACTAAACGTAAACTATTATACGATGTTTCTGAAATCCTGATTTAATCCTTATGGTTAAACAGTCAGAAACACATCAGACAATCATGAGCAGATGCAAACATGTTTAATTTTGTGTTATTAGGTTTAAACGTATGTGAGGTTAACAAAACAGAACTTTAACGGTTATTATTATGGAATGCTAAACAGACGAATTATTTGTATAGGTGACGACCTGTACGAATGATTCTGATAGTTTAACAATCTGAAATAATGACTGAACAATAGAAAACAAAATCAGAAAGTGAAACGTACGATCGTGTTCGTACAGTTAGCGCTCTGTACGAAAACGCGCGTAAGTGACGTTTTCTGACGAAACGATAACGAAGACGATTCGAACGATAATAAAGTTAAGGAAATATAATATTTCCTGTTTTACAATTTTGAAACTCATCATGAACAATTAAAACGAAACTGTTGTAAGTAAAACGCGTAAAGCTTAAAAATACGCGAATAAATAACGAAACGCGTAAAAATTATAAATTTCGACAAATCATTCAAGATTAATAATATTTAAAATTTTTTTATAAATAATCACCCTCCAAATATTTAAAATAAAGTCCTCTTTATTTAATTTATAAAACGTGCGCGTTGCGATCCGGAAACGCAACGGAGACGAAAACCGAGCAACCGAAACGAACCTGAATACCCTCGGGGTATATAAACATCAAATGAAGTCTTTTCTTTCATTTTACACATTTCACTCTCTCTCTACAAACACTTTCCCGTCCATCTCTCTCTCTTGAAGAAAAACCACCATATCCAAGCTTCAATCCTTGATATCTTCTTCATTTTTCAACGAAATTTGGTGATTCTTGAACCCACGTGAAGCCCTTGACATCCTCTACGTGAAAGTACAGCGGATCGGAAGAAACAGCCGCTGAAATCGGAGGTATGAACGAAAGAAATACTGGAAAAATAGGGTTTTCTTGTTAGAACCTTCGACCACACACACATACTTGACCGATTGATATACACCTTCATGAGTCGGCACCCTCGAGCATCTTGGGACCACGTGACACCCTCCTATAATCTACCCTAGACCAGAGGATGTCGTGATGGAGCTGGTGAGGACGAACCATACAGGTTCGTGGGTCTATCTTCCCTAGCAGTTAGCCGAACCCTACATGGTTCTGGCCGAACCTTCGGACGGCCAACATCCGACAGCCACGAACCCTTCAGCCGAACCCTTTGGTGCCTCCCGAACCATCACCGAACCCACATGCAAACGAACCTACACACTTTGGCCGAACCTTTGATGTTCACGAACCCTGCTTGGACGCGAACCTGCAAACATGAAACCAGGGCCGAACCCTCGATGACCCAGCCGAGCCTGTGAGGCCCTGAACAAACCAGCCGAACCTTTGCCTGATGAACGAACCCTACTGTGTTTCACTTAGCACCGAACCTTGTTTGGGAAACTAGAAGCCGAACCTTGGTTCCATGGCCGAACAGTAGGCCGAACCCTCATAAGGTTCGCTGCTTAGGAGACGAACCCAATTTCCTTTTCAGCCGATGCAATACATGTTTCATATACACGTAAATGGCCAGCAGCCCAAGTCTTCGGCCCATAGCATGTCTAGCCGCATATCCTTGCGGTCCATGAGCCAACTTGTGTAACACCCCGACCGACGGCGGAATCATCGGGATGCCACGAGGGATGTGTAGATTGTTCAAAAGCTCGTGGGCATCTAAATCAAATCATCATATATCATTTAATCAACCAAAATAATTACACAAAAATCATGTTCATCATGAATCAAGTACATTAGTTACACAAAAGAATTAGTTAAACTAACTAAACTCTAATCGCCAGAAATTTAGTTAATTAACTAAGTCCAAGATCCTATATGATGATGTCCAAAATAGAAGAGATCCTCTCTTCATTCCTACTTGTCTCCATCACCTGAAACATGTAAGAAATCAAGTGTCAACTACAAAAGTAGTTGGTGAGTAATCATAAGTTTTTATATTTAAAAATGTTTTAGTAAAATGAGTTTGAAAGTTTATGCTTAAAATGGTTTTATAAAATGCTTTGTTTAAAACGAGTATAAAACTTATGATCTTCTTGAGAAAATCCATATGAATACCTGTATGAGATAATCCAACACACATCCATCAATTCAACAGCCAAACACATACACAATCACATAACCACATAACCAAATCAATCATAGCCAATCACAAATAATCATAATCTAATATAGATAATCAATCCACAAACTAATCAACCAATCTCATCAACCATATTCTCAAATAATGTTCGTGACTATACATGATCATTATGTAATTAACATAAGTTAAATACATGATTCATGGAGTGGTCGCTAACCACGTGACAATACATGAAGCCAAAGCAGATAACCGAAGTCAAAGGCAATGCTTCACAGATGTGGAAACCATCCACGTGACAATACACGATGTCAAAGCAATTAACCGAAGTTAAGAGCGATGATTCTCGGGATTTGTGACAATACTTGTAATCTTTGTTATTGACCTAGGTCAATAACAATGTTTACATGGATATAAAATAATAAGAGATAATCCCATAATAATGATAATTTCAAATGTGAATATCATATTGATAAACAGGTATTAACCTTGTGTTATCAAAATAATATTTAATTTGGTATACATGTTTCACCTCCGGGTTTTAAAACCAAAAACAGTTTAAAGAAAGGGAGGTTATGAGAACTCACCTGAAGTCCTTAGTATCTGTGTTCTCGTATTATGCGCGCTCACCGTTTTCGTACTGATGTTGTATTCACAGTCCTGTGTTTGATTAACTGTTATCTAGAGTTATGATCCCTTATTTGATTGTTCTTTTTGAAATCTAAGTTGTTAATTGAGTTGGTGTAGTGAAAATGACTCATTCTTGTGATTTTCATAAGAATGGCTCATGCTAATGAGTTTTCACCCGAATGAGTCATTCTCCCGAATGAGTCCCGAATGAGAGTCATTCTCCGAATGAGTCCCGAATGAGAGTCATTCTCCGAATGAGTCCCGAATGAGAGTCATTCTCCGAATGAGCTCATACTCCACTCATTCTCCCGAATGAGCTCATACTCCACTCATTCTCCCGAATGAGCTCATACTCCACTCATTCTCCCGAATGAGCTCATACTCCACTCATTCTCCACTCATTCGCCGAATGGCTCATACTCATGGGCCATTCGCCCGAACGGGTTTTCAGCCATGGGAGAAGATGATTTCGAGGTATAGTCGTATATATAGTCGTTTTGAGTGGGTTTAGGTGAGTAAACTCATTTAGAAGGTGTATGGGTCGAAAAAGTGATGTTTTGAACCGGTTAAAGTTCGGTTTTTGTCGGGTTGTAGAAAACCCTAAAAAAACGTACCTTCTCACTAAGATTTCGAGAGTTTGAGGTGGAGATAGGACCGATCCTTTGTACTTTCGTGTAGAGGATGTCGAGATCTTCGATTTGGCGCAAGAATGAGGTGATTTGGTTGAGTTTTGAGTGAGTTATGGTAGAGAGAAGGTAGAGAGAGAAAGTGGTGACGGGTTTAGGGTTTTAGTGAGAGAGTGTGTGTGTAAAAATGAGGAAGAAGATGGTGATCTTCTTCCTTATAACGCGTATTATTGCCCCGTGACCGGTCTCGTTTTTATCGCGATAAAATATAAAAAAAAATATAATAAATGATCGGTTATGCTCGGTTTTTAACGAAAACATATTTAAACATAACATGAATAAATAATTGAATTTCATTAATTAAAATGATTTAAATAATTTCATTTCGTAAAACGATTTCATTTTATTTTTACAAAATTAATTATTTTAAATAACTGATTTACTCGGTTTTGCTTTACGTTGTGATTCCTAATAAACGTTTTCAGTTTTAATTTATTAATTTTAATATCATTTGATATTATTTAATTATTTCGTCGAAACGCGTCACTCGCGTACGTATTCGTAAAGATCGTCACCTTTGCGAATTCGTCGCTCGTATCGTGTTTCGATTCGATTTACGATTTATTGAATATCGTTTCAGAATATTATTCCTAATAATTATATTCGTGTGAATCGTCACTCACGCGAATACATTTATTAAGTTAATATTTCTGAATTAATATTCGTGTTTAGATAACGTTCGTAACCTCACCATCGCGTAAATAAATTCCCATTATTTATTAACTTTAATATTATCATTTCCCAAACCAAAAACCCACTAAACCCTAGTCACTGACACATCCATGATAAACCGAAATATGCATATATATAGGGCATATGTAAGGGTCAGTCGCAACTGCCCTAGCCACCGTCCCACCGCTATTTCGATAAACCATGACCATGGGTCCTTGACTACGTTTAGTAACCAGACTCAAACAAACTCCCAATTCCATCTCAATCCATTCTCAGACCAATAATCCATCATTATCAGTGATAAGTAACCGCGATAAACACTACGGGTCTGTTTAGTTGAATTACAACTAAACTTCCCGTGGTTTACGCGTATAATAAATTATAATCATGTATACCAGTAACAGTGATAATATCAGTAATGTCAATCAATAATTTCATAATCATTCATAATAAATAAATCTCCAGTCGTAACAGTACAATCGTACGGATGTACGGACGTACGGACAACTGAAAGTACAGTGATGTTACAGTCTCCCCTAGTTAAAGGAATTTCGTCCCGAAATTCAACTTGGAGTGACCGTAGTAAATAAATGTGGGTACTTAAGCTTCATCTGATCTTCCCGTTCCCATGTGAATTCTGGACCCCGCTTCGATTCCCAACGTACTTTGACAATTGGAATTCTACTGCGTTTGAGCTGTTTAATCTCACGATCCAGTATCTCCACTGGTTTTTCAACAAAGTGCATGGTATCATCGATGCGGATGTCATCGAGTGGTACCTGAAGATCCTGATCAGCTAAGCACTTTCTTAGATTGGACACGTGAAACGTCGGATGCACATTACTAAGTTCTGGAGGAAGTTCCAATTTGTAAGCAACCTTCCCGATCCGTTCAAGGATCTTAAAAGGGCCAACATATCGTGGAGCAAGCTTCCCCTTTTTCCCAAATCGGACAACGCCCTTCCAAGGCGACACTTTAAGCAATACCATATCTCCCACTTCAAACTCCAAAGGTTTTCTTCGTTTATCCGCGTAGCTTTTCTGTCGACTGCGAGCAGCTAACAGATTGTCACGGATCAGGCGGATCTTGTCAGTCGTTTCCTGAATAATCTCAGGACCAGTGATCTGCGAATCGCCGACTTCGGTCCAACAAATAGGTGACCGACATTTCCTGCCATAAAGAGCTTCGAACGGCGCCATACCAATGCTCGCGTGATAACTGTTGTTATACGAGAACTCAACCAATGGTAGATGGCTATCCCAATTGCCACCAAAATCGATGACACAAGCTCTTAACATATCTTCCAATGTCTGAATCGTTCGCTCCGTTTGACCATCCGTTTGAGGATGATAAGCAGTGCTAAGATCCAGTCTTGTTCCAAATGCTTCCTGAAGTGATTCCCAAAATCGTGCCGTGAAACGAGCATCACGGTCCGATATTATGCTTAAGGGAATGCCATGTCGGCTAATGATCTCATCAATGTAGATACGAGCTAACTTCCGCACAGGGTAAGTTTCGCGTATCGGTAAGAAATGAGCCGACTTAGTCAATCTATCAACGATTACCCAGATACTATCTTTACCGTTCGCGGTCCGTGGGAGTTTAGTAATGAAATCCATGGAGATATTCTCCCACTTCCACATCGGTATTTCTGGTTGTAATAACAATCCCGAAGGTCGCTGATGTTCTGCCTTGACTTTAGCACAGTTAAGGCACTTAGATACATATTCAGCAATATCCTTCTTCATTCCAGGCCACCAGTACAAGCCCCTAAGGTCTTGATACATCTTATCAGAGCCCGGATGGATTGAATAACGAGACTTATGAGCTTCATCCAAAATCAGCATCCTAAGATCACCCTTGTCCGGTATCCATAACCGATTCAAGTAATACATCAACCCGTCATCCTTAGTTTCCAATAAAATTTCAGCCCCGCAAGACATCTCATTTTTCAAGTTATCTTGAGCTAATGAGTGTTGTTGGGCTGTGAAAATATCATTACAGAGGTTATTGCGCACTCGGACACTATGGATTTGAACTTGACTCTTGCGACTAAGCGCGTCTGCTACTACATTCGCCTTACCAGGATGGTAGCGAATTTCACAGTCATAATCATTCAACAGTTCAACCCATCTCCGTTGTCTCATATTGAGCTCTTTCTGATTTAGAATATGTTGCAAACTTTTATGATCAGTAAAGACTACACACTTGGTGCCATAAAGATAATGTCTCCATATCTTCAAAGCAAACACGACTGCACCAAGTTCCAAGTCGTGCGTAGTGTAGTTCTTCTCATGAATCTTCAATTGTCTTGATGCATAAGCCACAACCTTTCCCCGTTGCATGAGAACACAACCGAGACCTAAGTTGGATGCATCACAATAGACTACAAAATCATCATTTCCATCAGGCAGTGTCAAGACAGGAGCATCACAAAGTTTCTGCTTCAGAGTCTGAAATGCCTCTTCTTTCTTTGGTCCCCACTCGTATGGCCTATTTTTCTGAGTCAAAGCAGTGAGAGGGACAGCAATTCTGGAGAAGTTCGATATGAACCGCCGATAGTAACCGGCAAGTCCAAGGAAGGATCGAATCTCCGTCGGTGTCTTCGGTGTACTCCAATTCTTCACAGCATCAATCTTTGCAGGATCCACGTGAACACCGTATTCGTTGACTATGTGTCCCAAGAATTGAACTTCCTTAAGCCAAAATTCACATTTAGAGAATTTGGCATACAGTCGCTCCTCTCTTAGAATCTCCAAAACCAACTTAAGGTGTTTTTCATGTTCTTCCTTAGTCTTTGAGTAGATTAGAATATCATCAATGAATACAATCACAAATTTATCTAAGTATGGCCTGCAAACACGGTTCATGAGGTCCATGAAAACCGCAGGTGCATTGGTAAGGCCGAAAGGCATTACCAGAAATTCATAGTGGCCATATCTTGTTCTGAAAGCTGTCTTGGGAATATCATCATCATGTACGCGAAGCTGATGATACCCAGACCTAAGATCGATTTTTGAAAACCATGCCGAGCCTTGAAGCTGATCGAAGAGATCATCGATACGCGGCAGTGGATATCGATTCTTGATTGTAAGTTTGTTCAATTCGCGGTAATCGATGCACATTCGGAATGACCCGTCCTTCTTCTTGACAAACAGGACCGGTGCACCCCATGGCGAATGGCTCGGGCGAATAAACCCTTTATCGGTAAGTTCTTGCAGCTGACTCGCCAATTCTTGCAACTCCGAAGGCGCAAGTCTGTAGGGAGCTTTGGCGACTGGGTTCGCACCAGGTACTAAGTCGATTCGGAACTCAACTTGACGTTCTGGTGGAAGACCCGGTAAATCGTCCGGGAAGACTTCTGGAAAATCTCGTATCACTGGAACATCTTCAATCTTCTTTCCTTTCTCTTTCTTCTCCACAATATGAGCTAAGAAGGCTATACATTTCTTCCTAAGGTACTTATGTGCTTTTGTGCAAGACATCAGCTTAAGACCTTGACTAGCAGTTTCTCCAAATATTCTCAAAGTTTCACCCGAAGGTAAAGGAATACGAATATATTTCTCATGACAACAATCTCCGCTCTGTGGGTGGCTAACCAATCCATGCCTATGATAACATCGAAGCTACCAAGATGCATAGGTATGAGATCAATTGGGAAAACGTGATCATTTAAGTTCACCGTACATCCAACGATAATAGTGTCAATATCAATAGTGTTTCCGTCAGCCACCTCCACATTGAACGGTTTATCTAAGTATGTACGTGTTCTACCAAGCAAGCATTCAAAATCATATGAAACGAAACTCCTATCGGCACCAGAATCAAATAAGACAGATGCATAAGAGTTGTTGATCAGAAATGTACCGTTGACCACATCCTGGTTGGCTTGAGCAGCTGGAGCATTCAGTTGAAAAGCCCGGCCTCTTGCCACCCTTTGATTATCCCCGGTCAACTTTGGGCACTGATTCCTGAAATGACCCACTTCGCCACATTCATAACAGGCTCTTGCCTGTGCTTGAGGTACCTGGCGAATGGGTACAGCCGGAATAGGTTGAGCATGAGGAGCTGGCAGTGCAAGCGGTGCATGTTGCATCCTTTGTGCTTGCAATGCACTCCTACAAACATTAGCATAGTGCCCAAACTTGCCACAGTTGTTGCAGACGCGACATGGCAAGTTAGGTGCGTGATGATACCTGCAAGTATTACATTGGGGAGTATTCCCAGTGTAACTTCTTGCAGCAGAATTGTTTGATGATTGCTGCGCAGACTTCGCAGCAGGTACAGTTACCATGAAGTTCCTATTCTTTCTCTTCTTGTTGCTGCTTTTGGACGAGCTAGCAGCTTCAGACTTGACTTCAGCTTTGACTTCCTTTGCAGTAGTCTTGGTGTCAGTCTTCTTATACCCCTTCCGGGTAAGAGTTCCATTCCTTACGTGATTATCAGTAAGAGTTGCAGATAATCGGATTGCAGCCTCGAGTGTTTTGGGATTGCTCCCATAGACTGTATCCTGAATCTGCACCGGCAGCCCGCCAATATACTTCTCGATCGCCCTCTCCAAGGGTGTCACCATATGAGGTACCAGCAAACTATACTCGTGGAACTGAGTATTGTAGATGACGTTCTCCCCGCTATCCTGCTTAAGTTCCCAGAACTCAGTCTCCAGTTTCCTCATCTCGCTTCGAGGACAGAATTCAGTGGTCATCAGGTTCTTGACCTCTGTCCATGTCAAAGCTAAGGCAGCATCCACTCCCCTAGTTCGCTTTTCCCCATTCCACCAAGTTAGTGCTCTCTTTTGGAAAACACTGGTGGCGTAGCGAACTTTCAGATTCTCGGGGCATTCACTGTTGATGAAGGTGTTCTCCATACTCTCAAACCACTGCAGCAGACCAGTGGCTGATTCAGCACCCGTAAATTTCAGGGGATTGCAGGAATTGAAGTGTTTGAATGTGCAAGTTGGAGGGTTTGCACCACCTCTGTTCTGGTTGATATTCTGGTTAGCCTGAGTCAATTGGCTCACCAATCCAGAAATAAGTGTGGCTAACTCTTGTATGCCGGAGTTGGCATTACCGTTGTTAGCATCCCCACTGTTTGAGTCATCTTCGTTGTGACGGCGAGGCGGCATGTTTCTGAGAAATTAGAAACATGTTACTACCGTTTACAACGTAAATCATACAAACAATGGTCAATTGAGTTTATTTTAAACAGTTAGGATTACATATAGGAACTATATTTATTTCCTATCTGTTATTTAAACTCATAATGTCTATAGATTTGCCTAGTATTATTCTAAGTGTCCTAGTTGGTCATAACTAGTGTTAGCTAACTATTCCTAGGTCCTATACATTCCTCACTCTACACTAACACTGACAACCTCCCAATGCAATGCAACAAGCTTATATATAGGGCATATGCAGAGGTAGATCGCAATCTCCCCTACACCGTCCCACCACCGTTCCATTGCACCACGATTATGCCATTGCTAGTGTGTAGAGTGTGTCATGTATTTCACCATAATTCTCACTTCACAAACCTTATCCTTAGTAGGATAATTTTGAGTGAAGTGATCTCTAGTTCCCTTGGACAATTAGGTTTACCTAATGTCTAAGTTCACCTGACATGTAGGCTTGCCTATTTCTAAGTTCACCTAATGTCTAAGTTCACCTGACATTAAGTTTCCCCCAACTGTCTAAGTTCACTAAAATCCATATCAATTCCAATGTCAATAATCATCATTAAGGGTTCATATCATCACGAAGTGCTCTTATTGTCACTAGGTGTTCATATCTTCCCTATAGTTTCATCTCATCCAGTGTCAATACCATCACTAAGTGTTAGTATCATAACTATGCGTTTATATTATCATCAAGTGTCTATATCATCTCCCAAGTCCATATCGCATCACTAATCGCTCATTATCGTTCGTTAATCCTATGCACCCTACGTGTCCAATCTGTGTGTTTCATAAGTGAGTTTATAAATATTTATCAAGTATAATCATCCATGAACCATTCCCAGTCAATCCATCAACAGTCCACAATCATATCCTCTCAACCACTCCTAGTAAGGTCCTAATAATATCCTATGTTCCTGACACTGACAGACCCCCATATACTACAAATGGTATATGTATAGGGCATATGTAGGGGTCAGTCGCAACTGCCCCAGCCACCGTCCCACCACCTTTGTAGTATACCACGAGTGTGTCCTTGTCTGGAGTTTATAGATCAAACAGATAATTTTCCTAAAACAGAAAATTCCTAAACAGTTAATTTCCTAAACAGATAATTTCCCAAACGGGTAGTTCCCACATTCTTCAATACTGACATCCACCCAATGTACCGTAAATGGTATATATATAGGGCATATGTAAGGGTCAGTCGCAACTGCCCTAGCCAACGTCCCACCACCTTTACGATACACCACGTGCATGTCCTTATCGAATCATTAGGGCACACGTAAGCAAGAAATTAATAAGCAGCATATATATATCAGATGTATAACAGGAGTTCATATAACATGTAATAAACACATAAGCATGAAATCCTGAATATACTAACTAGTGTATGAATTTATTCATACTAGGGTATCCTACGGTTATAGACTAGGTCAACCATTTCTAGTAACCTAATTCCCTATAACCCAGGCTCTGATACCAATCTGTAACACCCCGACCGACGGCGGAATCATCGGGATGCCACGAGGGATGTGTAGATTGTTCAAAAGCTCGTGGGCATCTAAATCAAATCATCATATATCATTTAATCAACCAAAATAATTACACAAAAATCATGTTCATCATGAATCAAGTACATTAGTTACACAAAAGAATTAGTTAAACTAACTAAACTCTAATCGCCAGAAATTTAGTTAATTAACTAAGTCCAAGATCCTATATGATGATGTCCAAAATAGAAGAGATCCTCTCTTCATTCCTACTTGTCTCCATCACCTGAAACATGTAAGAAATCAAGTGTCAACTACAAAAGTAGTTGGTGAGTAATCATAAGTTTTTATATTTAAAAATGTTTTAGTAAAATGAGTTTGAAAGTTTATGCTTAAAATGGTTTTATAAAATGCTTTGTTTAAAACGAGTATAAAACTTATGATCTTCTTGAGAAAATCCATATGAATACCTGTATGAGATAATCCAACACACATCCATCAATTCAACAGCCAAACACATACACAATCACATAACCACATAACCAAATCAATCATAGCCAATCACAAATAATCATAATCTAATATAGATAATCAATCCACAAACTAATCAACCAATCTCATCAACCATATTCTCAAATAATGTTCGTGACTATACATGATCATTATGTAATTAACATAAGTTAAATACATGATTCATGGAGTGGTCGCTAACCACGTGACAATACATGAAGCCAAAGCAGATAACCGAAGTCAAAGGCAATGCTTCACAGATGTGGAAACCATCCACGTGACAATACACGATGTCAAAGCAATTAACCGAAGTTAAGAGCGATGATTCTCGGGATTTGTGACAATACTTGTAATCTTTGTTATTGACCTAGGTCAATAACAATGTTTACATGGATATAAAATAATAAGAGATAATCCCATAATAATGATAATTTCAAATGTGAATATCATATTGATAAACAGGTATTAACCTTGTGTTATCAAAATAATATTTAATTTGGTATACATGTTTCACCTCCGGGTTTTAAAACCAAAAACAGTTTAAAGAAAGGGAGGTTATGAGAACTCACCTGAAGTCCTTAGTATCTGTGTTCTCGTATTATGCGCGCTCACCGTTTTCGTACTGATGTTGTATTCACAGTCCTGTGTTTGATTAACTGTTATCTAGAGTTATGATCCCTTATTTGATTGTTCTTTTTGAAATCTAAGTTGTTAATTGAGTTGGTGTAGTGAAAATGACTCATTCTTGTGATTTTCATAAGAATGGCTCATGCTAATGAGTTTTCACCCGAATGAGTCATTCTCCCGAATGAGAGTCATTCTCCGAATGAGTCCCGAATGAGAGTCATTCTCCGAATGAGTCCCGAATGAGAGTCATTCTCCGAATGAGCTCATACTCCACTCATTCTCCCGAATGAGCTCATACTCCACTCATTCTCCCGAATGAGCTCATACTCCACTCATTCTCCCGAATGAGCTCATACTCCACTCATTCTCCACTCATTCGCCGAATGGCTCATACTCATGGGCCATTCGCCCGAACGGGTTTTCAGCCATGGGAGAAGATGATTTCGAGGTATAGTTGTAACATCTGTGCCGGAATCGTTACCGGAACAGTAAACTGTACAGTAACTTGTACAGTAACTCAGGTACACATTACGGGAAACTATGTTATGCTATTGATACATTTCTGATTAGCATGAAACTATTAAACGATTGTCTGAAATCTGAATTAAACCTTAGAGTTTAACAGTCAGAAACATGTCAGACGACACATTGTTGAAACATGAATAATTGATGTGATATTACTTGGTGTAAACGTATGTGAGGTTAAACAAAACAAAACCTTAACAGTTATTGTTCCGGAATGCTAAACCGACTAATTATTCGTATAGGTGACGATCTGTACAAATGATTATGAAAGTTTAACGTTCTGAAATAATAACTTAACAGTAGAAAACAAGAATCAGAAAGCCAAACCATCGACGTGTTCGTTCGAATGACGATTCGAACGAATACGCGCGATGGCGACGCGTTCTGACGAAACGAAAACGAACACGAAACGATCGGTCATAATTTTAAGGAAATAAAATATTTCCTATTTTACAATTTTGAAACTCATCATAAAATAAATTAAATTCAACTATTTTATTATGTCGCGAAACAATTAAATAAAACGCGTATACTATTATAATTCGAAAAATAAATAAACACTACGATATTTAAAATAATTTGTAGAAATATATAAACATCTAACTTGTTAAAATAAGCTATTTTTATTTAAATTACGATTTATGCGCGTAGTGAGCCGGATACGCGACGAAAACGTGAACCGAACAAACAAAAAGAACCCGAACCACCCCGGGATATATAAACCCTAAATAACCTCATTAAATTCATTTTCACTTACACCTCTCTCTCTCTAACTCAAGATTTCCGGCCACCACTCAAACCCTCCATTTCCAACCTTTGCAAGCTCATATCTCTCTCGTTTCTTAACGAAATTGGGTGATTCTTGCGTCCACGCGAAGCTCTTGAAGTCCTCTACAAGAAAGTACAACCGATCTGGAGGTTTAACCACTGAATCTCGAGGTATGAGCAAGAGAAAATCACTGATTTTAGGGTTTTCTCACCCTTTTTATACGGCTGCACACACACACACTTCCGGCCTGTGTAAGAGTCGTAAACCGCAACCCCTTTTCATCATCAAGTCTAGACTCATGTCTATGCACGCAATGGGAACAGCAAAGTCAAGGATTCGGGGCTGAGAGTTGAAGGACGGCAAAGGGTTCGCGACCCAGGTGGCCGAACCTTTGCATGTTGCCGAACTATACACTCCGGCGAACCTTTCCTCCATGGCCGAACCTTCGATGGCTACTGCATGAGTCCCGAATCTTTCCACGAACCCTCTGCTGAAGACCATCCTGAACGACGAACCTAACCGAACCCTTAACTTCCCACGAACCCAGGCACACCCCAATCTGGTTGCCGAACCTTGGCTAGCTGCTACGAACCCTGTTGTTTCATGGATCACCGAACCTTTTAACTCCCGGTGGCCGAACCATGTTGAGGTTCGCTGGAGGTTGCAGAGGGTTTACGCATTTCTCATTTGTTGTGATCACATGTAACCAGCCACCATAATTAAGCTGGGCCCAATAGCACATCTATGCAGCCCAATCGAGTAACCCACGCACATTGGCTGATTCGGCCCATATAAGTTGAAATCAGCCCATAGTAATCATTAGGCCCAACTGCACTCCTTTGGCCCATATGCTGTAAAAGCCCAACACGTTCACATATGGCCCAACAGCCTATTACGTGAGGCCCAATATCAAATCCAAACTCAATCGGGCCACAGGAACTCTCGGCCCAACTCCATTGGATCAGCCCTTTAGCACTTAATTCGACCCAACAATCGGTCCAATAACACTACCCGGTCCACACGGATATCATTCGGCCCTAATATTTAGTGTCGAGAACAAGAAATTAATAGGGGTATTAATGGGTAACATTTAGGTGCAATTTCAATAAATACTATAAAGAATTGGGATTTGTAATTTCTTTTCAAAAGAAACTTATAATCAATTGTGTTGAAACAATTTATGATAGTAAGTTATGAAATTTTCACAAAAGAACCACGTTAAAGACAAGGAGAAATGATGTAGATCAACTTTTTGGTCATAACTTATCATCATACACTATTTGTAACTTTAGCTAGCTAAGTGTCAATAAAGTACATTTAAGGTGAAGTGGGCCGAATGAGAATCGAGACCAAGTCATGACAACCAAGTTAAGGCTAACACGTACACGCGCACAAAATCTTACAATTTTTACTTATAAGTACAAACACTATTAAATCAATACAGGAGCGTGAATATCGAAACAAGTGCAATCAAAGAGCGCGTGCATTCTTGTTCGACATAGTCAACCACTAAGCACATAAGGTGAGTTCATTTGTCCCTTTTCAAACTTATTTGTTTTACTTCGGGACTGAGAAGCATGTTAAACATTTTCATAAAACTATTGAAATGATGTTTAATACTTTAAACATAAACATGATACTTATGTTGAAACTTATGCTTGAAACTTAGTATACTTGAAAAGCAATAAACTTGAAAATTATACTTTAAACTTGAGGTTTGAAAACAGATGTTGGATGCTTATGAGACTTGATGCTTATGCTACAACAATATGTTTAAACTGGGTGATTGATGCTTATGTTATAAACTATATTCATAAACTAGTTGCTTAATGCTATATACTAATGCCAAGTGCTAATGCTATAATGCAAATACCATATGCTTATCATGCTTAAATGCTCGAAATGCTTGAAGTGCTCATAATGCTATAAACTTTGAATGCTATAAACTTGTTATGCAAAAGCAACGGTTTGGCCTCTCAGTGCTTGCCTCACCGGTTGTTAAACTTATTATACTAAACAACGGTTTGGCCTCTCAGTGCTTGCCTCACCGGTTGTTAAACTTATTATACTAAACAACGGTTTGGCCTCTCAGTGCTTGCCTCACCGGTTGTTAAACTTATTATACTAAACAACGGTTTGGCCTCTCAGTGCTTGCCTCACCGGTTGTTAAACTTATTAAACTAAACAACGGTTTGGCCTCTCAGTGCTTGCCTTACCGGTTGTGAAACTATTTGGATGCTAAAACTATTGGCTATGGAAGAACAATAGTTGGTCTCTCAGTGCTTGCCTTCATGTGTTCTTCCTAGTCGGGACTTGAAGAACAATAGTTGGTCTCTCAGTGCTTGCCTTCATGTGTTCTTCACAGTCAGGACTAGAAGGCACCTATTATGGTCTCTCAGTGCTTGCCATAGGGTGACCTTTATGGTCGGGACTTGAGGGGTAAACTTATGGCCTCTCAGTGCTTGCCATACAGTGATTCCTCAATGTTCACTCATGCTATAAACTTAAACATAATGCTAAAGCTATAAACGATATGGAGGGTAGGTAAGACGCTTAATTATCATTAACAGCAATGTCCTATGCGACTTAGTATGTGGTGGGACGGCGTCTGGGCGGGTTGTAGGCTCGACTCAGGGGTATGCCCTATACATAAGCATACCGAGTTGGATGATACATGTGGTGTTAATGAAATTAAGGTTGTTACCTAGGGGAAACATGAATGCTCTTGGGTCAATATCATAAACTTTAAACATGATGCTTTTAAACGAATATTGAAGCTATTACATACGAATGCTATAGACTTGTAAACTTTGAGACAATAAACTAAAGCTGTGATGAGGAATGAATCGAATGATAGGTAAAATGCTTAATTATCATTAATAACAATGTCCTATGTGACTTAGTATGTGGTGGGACGGCGTCTGGGCGGGTTGTAGGCTCGACTCAGGGGTATGCCCTATACATAAGCATACCGAGTTGGATGATACAGGTGTTGTTAATGAGGTTAAGGTTTTACCGAAGGAGGTTTGCTAAAGCTATTTTACAAATACTAAAACTACATGAACTCACCAACCGTTGTGTTGACTTGATCTTTTACATGCTTTCTCAGGTAACGCACAGGAATAGGCTTAAGCTTTTGGATTGCATACTAGGATGCCAGTTAGCAGACCTAGTAGACTTTGGAGAAGCACATGTTTTGTTATGGAAGCTATACACTTTTGATAGGTTTACTTAGTTAAATTGCAGAATATTGATAATGTAATTTAACTTTGTAATCCTAATTATCATTTGATTGTGCCTTAGTTATTCCTAAACATTGATGCTATGTAAACAATCTGATCATCACGATTATCACCCGCGATATCACGCCCCGGGAACCTTCCGCCCGACGGGGACTCCGATCCAACTCCGCCGGCTCGGGGTGTGACAGATTGGTATCAGAGCTCAAGGTTATAGAGAATAATAGGTCATTTACTTAAAACGGTTTGACCTAGACTATAACTTAGGGACCCTCATATAGAGAACTTAGGATTTAAGCTTGCATTGTGCCTCTTACATTTAGTCTTTATGCTAACCGATGTTCTTTCGAGTAGAAGCAGCATGTCGCTAGGAAGACAACCATCACCACCTCCTCCATCATAAGAGATGGACCTAGCAGTGGATGTACTCGCAACTCTGATTACTGAACAGTTGAGGACGGTTCTCCCTGAAATCATCACTCAAGTCATAAACGGTGACGAGAACACTCGATGCTACCCGAAGGCAGTCACGGGAACCAAAAGAGTAGTACAAGGAGAGACAAGCAAGAAGCGAAAACGGTGTTGTACTAAGAAATCAAGAGGCCCTGTAATCTACACTGAGGCCATTCCTCTTCGCCAAATGGCCGTTGCTCCTGAATCAGAAGGTCATAAGCATTATGCTGGAAAAGCTCCTCTTTGCACTAACTGCCACTATCACCACAGTGCTACAACCTCGTGCAGGCAGTGCACTCGTTGTGGTAAGATGGTGTCACACCCCTGCGCCGCGTGCGGAATCCACGGCGCGGTGACGTATGATCAGTTGAATCATGCACAAGTATTGAATAAGAACAACCACAATGGATTACTATATTTCATAATGTTTAGACAGTTGATTAGGTACAGACATTCTATCTACAAAAGTAAGACAACTACAGACCCAAAATATAGTTTACAAAATAAGACTCCAAACAAGACAATTAAACATTTAGGATTTAGTGAGTTTCTATTCCATCCTAGCATGTTTTCTTCATCTTGTTCTATCTTAGAATGGTCTCCTTAGTTGTCCCTGAGAATGTCTTAAACCTGATTACCTGAAACACGTGAAAAGTAACTGTCAACTACAGACGTAGTTGGTGAGAACAATAGGTTTAAACATTTGTAAACATGAGTTTTATGATATAAGACATAGGTAAGTTAAAGCATCATAAGATTCACACGGATGAGCTGCAACCCAAACTAACATCAAGTAAGAAAATGAGTGTAAACAGTCCAATCACTGTTTGCACATGAGTCAACATATAATATCAAGTCCCAAACCACGTTTGGAGTTAGATAATATGTCAACAGTTTTGAATAAACCATATGTAACCGAAACCTGCAGTTAGTTTATAAAACAGATTTAAAAACTAACTGCAGCAATCGGCCTGCCCCAATGTATGTGTCCGCTTTCCCTTGTTGTGATCACCCAGTACTAACGCTAATGAATATGATACTTGATGGGTTTATAAGTTTGTTTACAACAATGGACACCATGTTTTCTGAATCTTACTTTAACCGGATGTGTTAATGTCTTATTGAAAACCTGGATTTAACTCCACGAGTTGAATCCTTTGTTTTAGGTAATATGAAATGAATCTCTTGATTTGAATACCATGATGTGAACAACTTGACTTGAATACCATGTTTTGAACCAATGAACTTGAATACCATGTTTTGAACCAATGAACTTGAATACCATGTTTTGAACCACTTGATTTGAATACCATGTTTTGAACCAATGAATTTGGATACCATGTTGTGAACCACTTGTTTTGAATACCATGATGTGAGGACCTTGTGTAATAACAAGGTTTATAACAAAAGGGTTTGTAAAATCCTTTAAAAGAACATTTGAGTAAGGCTGTTATAAAACATTTCAAGTAAACATTTTAAAATCCTTTTAGTAATAATGGTTTAATAGTAAATAATTCCTTTAAAGCAGTTGACAATTTCCTTAAACAATGAAGAATCACTTGGATTCATAAGATAAACCTGTAATGTTTATGAATGCACATAACTGTGCAATGAAACAAGATTGAAATAGCGGTTTTGATCACGTGTTCCACCCCAAAACAGTTATAAAACAGTAAAAGAGGGGCTAAAGTTCTCACCTGTCTGCAGTAGACTCTGAACTTAAACAGATAGCAAATAGCAAACAGGACTTCTAACTGTCTCCTATAACATTGTAATCATACATAAGATATAGGATTTATAATTGTATAGACTTTGATTCATTGATTGACTTGTGTTCTCATGATTTGATTGTTGTGAAAACTTGAATGCTATGCTTTGAGTCATTCGATTGATCATGGGTCCAAGAAACTTATGAAATGCTCTTTGATGCATAATTCTTATGCATTAATGATATTTGTTTAAGAATTTGATAGCCATTGATTACCATTTGTTGTGAAAAGATGTTCAATTGATTTCAAGTCTTGTGATTGTGAATTCATCTTCATGATTGTTATTAAGTTATAACTTAACCAATTCATGATCAATTCACAAGTGTTATGAGTCGAGCCCAACACAATTGGCCTTAATCCATGTAACCATGAGACTTAGCAAAAGCCATGGGCCACTTAAATCTCTATGGACCAATTGAATGTGTCATTGGGCCAATTAGAGCTCTTAATGTGTCAAAAGCCAAAATGTGAAATCAAAGGAATAACATGGGCCAATGATAATTGTTTTGGGCCGGAGGGGATGTAACTATTATGGGCCAAACTAAACAAATCGATTGGGCCAAGGTGTATGAAGGAATTCGCATGTTGGGTCTCGGCCAACCCTCTTGGCAGCGAACCTTCTAAGGTTCTGGCCTAGGGTTCGCCACTACAACCCAAGGTTCGGTCGTGATAGTAGGTTCGAGGGTTCGGCCAAAATATTCCACATGGTTCGGCCCTCTGATGTGCATCCACGGTTCGTCTAACAAGAAATCAAACAGTTCGTGGATTAGTACAATGCTCGGGGACCAGCTAGGGTTCGCCACATGCAACACTAGGTTCGTGAGGGTACTAAGGTTCGCTGCATGTTGATACAGGTTCGTGATAGCAAAGGTTCGACTAGGAAACCCTAGTAACTTCGGCACATGCAGGGTTCGTTCAATCCAGGAGGGTTCGTGGCCTTAGGAGGGTTCGACGAAGGCATGAAGGCTCGTGAGGGTCCATAAGGTTCGGCTGATAACCCCACGAACCATGCAGGGTTCGTAAAGGCTAGCTGTGTTCATGAGGGTTCGGCTCCATGCTGTTGGAAACGAGCCTCCCGAACCTGCAACCTGGATCGTCTTCATCATCAAGCTACTTGATTCTAGACCACGATCTAAGCCTGTACAACTTCGAGGGAGGTTGCTAGGTGTGTGATACTAAGAATGGTGATGAAACATCCGGCCGATTATCGGTTTTTTAAACAAAACTCACAACAACTTATGAAAACCCTATTTCCGAATCTTTCCAAGGCTCATACCTCGTTTTTGGCTGGATGGATCTGAGATATTCTTGTACTTTCGTGTAGAGTTTGTCGGGAGCTTCGCGTGGACACCAAGAATGTCGAAATCCGTCAAGAAACGAGTGAGATACGATCGATTAAAGTTTGGTTTTTTAGAGAGAGAGAGGGTAGACGAACTATTAGAGAGAGAAAGGGTTGTTGGTGGAATTTATGAAGAAAATGGTCTTCTTCAAGGCTTTTATAGCCCGTGTGGTTTTCGGGTCCGTTTCGGTCGGTCTCGGTTCGCGTTTCCGGAACGTAACGCGTAATTTACGCGGTTTTAAAATAAAAATAGATGTTAAACCCATTAAGATGAGTTTCAAAATTGTAAAAATATAAAATAATTAATTTCATCATTTTACTCTTCGTGCGTTGTCGGATCGTTAAACATTCACAATTTACGTGTATACCCGCAATCGCGTACGTTTTTCGATCGTATTAAAATATTTAAAGTCGTTTAATCGTAATTATAAGTTCAACATTCGTATTATTATGGATCGTCACCCACAACTATACTCAGTCTCGCTTACAGATTACGATCTTTGTTGAATTAATTAAATGTCATAGTATTCGTCTCGACACTACGCACTAACACTAACCTGTTACACCGAACGCAGTATATGTATAGGGCTCACTCTCGCTGCCCACCACTGTTTCGATATAACAAGTTACTGTTCTTGCCTAGTGAAATCGACTGTAAATAATAATACCTACTTGTTTTCTGATTACTAAGATCCTATAACACACAAGCACACATTTTGAACATACGAATCACATTGATGAACTGAACCATGAATAGACACTGTTCTAACACTGTTTACATCTACATGACTATATGCACAAATGTTACAGTCTCCCCTAGTTAAGGGAATTTCGTCCCGAAATTAACTAGCCGAAGATACTGTAAAAAGATGAGGGTACTTAAGCTTCATCTGGTCTTCACGTTCCCAGGTGAACTCAGCACCGCGTTTGCCCTCCCATCGCACTTTCACGATCGGGATACGGCTGCGTTTAAGTTTCTTGACCCCATGATCCATGATCTCAACTGGACGTTCAATGAATTGCATGTTGTTCTGAATCTGTATGTCTTCCAGTGGAATCTGAACATCATGATCCGCCAAGCATTTCTTAAGATTTGATACATGAAAAGTATCATGAACATTGCTTAGCTCCACTGGAAGTTTGAGTTTGTAGGCTACGGGACCAATCCGTTCCAGGATCTCAAAAGGTCCAACGTACCTTGGTGCAAGTTTCCCTTTCTTCCCGAATCGGACAACGCCTTTCCAGGGAGAAACTTTGAGTAAGACCCGGTCACCGACTTGGAACTCAAGCGGTTTCCGACGTCGATCAGCATAACTCTTCTGCCGATCTCGTGCGGCCTTAAGCCGTGACTGAATGATTGTGATTTTGTCTGATGTTTCCTGAATGAGTTCTGGTCCTACGACCTGTGAGTCACCAATCTCGGTCCAACAGACCGGTGATCGGCACTTTCTACCATATAGAGCTTCGAATGGTGCACATTGAATGCTCGTATGATAGCTATTGTTATATGAAAACTCAATGAGTGGGAGATGAGTGTCCCAACTTCCACCGAAGTCAATGACACAAGAACGGAGCATGTCCTCAAGTGTTTGGATAGTCCTCTCGCTTTGGCCATCGGTTTGGGGATGATACGCCGTGCTAAGATTAACACGCGTTCCTAAAGCCTTTTGCAATGATTGCCAAAAGCGAGAAGTGAAGCGACTATCACGATCAGATATGATTGATGTTGGAGTACCATGACGTGCAATGATTTCGTTGATGTACAATGTGGATAACTTCTCCATCTTGTAATCCTCTCGGATTGGGAGAAAATGAGCAGATTTGGTGAGTCGATCAACGATCACCCAAATCGAATCGAAACCTCTCGGAGTTCTCGGCAACTTTGTTATGAAATCCATGGAAATTTGCTCCCATTTCCATTGAGGAATTTCAGGTTGCTGCAGAAGTCCCGAAGGCTTTTGATGTTCTGCTTTGACCTTTGAACACGTAAGACATTTTCCCACGTACAGTGCTATGTCTTTCTTCATCCCCGGCCACCAGTAAGATGTCCTCAAGTCTTGATACATCTTGTCGGCTCCAGGATGAACTGAGTATCGCGACTTATGTGCCTCATCACAGATGAGCGTGCGCAATTCATCAGACTTTGGAATCCAAATGCGGCCATTGAGATATAACAACCCATCTGATCGAGGTTCTAGTTTCTTCTCAATGCCACAATCCAAGTCTGTTTTGAGTTGATTATCTGTTACTACTTGTTGTTGTGTAATACGAATCAAGTCTTTCAAGTTTGGCTGTGTGTTGATCTCCATGGCTCTTACACGAATCGGTTTGACTGGTTCCTTGCGACTAAGAGCATCCGCCACCACATTGGCTTTACCCGGATGGTAACGAATCTCGCAGTCGTAATCAGTTAGAAGCTCAACCCAACGTCGTTGTCTCATGTTGAGTTCTTTCTGATTGAGAATGTGTTGAAGGCTCTTGTGGTCTGTATAGATGACACATTTAGTACCGTACAGGTAGTGTCTCCAAATCTTCAGTGCAAAGACCACAGCCCCTAACTCAAGGTCATGAGTAGTGTAATTCTTCTCGTGAACCTTAAGTTGTCTTGAAGCATAAGCAATGACCTTGTCCCGTTGCATAAGTACACAACCAAGACCAAGGTTTGAAGCATCACAGTAGACAATGAAATCATCACTGCCTTCTGGAAGACTAAGGATGGGGGAATTGCATAACTTCTGTTTAAGAAGTTGAAATGCATCTTCTTGTTTCTGTCCCCATATAAAAGCTTGACTTTTCTGAGTCAATGTAGTGAGTGGTAAGGCTATCTTAGAGAAGTTTGCAATGAATCTTCTATAATAACCTGCCAGACCCAGAAATGAACGAATCTCTGTTGGAGTAGATGGAGTAGTCCAGTTCTTAATCGCCTCAATCTTGGCTGGATCTACATGAATTCCATCTTTGTTTATGACATGTCCTAAGAAGTGAACCTCCTTCAGCCAAAATTCACACTTTGAGAATTTAGCATAAAGTTGTTCCTCTCTTAGTAGTTCCAAGACTTTCTTCAAATGATCGTCATGTTCTCGTTCTGACTTGGAATAAATCAGTATATCATCAATAAAGACGATAACAAACTGATCCAAGTAAGGCCTACAGACTCGATTCATCAAGTCCATGAACACAGCGGGTGCATTGGTCAACCCAAATGGCATAACCACAAACTCATAGTGTCCATATCGAGTCCTAAATGCCGTCTTTGGTATATCCTCATCATTTACTCTCAACTGATGATACCCGGATCGTAAATCAATCTTAGAAAAGCAAGTTGCTCCCTGTAATTGATCAAATAGATCATCGATCCTAGGTAGAGGATATCTGTTCTTGATTGTTAACTTGTTCAGCTCACGATAATCTATGCACATGCGAAATGAACCGTCTTTCTTTTTGACAAAGAGAACCGGAGCTCCCCATGGAGAGAAACTCGGTCTTATAAAACCTTTGTCTAAAAGTTCTTGAAGCTGACTAGACAGTTCTTGCATCTCAGACGGTGCTAACCGATACGGTGACTTCGCCACTGGGTTTGCTCCAGGGACGAGATCAATTCTAAACTCCACTTGTCGGACTGGTGGTAGTCCAGGCAAGTCTTCTGGAAATACGTCTGGATAGTCTTTGATAACCGGTACGTCTCCAACTGCTTTCTTGTCAGGTTTCTTTTCCACCACGTGAGCTAAGAACGCATAATATTTCTTCTTTAGATACTTCCTCGCCTTGATGCACGATACAATCTTCAATCCGCGGCAGGGTTTCTCACCGTAGACTATCATCGTTTCGCCGAACGGTAAGGGAATTCGAATAAGCTTTTCGAACATACGATTTCAGCATTATTCTTAGATAACCAATCCATTCCTACCACTACTTCAAAGCTTCCGAGGGTCATAGGAATAAGATCGATGGAAAAAAGATGGTCATTTAATCTTAGCTCACAAGCATTAATGATGGAATCTACAACTATAGTCTTACCATTCGCTACTTCTACAGTATAGGGAGCAGTAAGTGTGGATAGTTGCATATTAAGCAAAGAAGCAGTATGAGCAGAGATAAAACTTTTATCAGCACCAGTATCAAATATGATAGGAACATAGTGATCATTGATAAGAAATGTACCCGTGATGACTGCCGGCTCCTCACGTGCTTCCGCAGTTCCAATCACAAAAGCACGAGCAGCAGCAGTATTGTTGTTGAGTTTCGGACACTGATTTCTGAAGTGTCCCTCTGCCCCACAATTGTAACAAGCTCTTCCACCTGTAGCAGCAGAAGTTGTGGCAGCAGTTGTTGCAGCAATAAGATGAGCAGATCGACAAGTCGCTGCAAAGTGTCCCATACGCCCACACTTGTGACACTTCTTGCATGGAGTATTGGGCAGATGATGGTACTGGCATTTGGTGCAGAGTGGAAACGAGCCAGTGTACTGCTTTCTGACATTAGCGGGTTGTGGCATAGCAGTGAGGGGAGTAGCATGAGTAGGTGCAGCCGCAGTCAACGCTGCAAAGTTCTTGATTGTTTTCTGTTTCTTCTTCTTATGATGGTGCTGTTCAGGCTTCTTGCCTTCCTCAATCTGTGCCCTTTTGAATCCCTTTCGGGTGAGCACTCCAGATTTCACATACTCTTCAGTAAGAGTAGCACCCAGTTGTATCGCAGCTTCCAAAGTAGTGGGGTTGTTCCCCATAACAGTTCCTCTAACCACTAGAGGCAAGCCTTCGATGTATTTCTCTATCCTGCGGGATAGAGGAGTAACCAGATGTGGTACCAAAATGCACAACTCATGAAAACGAGTTGTATACTTGGCATTTTCGCCACTATCCTGCACCAGATTCCACATCTCCACTTCCAGTTTCTTTAGCTCGTGACGTGGACAAAACTTTTCCACCAGTAAGTTCTTGAATCCATTCCATGGTAAGGCTAGAGCGACTTCACGTCCCCTGGTGTTCTTCTCAGAGTTCCACCAGGTGAGCGCTCCCTTATGAAAAGCACTTGAGGCCATCTTGACCTTCAGATTTTCAGGACACCCAGTGAAGTCGAGAATGTCTTCAATGCTTTCCAGCCATTGCAGTAGGCCGGTAGCTCCCTCAGTACCAGAGTACTTGGGAGGTTTAGCATCGTTGAACTGCTTAAAAGTAAAGTTAGCAGTTCCAACGTTAGTGGCATTGGAGTTGTGTGCAGAATCACCGGTACTTCCCCGAAGATTCTGGGTAATATCAGTGACCATACCCGGGATCACATCCCTCATGTGAACAGCGATAGCTCGAGCAATCTTGTTATTTCATCATCATTACCGCTTGTCGAACCCCCAGCATTTGGGTCTCGTCGAGGAGGCATTCTACGAATAGAAGCCACAAGCGGGTCAGTAATGAGAATGGATACAATTGAATTTTTATGATAAGGTCAGTAATATATCCATACTACTAGTATTATCATTCAATTGTAATATGATCCAGTACACGTATAAGTTATCAACTCATTTGTATACTTATCATGTGAATATGTACGATGTCTCATGATCTCTCCACCAAACCTACACACTGACACTTTCCCGATATACCGAAAATAGTATATATATAGGGCTCACTCTCGCTGCCCACCACCGTTTCGGTATACCACGATCATGCCCTTGCTAGCATTTGGCAAAACGTTTGTACTGATTTCCATGTGTTTTCCATTGATTAAGAATCCCATGATCTTTGATCAACTTGAACTATGATTGATTCCATGATTGAACTATGATTATGTCATGCGTGCAACTACTAACAGTTGTTAACATGTAGAACTAAATCATACGTGTGCTCTACACTTTCCTGTTAACTTATGCCAGTAAGTACTAATGATGTAATCACTTAAGAATTTCACTTAAGGTTTACATTTATGATATGTTCACAACTTGGTTGATTCACCATAATGTCTGGTTCATCCAAGTTTGAATTCCACTATGATTTGATTCACCAATGATTGTATCCCATGTGTTTGTACCCCATGTGTTTGACCAATGTTCAATGATTCCGGTTGTTCCCGAATCCTCACTTCAAATTCAAGCGCCGAATTTTCCCTGACAAACCAAGATAAGCTTATATATAGGGTAAGCTCTCACCGACCCACCACTTACCTCAGCCCATCAGCGTTAATCCACCGTTTGCATTTGAAGCTAAGATTCCAACCCTTGATTGATTATGATTATCCCATGATTTCCTCTTGTTCCATGATTCTGTTTATGATTGTGTAAACCATGGTCCTTAATTTACTAGAAACTAAGACCTTAGGTTTATGTATATGTGTCCTAGGTTAATCAACCTAGTTTCCCAATACTTACAGTACTGAGCATAATGATTTCCTGTGAGAACTTCAACTAAAGAATACTGTTACACAGATTCTAAGTTATAAAGTTCCTATGATAATGAATCCATGATAATGATAACAATGACAAGGATTTCAAATCTAAGTTCTAAATTAATAGACCTCAACCTTTGAATTCCTATAATGATATGACAAGGATCTCAAATCCAAGTTCTAAATTAATAGATCTTGACCTTTGAATCCTATAATGAATATGACAAGGATCTCAAATCCAAGTTCTAAATTAATAGATCTTGACCTTTGAATCCTATAGTGAATATGACAAGGACTTTAGATCAAAGATAACCATCTTTGCCTCTAAATCCCATAATGAATATGACAAGGATCTTAGATCAAAGATACTAAATTAATAGATCTTTGCCTCTAAATCCCATAATGAATATGACAAGGATCTTAGATCAAAGATACTAAATTAATAGATCTTTGCCTCTAAATCCCATAATGAATATGACAAGAAATTCATATCAAAGATACTGAAACTACAGATCTTTGCCTCTGAATTTCTATAATGATCTCTGTGTGAGAATTTCAGATCAAGGATACTAAGAATACAGATCCTTGCCTCTGAAATCCTTAAATGCATATGTGTGAGAATTTAATCCGGTTTCTAAAATTATAGAATCCGGTTCAAATTCTTTGACTCGATGTCTAATCTTAGAAAAATGTCCCTAAGATCTTTCAAGCTTATTGTAGACTTAATGCTCACTTAAGTTACTTAGATCCTAAGTATCCTTAAGCCTATAGCACTTAGTCCTATTGGGTAGCTTAGGTTATAGTCTAGGTCATTAAACATTGGGTTTTTCCTAGTTCTCTACAACCTTGGCTCTGATACCAACCTGTCACACCCCTGCGCCGCGTGCGGAATCCACGGCGCGGTGACGTATGATCAGTTGAATCATGCACAAGTATTGAATAAGAACAACCACAATGGATTACTATATTTCATAATGTTTAGACAGTTGATTAGGTACAGACATTCTATCTACAAAAGTAAGACAACTACAGACCCAAAATATAGTTTACAAAATAAGACTCCAAACAAGACAATTAAACATTTAGGATTTAGTGAGTTTCTATTCCATCCTAGCATGTTTCTTCATCTTGTTCTATCTTAGAATGGTCTCCTTAGTTGTCCCTGAGAATGTCTTAAACCTGATTACCTGAAACACGTGAAAAGTAACTGTCAACTACAGACGTAGTTGGTGAGAACAATAGGTTTAAACATTTGTAAACATGAGTTTTATGATATAAGACATAGGTAAGTTAAAGCATCATAAGATTCACACGGATGAGCTGCAACCCAAACTAACATCAAGTAAGAAAATGAGTGTAAACAGTCCAATCACTGTTTGCACATGAGTCAACATATAATATCAAGTCCCAAACCACGTTTGGAGTTAGATAATATGTCAACAGTTTTGAATAAACCATATGTAACCGAAATCTGCAGTTAGTTTATAAAACAGATTTAAAAACTAACTGCAGCAATCGGCCTGCCCCAATGTATGTGTCCGCTTTCCCTTGTTGTGATCACCCAGTACTAACGCTAATGAATATGATACTTGATGGGTTTATAAGTTTGTTTACAACAATGGACACCATGTTTTCTGAATCTTACTTTAACCGGATGTGTTAATGTCTTATTGAAAACCTGGATTTAACTCCACGAGTTGAATCCTTTGTTTAGGTAATATGAAATGAATCTCTTGATTTGAATACCATGATGTGAACAACTTGACTTGAATACCATGTTTTGAACCAATGAACTTGAATACCATGTTTTGAACCAATGAACTTGAATACCATGTTTTGAACCACTTGATTTGAATACCATGTTTTGAACCAATGAATTTGGATACCATGTTGTGAACCACTTGTTTTGAATACCATGATGTGAGGACCTTGTGTAATAACAAGGTTTATAACAAAAGGGTTTGTAAAATCCTTTAAAAGAACATTTGAGTAAGGCTGTTATAAAACATTTCAAGTAAACATTTTAAAATCCTTTTAGTAATAATGGTTTAATAGTAAATAATTCCTTTAAAGCAGTTGACAATTTCCTTAAACAATTGAAGAATCACTTGGATTCATAAGATAAACCTGTAATGTTTATGAATGCACATAAACTGTGCAATGAAACAAGATTGAAATAGCGGTTTTGATCACGTGTTCCACCCCAAAACAGTTATAAAACAGTAAAAGAGGGGCTAAAGTTCTCACCTGTCTGCAGTAGACTCTGAACTTAAACAGATAGCAAATAGCAAACAGGACTTCTAACTGTCTCCTATAACATTGTAATCATACATAAGATATAGGATTTATAATTGTATAGACTTTGATTCATTGATTGACTTGTGTTCTCATGATTTGATTGTTGTGAAAACTTGAATGCTATGCTTTGAGTCATTCGATTGATCATGGGTCCAAGAAACTTATGAAATGCTCTTTGATGCATAATTCTTATGCATTAATGATATTTGTTTAAGAATTTGATAGCCATTGATTACCATTTGTTGTGAAAAGATGTTCAATTGATTTCAAGTCTTGTGATTGTGAATTCATCTTCATGATTGTTATTAAGTTATAACTTAACCAATTCATGATCAATTCACAAGTGTTATGAGTCGAGCCCAACACAATTGGCCTTAATCCATGTAACCATGAGACTTAGCAAAAGCCATGGGCCACTTAAATCTCTATGGACCAATTGAATGTGTCATTGGGCCAATTTAGAGCTCTTAATGTGTCAAAAGCCAAAATGTGAAATCAAAGGAATAACATGGGCCAATGATAATTGTTTGGGCCGGAGGGGATGTAACTATTATGGGCCAAACTAAACAAATCGATTGGGCCAAGGTGTATGAAGGAATTCGCATGTTGGGTCTCGGCCAACCCTCTTGGCAGCGAACCTTCTAAGGTTCTGGCCTAGGGTTCGCCACTACAACCCAAGGGTTCGGTCGTGATAGTAGGTTCGAGGGTTCGGCCAAAATATTCCACATGGTTCGGCCCTCTGATGTGCATCCACGGTTCGTCTAACAAGAAATCAAACAGGTTCGTGGATTAGTACAATGCTCGGGGACCAGCTAGGGTTCGCCACATGCAACACTAGGTTCGTGAGGGTACTAAGGTTCGCTGCATGTTGATACAGGTTCGTGATAGCAAAGGTTCGACTAGGAAACCCTAGTAACTTCGGCACATGCAGGGTTCGTTCAATCCAGGAGGGTTCGTGGCCTTAGGAGGGTTCGACGAAGGCATGAAGGCTCGTGAGGGTCCATAAGGTTCGGCTGATAACCCCACGAACCATGCAGGGTTCGTAAAGGCTAGCTGTGTTCATGAGGGTTCGGCTCCATGCTGTTGGAAACGAGCCTCCCGAACCTGCAACCTGGATCGTCTTCATCATCAAGCTACTTGATTCTAGACCACGATCTAAGCCTGTACAACTTCGAGGGAGGTTGCTAGGTGTGCGATACTAAGAATGGTGATGAAACATCCGGCCGATTATCGGTTTTTAAACAAAACTCACAACAACTTATGAAAACCCTATTTCCGAATCTTTCCAAGGCTCATACCTCGTTTTTGGCTGGATGGATCTGAGATATTCTTGTACTTTCGTGTAGAGTTTGTCGGGAGCTTCGCGTGGACACCAAGAATGTCGAAATCCGTCAAGAAACGAGTGAGATACGATCGATTAAAGTTTGGTTTTTAGAGAGAGAGAGGGTAGACGAACTATTAGAGAGAGAAAGGGTTGTTGGTGGAATTTATGAAGAAAATGGTCTTCTTCAAGGCTTTTATAGCCCGTGTGGTTTTCGGGTCCGTTTCGGTCGCTCGGTTCGCGTTTCCGGAACGTAACGCGTAATTTACGCGGTTTTAAATAAAATAGATGTTAAACCCATTAAGATGAGTTTCAAAATTGTAAAAATATAAAATAATTAATTTCATCATTTTACTCTTCGTGCGTTGTCGGATCGTTAAACATTCACAATTTACGTGTATACCCGCAATCGCGTACGTTTTTCGATCGTATTAAAATATTTAAAGTCGTTTAATCGTAATTATAAGTTCAACATTCGTATTATTATGGATCGTCACCCACAACTATACTCAGTCTCGCTTACAGATTACGATCTTTGTTGAATTAATTAAATGTCATAGTATTCGTCTCGACACTACGCACTAACACTAACCTGTTACACCGAACGCAGTATATGTATAGGGCTCACTCTCGCTGCCCACCACTGTTTCGATATAACAAGTTACTGTTCTTGCCTAGTGAAATCGACTGTAAATAATAATACCTACTTGTTTTCTGATTACTAAGATCCTATAACACACAAGCACACATTTTGAACATACGAATCACATTGATGAACTGAACCATGAATAGACACTGTTCTAACACTGTTTACATCTACATGACTATATGCACAAATGTTACAGATGGGCCATTGGGGTTCTCAATGTCGATCTCCGATGAACTTAATATGCACACCGAAGGATAGCAAGTTTCCTCAATGTGCCACGTGCAACCTTCATCACACTAAGAACAAACCGTGCAGATATTGTCTGAATTGCGGAAAGAAAGGACATTGGAGTCGTGATTGTAATAATCCCCCGACTCATAACCAGAACCCTGGAAACACTACATATCCCCTTCCTCGACACAGCAAGGATTGCTATGTGTGCGGACTGTCCGAACACATTGCACGAGATTGCCCTGTCAGGGTATTTTCAGCAAATCCTACACATTCTGAGGAAGTGGATGCCTTACCAACCTTTGATGCAAGTTTGGGAGGGTATGATCCCACAGGTATGCAAATTCCATCATGTTACTTAAAAACGTTTATTTGTATACTAATTTGAGATGCATATTCTGTTGTGATCTTAGAAACAATAAATCAAAGATAACCGTAAGCAACTCGGTGTTAACAAGGTAATCGGAGTAGTAACTCAAGGAAGCCTTAGAACAAATAAGCATTAAATGATTAGAAAAAGATAGAGTAATTCGTAATTATAGCTATCTACTGCAATTAAGAAGGGAACCTTATCTAATAAGAACATTAAAAGCCATAAGGGTTCGAAATGCCAAAGCTAGAATATAAGCTTTTACTCACCATCTAGACTTCATAGAAATCGAATTTCTTAACATAGAGAATTTAAATTCTAGGATGTTAAGAAAGGATGAATGTGGAATTATGCTGGAATCATAGTTAAGCTACATAAGCAGACAGGGAACTCAGTTACGGATGCAAGACAAAGATATGCCAAAGATGAGTACTGGTATGAGATATGCTTTGAACCATAAGTGCTCGTTTCATTTTGATACTAGTATGAACAAGAAACTTAACTTGTTCCTATTAGTATAATCATATAAGTAAATTCATGGAACTTAGGAATTCTTTTAACTCTATTGAAGCAAAGAAAGAATCCTTGTTTAATACACATAACATGCATATGAAGCCATACCTAACACTAAAGTTGTGTAACAGCTGATGATCATAGCATCGGTTAGTTTGAACAATGAGGTGTTAGAGCCACACAGGGATTAAGCGAGCAGTAACGATAAGACAACTAGGAGCAATAAGACTAGCAAAACTTTGAGGCTATATGTAGGAAATTCCAAACGCAACCTAGAGTTTAATCTGGGAGCGTAAGGATATCACATTGACCAAAGTTTTCCCATTGTTATAGAAAGAGTAGTATCCGATAATAACTTTTAAATTTCGGGACGAAATTTCTTTAACAAGGGGAGACTGTAACATCTGTGCCGGAATCGTTACCGGAACAGTAAACTGTACAGTAACTTGTACAGTAACTCAGGTACACATTACGGGAAACTATGTTATGCTATTGATACATTTCTGATTAGCATGAAACTATTAAACGATTGTCTGAAATCTGAATTAAACCTTAGAGTTTAACAGTCAGAAACATGTCAGACGACACATTGTTGAAACATGAATAATTGATGTGATATTACTTGGTGTAAACGTATGTGAGGTTAAACAAAACAAAACCTTAACAGTTATTGTTCCGGAATGCTAAACCGACTAATTATTCGTATAGGTGACGATCTGTACAAATGATTATGAAAGTTTAACGTTCTGAAATAATAACTTAACAGTAGAAAACAAGAATCAGAAAGCCAAACCATCGACGTGTTCGTTCGAATGACGATTCGAACGAATACGCGCGATGGCGACGCGTTCTGACGAAACGAAAACGAACACGAAACGATCGGTCATAATTTTAAGGAAATAAAATATTTCCTATTTTACAATTTTGAAACTCATCATAAAATAAATTAAATTCAACTATTTTATTATGTCGCGAAACAATTAAATAAAACGCGTATACTATTATAATTCGAAAAATAAATAAACACTACGATATTTAAAATAATTTGTAGAAATATATAAACATCTAACTTGTTAAAATAAGCTATTTTTATTTAAATTACGATTTATGCGCGTAGTGAGCCGGATACGCGACGAAAACGTGAACCGAACAAACAAAACGAACCCGAACCACCCCGGGATATATAAACCCTAAATAACCTCATTAAATTCATTTTCACTTACACCTCTCTCTCTCTAACTCAAGATTTCCGGCCACCACTCAAACCCTCCATTTCCAACCTTTGCAAGCTCATATCTCTCTCGTTTCTTAACGAAATTGGGTGATTCTTGCGTCCACGCGAAGCTCTTGAAGTCCTCTACAAGAAAGTACAACCGATCTGGAGGTTTAACCACTGAATCTCGAGGTATGAGCAAGAGAAAATCACTGATTTTAGGGTTTTCTCACCCTTTTTATACGGCTGCACACACACACACTTCCGGCCTGTGTAAGAGTCGTAAACCGCAACCCCTTTTCATCATCAAGTCTAGACTCATGTCTATGCACGCAATGGGAACAGCAAAGTCAAGGATTCGGGGCTGAGAGTTGAAGGACGGCAAAGGGTTCGCGACCCAGGTGGCCGAACCTTTGCATGTTGCCGAACTATACACTCCGGCGAACCTTTCCTCCATGGCCGAACCTTCGATGGCTACTGCATGAGTCCCGAATCTTTCCACGAACCCTCTGCTGAAGACCATCCTGAACGACGAACCTAACCGAACCCTTAACTTCCCACGAACCCAGGCACACCCCAATCTGGTTGCCGAACCTTGGCTAGCTGCTACGAACCCTGTTGTTTCATGGATCACCGAACCTTTTAACTCCCGGTGGCCGAACCATGTTGAGGTTCGCTGGAGGTTGCAGAGGGTTTACGCATTTCTCATTTGTTGTGATCACATGTAACCAGCCACCATAATTAAGCTGGGCCCAATAGCACATCTATGCAGCCCAATCGAGTAACCCACGCACATTGGCTGATTCGGCCCATATAAGTTGAAATCAGCCCATAGTAATCATTAGGCCCAACTGCACTCCTTTGGCCCATATGCTGTAAAAGCCCAACACGTTCACATATGGCCCAACAGCCTATTACGTGAGGCCCAATATCAAATCCAAACTCAATCGGGCCACAGGAACTCTCGGCCCAACTCCATTGGATCAGCCCTTTAGCACTTAATTCGACCCAACAATCGGTCCAATAACACTACCCGGTCCACACGGATATCATTCGGCCCTAATATTTAGTGTCGAGAACAAGAAATTAATAGGGGTATTAATGGGTAACATTTAGGTGCAATTTCAATAAATACTATAAAGAATTGGGATTTGTAATTTCTTTTCAAAAGAAACTTATAATCAATTGTGTTGAAACAATTTATGATAGTAAGTTATGAAATTTTCACAAAAGAACCACGTTAAAGACAAGGAGAAATGATGTAGATCAACTTTTTGGTCATAACTTATCATCATACACTATTTGTAACTTTAGCTAGCTAAGTGTCAATAAAGTACATTTAAGGTGAAGTGGGCCGAATGAGAATCGAGACCAAGTCATGACAACCAAGTTAAGGCTAACACGTACACGCGCACAAAATCTTACAATTTTTACTTATAAGTACAAACACTATTAAATCAATACAGGAGCGTGAATATCGAAACAAGTGCAATCAAAGAGCGCGTGCATTCTTGTTCGACATAGTCAACCACTAAGCACATAAGGTGAGTTCATTTGTCCCTTTTCAAACTTATTTGTTTTACTTCGGGACTGAGAAGCATGTTAAACATTTTCATAAAACTATTGAAATGATGTTTAATACTTTAAACATAAACATGATACTTATGTTGAAACTTATGCTTGAAACTTAGTATACTTGAAAAGCAATAAACTTGAAAATTATACTTTAAACTTGAGGTTTGAAAACAGATGTTGGATGCTTATGAGACTTGATGCTTATGCTACAACAATATGTTTAAACTGGGTGATTGATGCTTATGTTATAAACTATATTCATAAACTAGTTGCTTAATGCTATATACTAATGCCAAGTGCTAATGCTATAATGCAAATACCATATGCTTATCATGCTTAAATGCTCGAAATGCTTGAAGTGCTCATAATGCTATAAACTTTGAATGCTATAAACTTGTTATGCAAAAGCAACGGTTTGGCCTCTCAGTGCTTGCCTCACCGGTTGTTAAACTTATTATACTAAACAACGGTTTGGCCTCTCAGTGCTTGCCTCACCGGTTGTTAAACTTATTATACTAAACAACGGTTTGGCCTCTCAGTGCTTGCCTCACCGGTTGTTAAACTTATTATACTAAACAACGGTTTGGCCTCTCAGTGCTTGCCTCACCGGTTGTTAAACTTATTAAACTAAACAACGGTTTGGCCTCTCAGTGCTTGCCTTACCGGTTGTGAAACTATTTGGATGCTAAAACTATTGGCTATGGAAGAACAATAGTTGGTCTCTCAGTGCTTGCCTTCATGTGTTCTTCCTAGTCGGGACTTGAAGAACAATAGTTGGTCTCTCAGTGCTTGCCTTCATGTGTTCTTCACAGTCAGGACTAGAAGGCACCTATTATGGTCTCTCAGTGCTTGCCATAGGGTGACCTTTATGGTCGGGACTTGAGGGGTAAACTTATGGCCTCTCAGTGCTTGCCATACAGTGATTCCTCAATGTTCACTCATGCTATAAACTTAAACATAATGCTAAAGCTATAAACGATATGGAGGGTAGGTAAGACGCTTAATTATCATTAACAGCAATGTCCTATGCGACTTAGTATGTGGTGGGACGGCGTCTGGGCGGGTTGTAGGCTCGACTCAGGGGTATGCCCTATACATAAGCATACCGAGTTGGATGATACATGTGGTGTTAATGAAATTAAGGTTGTTACCTAGGGGAAACATGAATGCTCTTGGGTCAATATCATAAACTTTAAACATGATGCTTTTAAACGAATATTGAAGCTATTACATACGAATGCTATAGACTTGTAAACTTTGAGACAATAAACTAAAGCTGTGATGAGGAATGAATCGAATGATAGGTAAAATGCTTAATTATCATTAATAACAATGTCCTATGTGACTTAGTATGTGGTGGGACGGCGTCTGGGCGGGTTGTAGGCTCGACTCAGGGGTATGCCCTATACATAAGCATACCGAGTTGGATGATACAGGTGTTGTTAATGAGGTTAAGGTTTTACCGAAGGAGGTTTGCTAAAGCTATTTTACAAATACTAAAACTACATGAACTCACCAACCGTTGTGTTGACTTGATCTTTTACATGCTTTCTCAGGTAACGCACAGGAATAGGCTTAAGCTTTTGGATTGCATACTAGGATGCCAGTTAGCAGACCTAGTAGACTTTGGAGAAGCACATGTTTTGTTATGGAAGCTATACACTTTTGATATCTTGTACAGTTACAAGATATAAACATGATATTCTTTTGATAGGTTTACTTAGTTAAATTGCAGAATATTGATAATGTAATTTAACTTTGTAATCCTAATTATCATTTGATTGTGCCTTAGTTATTCCTAAACATTGATGCTATGTAAACAATCTGATCATCACGATTATCACCCGCGATATCACGCCCCGGGAACCTTCCGCCCGACGGGGACTCCGATCCAACTCCGCCGGCTCGGGGTGTGACAATAGTCGTATATATAGTCGTTTTGAGTGGGTTTAGGTGAGTAAACTCATTTAGAAGGTGTATGGGTCGAAAAAGTGATGTTTTGAACCGGTTAAAGTTCGGTTTTTGTCGGGTTGTAGAAAACCCTAAAAAAACGTACATTCTCACTAAGATTTCGAGAGTTTGAGGTGGAGATAGGACCGATCCTTTGTACTTTCGTGTAGAGGATGTCGAGATCTTCGATTTGGCGCAAGAATGAGGTGATTTGGTTGAGTTTTGAGTGAGTTATGGTAGAGAGAAGGTAGAGAGAGAAAGTGGTGACGGGTTTAGGGTTTTAGTGAGAGAGTGTGTGTGTAAAAATGAGGAAGAAGATGGTGATCTTCTTCCTTATAACGCGTATTATTGCCCCGTGACCGGTCTCGTTTTTATCGCGATAAAATATAAAAAAAATATAATAAATGATCGGTTATGCTCGGTTTTTAACGAAAACATATTTAAACATAACATGAATAAATAATTGAATTTCATTAATTAAAATGATTTAAATAATTTCATTTCGTAAAACGATTTCATTTTATTTTTACAAAATTAATTATTTTAAATAACTGATTTACTCGGTTTTGCTTTACGTTGTGATTCCTAATAAACGTTTTCAGTTTTAATTTATTAATTTTAATATCATTTGATATTATTTAATTATTTCGTCGAAACGCGTCACTCGCGTACGTATTCGTAAAGATCGTCACCTTTGCGAATTCGTCGCTCGTATCGTGTTTCGATTCGATTTACGATTTATTGAATATCGTTTCAGAATATTATTCCTAATAATTATATTCGTGTGAATCGTCACTCACGCGAATACATTTATTAAGTTAATATTTCTGAATTAATATTCGTGTTTAGATAACGTTCGTAACCTCACCATCGCGTAAATAAATTCCCATTATTTATTAACTTTAATATTATCATTTCCCAAACCAAAAACCCACTAAACCCTAGTCACTGACACATCCATGATAAACCGAAATATGCATATATATAGGGCATATGTAAGGGTCAGTCGCAACTGCCCTAGCCACCGTCCCACCGCTATTTCGATAAACCATGACCATGGGTCCTTGACTACGTTTAGTAACCAGACTCAAACAAACTCCCAATTCCATCTCAATCCATTCTCAGACCAATAATCCATCATTATCAGTGATAAGTAACCGCGATAAACACTACGGGTCTGTTTAGTTGAATTACAACTAAACTTCCCGTGGTTTACGCGTATAATAAATTATAATCATGTATACCAGTAACAGTGATAATATCAGTAATGTCAATCAATAATTTCATAATCATTCATAATAAATAAATCTCCAGTCGTAACAGTACAATCGTACGGATGTACGGACGTACGGACAACTGAAAGTACAGTGATGTTACAACTTGGGCCTGTGGCCACATGTTCGGCCCAATATGCCATGGAACGAGCCCAACGGTCGGTCCATGATTCCACCTTTGGCCCAATCTTATTTTATGACCAACATGAACACTTTGGCACAAGGCCCATTATTTCGGTCACTTGGGTCTTATTGGGCCATGAGGAGATCGATCAAATTAATTGGTCCAATCATGTAACCCATTTTGTCTTTGACCCACACACAATCGGCCCTATAACCTACTCGGCCCAAAGATTTCGTAGTTAGGCCCAACACTATCACAATTGGCCCACATGAATTTGCTTGAAATCAAACACACTAAAACAATTGTTATTGAGAACATATATGAAACTTCATTAGTTTACTACAAAGATGGTAACAAGTGATCGAAGATTCGTTAGAAACAAAGTAATCATGATGTAAGGTCATATTACAAGACATAAGGAGTAATTAACATATAACTTAAATCTTGAGTTTTATATTAAAACCCTTTTTGTCACAATGGTAATTCAAGGGGAAACAAAAGGTTGATCAAGAAGTGTACTAGCTCGACACTTAGTAGGTGTGTGATAACAAAATCTTTAACAACTAAATGGGGTCGAATAAAGACCGAGACTCAAAGTGTTAGCCAACTTTAGGGCTAACACTAACACTTACACACACGCAAATCGTTACGACTTATACTTATGAACTACAAACAATGTGAAATCAATACAGGATCGTGAAAACAATAGCAAGTACAACAACGAGCGCGTGCATTCTAGTTAAGATAAGTCAACCACTTCAAACATCAGGTGAGTTCATTGTCCCCTTTCAAACTTATTTGTTTTACTTCGGGACTGAGAAGCATGTTAAACATTTTCACAAAATTATTGAGATGTTATTTAATGCTTTAAACATAAACTTGATACTTATGTTGAAACTTATTCGTGAAACTTAGTAGTCATTGAAAAGCAATAGACTTGAAACATATACAATGAACTTGATGCTTGAAACCATATATTGGATGCTTATGAGACTTGATGCAAACTTATGGGATTCATGATGAAACAATGTGTGAACACTTGAAACTATATGCATGAGGCTTACAATATAGATTTGGAGCCTAAAATTTATAAACTCTTATGATATAAGCTATGTGCTTAAATTATACAATTGAGGTTTAACTTATAAACTCTATGTTTAATTATATACAAAACCATAAGGCTTTGAAAATACTTTAAATAAACACTAATGCTTTATACAATTATTTCATAAAGTTATTGTACTACATCTCTAATAAAGTATTAAATTACTTTACACTTACAATGATTTGCTTAAACTTAACTGGAAACATATATTCTTAGAGATACTTATATACGTGAGATGTCTGAAAACACGTGAATACTTGTTATACTTAGAATGCTTGAAACACGTGAATGCTTGATACATTTTGAAATACTTGAATGCGTAATATACTTGGGATACGTGAACATTTGGAATGCTTGATTACATTTGGATGCCTGAATACTTGAATGCTTGAAACATGAGATGCTTAAACAAAAGACTGATTGACCGCCGCGTGTTGACCTGCGTGTCAACCCCTACTAGTCATCAGTGAAACAATGTGAATGCTTTAGACTTGTATGCATAAACTTTTGGACATTGTGAGACAGACTGTTGGCCGCCGCGTGTTGACCTGTGTGTCAACCCCTACTAGTCATCAGTGTTCTTCTTTGTCAGAGTCATGTAAGACAGACTGATTGGCCGCCGCGTGTTGACCTGTGTGTCAACCCCTACTAGTCATTCAGTGTTCTTCTTGATTCATCCATGGTGATGACAAGTGACTAGAATGATTGAGTTCTTCTAGTTGACTTTGTGTTAACTTGAAGGTTACTCTATCTAAACATGTCACAAGTCATAAATAGGATCATTATGGGTGGATGCTGAAATCCTTAGGGTTTTTCAGCTGTCCATAATGGTGCCTATTAAGCTTGAGACTTATTCGTTGTAGAATCAATAGTGTGGAGTGAAACGCTTAATTATCATTAATAACAATTTGTTAAGCAGCCCGGTATGTGGTGGGACGGTGGCTGGGGCTTGTTCCCTACATATGCCCTATATATAAGCATACTTGGTTGGATAGCATAGGTGGTTGTTAGTGAGGTTAAGGTTGTCATTTCGGGGGAAACAAAGTAAACATTGGCAGGGAAACAAACGTTAAGAATCATATGTCATGAGATCAGAGTAGTGGGGATGAAATGCTTAATTATCATTAACAACAATATGTTAAGCAGCCCGGTATGTGGTGGGACGGTGGCTGGGGCTTGTCCCCTACATATGCCCTATATATAAGCATATTTGGTTGAATAGCATAGGTGGTTGTTAGTGAGGTTAAGGTTGTCATTCAGGGAATCAAAGTAAACAATTACAGGGTAATCAAATTCAAAGAATCAAACACTTGGAATCAAACATTGGGAATCAAACATTTTGGGGAATCATACAGGTAGGATGAGACGCTTAATTATCATCAGGAACAATATACCATGTGGTTCAGTATGTGGTGGGACGGTGGCTGGGGCTTGTCCCCTACATATGCCCTATATATAAGCATACTGAACCAGATGGTATAGGTGGTTAATGGTGAGGTTAAGGTTGTCATTCAAAGGATTTTACAAACTATTTTTACACAAAAACTACATGAACTCACCAACCATTGTGTTGACTTTATTTTTCTACATGCTTTCTCAGGTGACGCACCGGATTAAGCTAAGATTCAGGATTGTATGCTAGGATGCCCAGATATAGAGATCCTAGTTGACTTTTGAAGAAGCACATCTTTTGAGATAAATATGAATCTCTTGTGATATCTTTTACAGATACAAGATAGATATATTCGATTCTTTTGGATAGGTTTACTTAGTTAAATTATCAAACCTTGACATTTGTAATTTAACTTTGTAATCCTAGTTTATGTTTTGTTGTGCTTAATTATTCTTAACATTGATGCTATGTAAACAATCTGATCATCACGATTATCACCCGCGATATCACGCCCCGGGAACCTTCCGCCCGACGGGGACTCCGATCCAACCCCGCCGGCTCGGGGTGTGACAGTCCGTCACCCACTATACCACCTGTCACCGACAAAGACGAACCCACTGTTAACCCTAACCATACTACGTGGGTTTCCAATGATGCACACGTTCGTAGTCTTCTGATTTCAACAATTTCCGAGGCATCTTTTCAACATGTACAGGGCGAAACTTCACAAGACTTATGGCTTGCTCTTGAACGGGCTTATGAACCCACTTCCTTCTCACGTGTTTCCACAATTAAAACACAGCTCTTGCGCATCTCCATGCAAGGTGACGACACTCCAACATCATACTTAAATCGGGCACAATCCCTCTATGATTCCCTTGCCAATCTCCGTCATCCCATGCCTGAATCTGATTTAGTGATGCTTGTGATTTCCGGTTTACGTGAAGAATACAACGGACTCAAAACAACCCTGTTAACAAGACAATTTGCCATCCCTTTCTCTGAACTTCACGCCCTTCTATCTGATCATGATTACATGATCAAGAAATCACAGCCTGAATTGTCACCGGCTCAGGCCTTTGCCACTGTTTCCTCAACCCGTAATCCTACCAACAACATCTCGTCGGTTCCTCCTGACACCATGCAACAATTACAACAGCTTGTCTCTCATCTAGGATTACAACTTCAGCCTGCTACACAGTCCAGCAATCCTCCTCATGCACTTTATACAAACCGGTCTCGTGGTCGAGGAAATAGACGTGGTGGTGGACGCCAAGGCAACTCACACTTCAGCAACCATTCTCGGCCTCCACTGGCTCATAGGAACCAATTCACTTGGGCTTCAAATCAAAACATCGTTTATGGAACTTGCAATCGTTGTGGGATTGGTCACCTGCCTTCTGTCACACCCCCAATTTCCAACTAACGGAATCATACCGTTTGGGACGTGACAAACCAGGATCTCAGATCATTAGACATAACGAAGACCTCTATATGAATTTCAAAACATACTTTGATTTAAAACTGTAATATCAAAGTTCTACGTTGCGGAAGCGTTTTTAAAACAAAACAATCATAACAGTTTGAAAACTGTAAATTACAAAACAAAGTTTCAAATGTTCAAATCCAAATAACAGAAATGTAAAACATGCATGCGACTCGATCTCCTAGTCCATGCTTGCTTGCTTGTGTACCTCAGCGTCCTGAGAAAACATGTAAATCAAGTCAACACAAAGGTTGGTGCATACACAGGTTTAAGTATTCACAAATGTTTGAAACAACTGTTTGAACAAAATGTTGCAGATAACATAATCACACATGCATAGTCATGATAGCTAGTCATTTATACTATTTACATAAGTGGTCGACACCGAAGCTGACTGTTGCATGCTAACGCATGTTTTGCCTTGCCACTATTGTCTTGCACAAACAATAGTAATGTGAATTGGCTAGTCAAACACTTGCGTAGATCCCATCTACCAAGTGAGGTTTGTCAAACCTAATAGATCTATTTCCAACTACCACGCTTTGCACTACAGCAAACTAAACGGTTCGAAATGTAAGGACTTGTAATGCTATGTTTGCACTTAATGTAAACAGCTAACTCATGCAAGTGATATGTATCTAAAAATGTTTGTTGCACATGTTTTCTCCCCCAAAACAGTTAAAATAAGAAAGGGGCCGTGTACGCACCTTTGATTGTGAATAGAATGATCAAACTCGTGAAATCGCGTAGAAAGTCCTCTACGAAGAACCTGTGTTTAAATAATAACGTTGTATTATTCGGGATATCGTTTTGTGCTTGAAATCACATACGTGTCAACACACGTATGTTAGATAGTTAGAATCGTGCACAATTAAATGCGCGTGACTTTAAAGTCGTTTAATAAAATCACCTAGTCGTTTATGATTTTATTTAAACAAAAGTAATTATACGCGATTACGTTTTCGGGTAATATGAATTTTATCATTTTATTTCGTTCGGTATTTCGTTACGGTTCCAACGCAACTTGAACCAGTCAAAGCGGAGTTATAATGAAAGAGTTATGATAAAATCACTAAAATGATTTAAAATCTCAAAAACCAGCAGAGGCCGGGCTCGAACCCGCGACCTCTACTTCTTAGCACACACACCCTACCATGTGATCTGTTCCACTTTTCATTAATAGACTACATTTGAAATGGTTTTAACAATTAATGTCGAGTTCCCCCTTTGTCTTACTATAGCCGAAGCATTTAGTTCCAATTAAGCCCTAATTCGAACTCGATCGAACTCCAATACTTAGGGCTTTGGTTCTATTGTCCTAATCGAGTATATAGGTGCGTTTAATTGATCATGTTCATCAAAAACATATGATTTTTACATCCTATTCAGTTTCGAACCCCACCACGTTCCTTATCGATTCAAATCGATCAAATTCAATGTCATAAAGCTGTAAATCGATGGGGTTCTCATCAAAAAGAGAATTTCGATCCTATCAGTAGCATTTAATTTGAATAACAAGCCCAATTGATTAAAAACCCCTAAACGGTTGCATCTTAAGAACCCTAGAATTCGAATACCATCTATTCGTTGTTAATAGATGTAATTGGCATATGGTTTTCAATTATTAGATAGTTTCGAACCTTTCTGCAAGGTCTAATTCGATCTTAAATCTCGTTTGATATAAAAACCCCTAACCCGATTGTTAACATAAACCCTAGAATCCAATCATGAACAATTCACTAAGATATTGTGAAATTGACCTATGGTTCTCATAAATCGGCCCTGTTAGAAGATACCGAAGTGGTTTAATTTGACTTTTGAACACATTTGCTTAAAATCCCAATTTCCTTTTGACTCAAGAACCCTATAAACTTGAGATCCACTAATTCGTTGTTTTAATCTTAAATTGAGATGGGTTTTTCCTTAAACGCAATACTCAGAATCTGCTTATATAATTTAATTTGTTTCTTAAACCGATTTTGATCGAAACCCCCAAATCATTTTGAGTTAAGAGCCCTAAAACCGAAAGTCTTACAATTCGTTGCTATTTGATAAAATTGATGAAGTATTTTTAGTAAACAGATAATTACTAAACTCTCTGTTACCTTTGATTTGATTCTTTAACCCGTTTGAACCAAGACCCCCAATTCGTTCTTCATGAAGAACCCTAGAATTAGGATTCATGCAATCCGATGTTTTGACATGAAATCAGCATAGGGAATAGCTTAGTCGGCCATTTTAGTTTGTTTAGGATTGAACATTTACTTGATTTGATATCCAATCGAAGGAGATTGAATAATGGGTTGATGTTCGGTCAAGCTCTTGAATCAAACTTCTTCCTGTGGCTTCTACAGTTGAATTGTGGTGTGCAATAGGCTCTAATAATGCCGATTATGAGTTCTAAAATTCTGATTCGATGTATTATGCTTCAATTATACCGATTTGATAATGGTTAGTAGTGGTTTCGACATATTAATCATTATTTGAGTTTAATTCGACGTTATTGCACAATATAACCGATAATCATTGATGATAATCATCAATATGATGATTAAAGATGGTTAATGTTCAGTTACAAGCCTAATTGTGGTGAATTCCGAGTTTAATTGATCATCAATGTCGAATTTTTGACTTCTAAAGTCAAAATTAAGCATATTGTGTAATTACAAATCAAATTCTTGTATTTTAAGTGTTTTATGAACATGTTTTATTCAATCTTAGCCCTTGTAATTTGATCAATTTCATCTCGTTTCGGTTAGTCTTGGGTTAACGGTGTTAACCCGAATTTGTCGGATAAAGTTTGCCAGTTTATGCATTCTCCAACTGAAAATCATTGGTCAGCAGCTAAACGTATTCTTCGGTACCTTCGGGGGACGTCCAATCAGGGTCTCTTGCTATCTCATCAATCCTCCTTTCATCTTCATGTGTATACTGATGCGTATTTTAATTCTTTAACTGCATTTTCTAATGCTGACTGGGCTGGTTGCCCAGATGACCGTCGATCCACGGGGGGATTTGCTATATATTTAGGGTCCAATCTAGTATCATGGGCTGCTAGGAAACAACGTACTGTATCTCGGTCATCTACAGAGTCAAAATACAAGGCTCTAGCAGACACGGTGGCTGAACTGACTTGGTTAGAGACACTCTTACGTGAATTACATGTCCAGACACGGGCGATACCAACCTTGTGGTGTGATAACCTTGGCGCAACATACTTATCTGCAAATCCGGTTTTTCACGCTCGCACCAAGCATGTTGAAGTTGACTTTCACTTCGTTAGAGAAAAGGTTGCAAGGGGGTGCTTATCAGTTCAATTTATATCTACAGATGACCAAATTGCTGATGTCTTCACAAAGCCTCTTACGACAGATCGGTTTACTAAACTAAAGTCCAAGCTACAGGTCGTTTCTCGGCCTTAGCTTGAGGGGGAATATTAGACAGTTAATATATGTTTAGTAAAAGTGGATGGATTATTTATGTAATTCTATTTTCTATATATTCTTCTCTTGTAATTAGTTTCTCATGACATAATACAATACATTATACGTCTGATGGTTACCACTTCAAAACAACGAGTTCTCAATGCTATTTAGTTTAATCAAATCATGATGTTAACTCAAGGATTGTAATATACGATAACCTAATTATTGAGAGTTAATCCTTAAACTCAATCATAATCACACATCTAAGATCTTGAAAAAAAATGTATGATTCACATTAGATTTAAATAAAAAATAGAAATTTGAATAACAAATCGACTTTAATAAAGTTTATCGTATACCTTACTTTTTTATGGATTTCAAATGCAAGAATAAGATTGAGTTTAAGTAGTTAACTTTCTAAAATAATGTTATCATACGAGTTAAAAAGGAATTTTAGTAAACTTATAAATCAAAGAACATAAAAAACCATAATTATATTATACAATTTTTACAAATTATAAAAAACTGAATTCACGGTATTTGATAAGAAGAGGTTCGTATCTATACTTTATAATAAATGAAAATTAATTTGCTTATGTGTCAATACCACAATAAATCTCCTTAAAATATTGCCACACTTCAATCTTAGGTTTAATTTGAAATAATTATTGACACATGTCACATTATAATTAAAAAACAATTTAACTAATTATTCCTATTTTTATGCTAAATTAAAATAACTTGATTTGTACAATATTAGATATATTGATTTTAGATCTTAAAATACAATTAATTCTAAGATATTATGCGACTTTATAATAAAATACATGTATAGTGTATATTAAAAAATTCTAAAATATCAATTGTTACATATCAGTATTATCCTATAAATGAAATATATGCTGCAAAACAATAATAAAATAATCAAAATTTTATTTTATTACAAACACATATTTTTTAACATATATTTAATTTTATTTTGTAACACCCAAAATTATCATAACATTTTTTAATCTTTTTTAAAAAATCTATACCATGGATGATATACAAACTTTAATCTTACTTTTTAACAAAAATGATAAAAGGAGGCTCCTGAATAAGGATATGAAGAAAAACAACAAATTGTTATGTTAAGCATAAATTACAAACATACCCAGTTTAATCACACTTTTAAGTAGATCTGGGATGTTAAGCATTAATTGATGGAATTATATGATCTTAATGAAACAAGCTGTTTTTTCTCAAAGACAACTATACGACTATACGTTAGTTTATCAATAGTCAAAAATAAGGATTATTTAGATGGTAATGTTACTAACAATACATCTAATGTTGTATACAAAGAAATTTTAAAGGTTTATAGTTTGTATTTTGAATTATAAAATGCATTCGTGTATAGTAGATTATGTAATTTATCATAGAGCTATTTTAATTGTACATTTTTTGCATCAAATCCCGTGTAATACATAGGTCTATAGTATGATGATACATGAGAAACCATGGGAAGAAGATTAAACTCAAAAGATGAGATTAATTAAACGAGCTCTTTCATATTATGTTACTAACATGACACAAATAAAAACTAAGTGCCCGAAAAATAAAGCAATAAAATCTTCAATTATAAACAGGGCTAAAAACCAAAAATTTGACAACCCAAAAAACTTTATACTAATAAATAAAAATAAAGTTGTATATGAGCGACTAATTTGGAACGTTCTTATACTAAAATTTGTGTCTCTCTATGCTATTAAATACATCTATCATATTAAATAATTATATTATTTATATTTTTTACAATTAAAAAATATATTTTGATATATTAAAAAACCTTTATAATTGAAAAAAATGTTTAAAGAACAAACTTTGAAATTGAATGTTTAAATACACAATACTAGTATATATTTCAATACTTAAAAAGTTAAAATATTAACGTATACGTAATTTCGATCATATTTTATGCCAACAAATTGTTTTATAACATCAATTTTTCATTACTTCTACCTAGTATCTTTTTATTAACACGCATAATACATTGATATTAACCTAATATATATGAAATAACACGTATACTACTCGTATTGATATCAAATTATGTCTCGCTGCGAAAACCATACAATTCATGTGATTTTATATGGACCATATGACTTTTTTAATTTAATTCGAACTAATTAGAAGTAGTTTTTAAACAATCGACCCGTATACACCCATAGGGCTTGTATAGAACAAGTTTTTCTTTTTTGTTTGTTTATAAGATATTAACTATAAATGTATATTGTTTAATTTACCATATTTAATTGTTAAAGTGCATGTTAAAAATATTTAAACATACGTGTTTAAGTTGTTTAATTTAAGTATAATTATTTAATATAATCATTTAACTTATGAAATAAGTTATATTTATAATATATCTGTTTAAATGTAGGATTGTTTAAACATATAATTGTTTCAATATATACTGTTTTATTCGTTTTTGATTATAATATAAGACCAAAAAACCAATAAATCAATTCATACACAACAAACAAATGAAATATGTAAACATGCAAACACATAAACATAAAGTGTGCGTACATCAAAATACCATATCACGTAAACATGACCGGGAGGAATGTCATGGATAATGGTCATGCCTATGTATAAGAAGATAAAATTGGAACGTCAGAGGCTGCAACTTGTTGCTCCACCAACCATCGCACCATGTTCTCCACCCGCTTTAATCGAGCATCAGGCTTGCGTAAAATGACAACATCAACAGGATTGAGCCTAGGCTGTTGAACAACGACATTGTGTTGTATATGTGGTTAACCTTTTAATACATCTATATTCGTGTAACAAATAAATATAATAAAAGATATTTAATGAATAAATGAATGGATGTAGAAAATGAATATCATATAATATCATTTCTTATATAGTAGTTACTAGGTTAGGACCATGTGTATTACACAGGCTGAATAATAAAAATATACTAAACATCTATTAATGAAAATTTAGATAATATAAGATTCTTTTAATATAAATGGCTAAAGTTTTGTATAATTTAATAATTTAAGTAACAAAATAATTATATTGTTTCTTTAAACAATAACTTTTTTCAAAATTTGTTTCTTAAATTTTCTTTTTTAAAATACTAATTTTAAAAATTGTATATTTTATAATAAGTTGGATATTTAATATGTGTTTTTTAATATTAATATATTTTAATATATTATAAAATATGTTTCTTAGTTTAAAAATGTCAAACAAAGTATTTTATATTTAATATTATTATTTAATATGAGATGTATTTAACATGAGAAAGATGCGGGAAACCAAAAATGAGGTGCTGTGTAATCACGCCATATGTCAACCTAGAAACCTTAATTTATTAGATTAGGTAGATTCACACGCAAATCGAGTAATCTAAACGTTGTATCAGATAATTGGTACGCGAATCAAGGAATATAATGTAACGTCAGATAATTTGCATTCAAATCAAGGCAACTATACGACTTGTATAACCTCATACAAGTCATATGGCTGCTTTTATCCCATGATACGATCCACCAAATCTATTGAAATAATGACTTAATACGATTCATATGTGCCTATGGAACACGCACCACCTTCATTGCATGTACTAATTGAGTGTTGTCAGAAGGAAAATTAATACAACTGGTGTAAGCTTGTACAGGTCGTATGTATAGTGTTTTTGAGTGTTATGAATAGTGTTAAGTGATATTAGGTGGTGTGTATGAGTGTATCCCTAGCAGCACCTATAACAAAATATTTTTGTTTTGTTTTTTTTTGTTTTTTTTTTAATTTGATTGGTTTTTGAATTTTAAAAATTATTGGTAAAAAAAGGGTTACCGACACTAGGACTGTTATAACGGATCATACACGACACGTTAAGACACGAAAAACGAACTGTTTAGACACGACCCGTTAAAAACATATAAACACGAAATGACCCGTTAAGAAACTTGTTAACAATTAACATTATAAATGACCTGTTAAAAAACGTGTTAAAGAACCTGTTAAGAAACCCGTTAAGGAACTAGGGTTAGGCAATTAGAAATTTTTAAAAGTTCATTGGTTACCCACCTATTTTATTATATTATTTATTTAAATTTTAAGTTTTAACATGTCTTAACATGTCGGCCTGTTTTAAATACGAAACATGTTAAACATATAAACGAAACATGTTAAAGTTGTGTTGTGTTAACACGATCGACTTAACCGACACTCACGTTCTCGTACATAATAAATTAATAACCCCATGACCTACATAACCCAACCCGTTCCATAAACCCCTTCCGTCCCATCTTCACTTATCAAAACCCTAAAACCGCTCTCCCTCTTTTTCTCAAAGATGGTGTCAACTCAGTTGGATGAAGAAACCGTCAAGAAAATCATTCGACAGGTACTCAAATCTGATACATCTTTTGTTCATAGAATGATCATGTATGTATTTCGTACGTTTTCTGAACACTTTGATTGCAGGTTGAGTTCTACTTCAGTGATAGTAACCTTCCGAGAGACGAATTCCTCAGGAACACGATTTCTGAGAACGAAGATGGAAGTATCCTCTTTTTCACATGATTACGTATGGAAAAAACGACATACAGTTTTAAATTCTGAATGTTTATTAGTATCATCGTTACTTTAGCTTTCATCACCCGATTACGTGGTTTAGATAATTTGATTTAATGTTTTAGCTTAAATCTATATCATTTTTTTGTTCAAATGTTTGGTTGTGATTACTGATTAGCATTGTGCTATTTAAAAAATTTGATATAACAACACTTGTAGCATGAATATTTGTAGGGCTTGAGAGGATGAGAAGGAAGGGCTTCCAGATAGAACTTTGGTTGAGTACAAATAGACAAATATATGCAGACATAATCAAACAAAATATAGAAATACGAGGATAAATAAAAAGCACTATTAGTTGGGAAAACATATATTTTGCATTTACACTTGAAATACTTGTTTGCTAAACTCAAAATATGATATAATGTGCATTATGGAGAAAAGGTTTACTGGATTAATGATTTGGAGTGGGTCTTTGTAAATTTAAACAAATTAGATTTCTTGTAAGACTGCAAATGGGTTAACTTGTGTAAATATGGATTTTCTTAACTGAAAGTACAGTGGTAAGCTTGGCATTGATTTGTTCTTTTTCGCGGATGAGAGGTTATCTGGGATTAGGGGATGCAAAGGCAGAAGATGTTTCAGATGATACCGTGCAAGCTGTGGCTGAGACATTAAAGACCAAATCGACTACTCTTAAGATTTCTGAAGATGGTGAGTTTCTTGATTGTTATTTTTTTTAGTACAGAATGCTTATACTTCTTTGATTTCAGGGAAGAAGGTTGGAAGGACCACAGAACTTCCAAAACAAGAAGAGGCGATTGAGCAATTAGACAGTAGAACAATTGCTGCTTCGCCATTTCAGTATGATATAAAACTTGAGGATGTGGAGTCCTTCTTTGGACAACATGCCAAGGTATTACACTTTATCTTTATTTATTTTGCTCTTCTTTCTTGATCTTCTGCCTGCTATGATTGTTTTTGATGAATTTATGTGTCTTTGTTTTTCTGATATGGTATGAACTACAACTAATTTGAAGGAACCAGCCAACAATGCATAATAACCTCTATAAAAATGTGGAAGTTTTTGTTTATTGACTACATGGATAGTTAGATGATGTGTATTATTGCTTTTAAATATGTTCACATGATATTGATGCTTGTTGCAATGATTGCTGACAATGAGATTCTGTTACTGAAAGATCTTGGTGAAATTTTCTTCTTGCAACTACAGGTAAATAGCGTGAGGTTACCTCGTCATGTTGGGGATAAGAGGGTTTTCTGTGGTACCGCCCTTGTTGAATTCTCATCTGAGGAGGATGCCTCACAGATTTTGACACAAAGCTTGGTTTTTAGAGGTGCTGAGCTGGACTTAAAACCCAAGTAAGCAATAATTGTGCAATGTACTGATGTTCTCTCATGGTTGGCATTCGTTGAGGTGGCAACATGGCGGGTATTGTATTGTAGGTCAAAACAGGTATCTTTTGGTACCAGAAACTTTTTTTGACTACTTTTTTTTTTAATTATTTAAAAATAATAGCATTACAAAAATGACTACAAAATCATCTAATAAATAACAATCAACCTTTCTGAAATAAAATGATTCAGATGCACTAAAAGTAGACTTTGGGTTCCTTTTGAGGCATTTGGTATGTTAGAGATAAATCATTACATAAGTAGTTCATTTAATAGTAATTGGGTTGAAACTCCCACCTCAGTTATGAATTCTCTATTAAGTTGTTTACATATGTTTTGTAAATATGATGGCTTTGTTTGTGGGTGCTTGCAGTTGGTTTATTTTTTAGTTACTTATTATTGTTGTTATTATTTTTTTTTTCATTTTGCTTACCAATTAGGAAAGAGTTTGATGAGCAGAGAGCAAAGGAAGAAGAAGCTGAGAATAGCCGTCGTGATCGTAAAAACACTCCTCAGGAAGAAGAGTAAGCATTGAAGTTTTTATGAGCTTTCATTGTTAGCATTGATGGGAATAATCTTTTATTGTCTTCTGATAACAGCTATCCAAAAGGCTTAATTGTTGCATTTAAGTTGAAGAGCAAAACCGCTGAAGATGAAACCGTTAAATCAGATACCTTGGAGGTGATTCCCGAAGATGTGAAACCTAGTGCAAAGAATGAAGAAGAAACCAAGAATGACGAGAAAAAAACAGAGACAAAGAAAGTTTCAAGTTCAGAGAATGAAGAAGAAACCAAAGAAGATGACGAAAACAATGAGAAAAAAACTGAGACTAGAAAAACGTCTGACATGTACAAGGATGATAAGGATGTTGTTTTACGTGAGGATCTTAAGAGCGTTTTCCAGAAGTTTGGTACGGTTAAGGTATTGCTCCAACTTTTAAGCGTGATATGGATCTATGATCTTTATTCTTTTGCATGCAAACAGTTGTAATGCGTTATTATCTATTTATGTTTCTACTTCTACAGTCTAAATTTGGCATTATGATACTGAAGTTGAATAATTGGCTAAATGTATGCTTGTTGCTTTTATTTTCTTCAGTTTATTGATTTTAAGATGGGGGAGGAATCAGGATACATAAGGTTTGAAGAAGCAGAAGGAGCACAGAAAGCACGTGCTGCTGCTGTGCTTACTGAGGAAGGTGGTCTGATGGTGAAGAATTATGTTGCTATTTTAGATCCAGTAACAGGTGAGTTACAATTTTAAATGAAAAATGTTCTTATTACATATCAAAAAATGTCTGCTCTTCGTTATCTATTCTGATTATAATTGGCAACACCCCTTATTTTTTTTTGTACCTTCTTGTTTAGGATAACTCTACCATGTCAAATGTTTACATGATATATTAATCTAATACAGACATACAGGTTTGGTGTACCTAAACCTAGACATCATTACATCGTTTCTAGGTATATCTAAGCCTGTTAATAGGGTATATTTAGGTTGGGTATGCAAATGATGTAACCTGACCCATTATCCAACTAAGGGGGTCATGATATATTAAGTGACCCTCTTTTCAATAAATGAATGATAAATAGCATAGACCTATTAGTTTAATTTTTCTTTTCGAATATAACCCCTCCAAAAAAATTACCAAAAATTGTCTTTTTTTCTTCTTTTTTTCCGTGTTTCTTCTTTTTTGTAATACATAATACATTAGCATGTTTTTCTGCATTAAATAAAACTTGAAGGTTTCAATTTTTTTGATTTTTATTTTGGTTTATGATGTTAGAAGTGTTTATTGGTGTTATTGTCTAAATTATATAATCACTTCAATAGCAGCTACATATACATATAACACAAATTATACTGGGTTATGATTTTTTTTTAAAATTTTGATGATTACTTTATTCTTTTTAATTGTTTACTTTGAAACAATTTATTCTTTGATGAAAAATGTTTTTCTAGTGATAACTGTAAAAGTTGTTCGTGTAGCTGAAACTTTTTATGCTTATTACTTCAATGGATCCAGTTGGCTGCATAGTTAAAGGTGCAAAAGGCTCATCTTGTGTAGGTGCAAAGGGCTTGCCTATGCTTATGGTGCGAAGGGGTTACGAATCACTTAGCCACACAGGTTATGCAAAGCCAAAAAAAGTGCATGTTTTGAGACGAAAAATTCACGATAATAAAAATTAATGCATATAATAGGGGCATAAAAGTTATAAATGTGTATCTTCTCCAATTATGTTTCTACTTTTGGTTTTTCTTTGGTTCTGTTTTTGGTGGGTGGACGAAGTGGCCATTGCCTGTATGCACCTTAGCGCCGTTTTTCATGATTTGTGTGCCGTCTCTTGCTTCTTTTGATTACATTGCGGGCTGAATGAAGTTTTGATCGAAGTTTTGATCAGCCTAAATAAATTGATGTATTGCTGGACATGTTATTGATATCGTTTAATTGGATTTTGTAATCAGATAATAAGCTTGGTAACTACACAGGGGCATGCCTTGCATGTGATGATTGTTAACAAGCCTCGTCATGTTTTCAGGTGAAGCTGAAAAGGAGTACTGGAACATGCTCCGTAGTCAAGAGAAATTCCGAGGAAATAAAGGCAATTTCCATAGGTTAGTATTTCTAGTTTTTATCATCATGCATTCATGTAGTCTTAGGGAGTTTTATGCTTGCTAACTTCCTATCTTGTTATGATTCAGACCTTTATGTTCTTTTATGTGCTTTTAAGAATAACAATGTTTTTTAGCCCAGACCAGGCGGTCAGACTAAAAACCAGTGGGGGAGTAGGTCCAAAATAGTATGTTCTTGACACCCTCAAATGCCTTGACCGATCAAGGCAGTTCACGGTCTGTGAGGTGACCAATTATGAAAATTGGACTGCTATTGTTTTTCCCTGTTAAATTTAAAGTATAAAACATTAAACCTTATACTTCTTTTTTGTTTTGTTTTAAAATGAATATGTTTGTTTGAACATAGCTAATGTTTCATAATTTAATATTTTTTTGGTATTTTTTTAATTATTTATGATATCATTTGGTTATTGAATCCAGTACGACTAGTCCAACCAACAAGACATATGGTTCAATGTCCGGTCTTGTCCTAAAAGCATTAGAATACTAGATCGTTGGTACTTGTTCATTGTATGTATTTTTTTTTGTCTGTCTGGGTGCAAGGTCCATATCCTATGGGATAGGTATTTCATCAATTCATCATCCATACCCACTATGTCCCATTACTAGAAAAGTTAAGATAAGATCTGAGAAGGGTAAGATGTAGATAATCTTATCTCTATCCAGTAGGAACATAGAGGTTGCTTCCAATTGAGATCTTATTTCTTATGCGATTTTACAGGGTATGGTTGCTTTTCTTTATTATTAATGCATGATTTCTTATCAACGTATGATTGGCTTGTTTAGGGGCGGAAAGAACAACAGAGGCGGGCGGGGGAAACATAATCGCAGCTCAAGAGATAATGGTTCTGGAAATCGACCAAACAAGTTTCAAAAGGTTGCAGCGGCATAAATAAGGCAACCTGGTTTTTATCTTTTTGGTGAAGTTTATTAGCCAGTTATGTTTAATTTGAAATGACCTGAAAAACTTGTCATTCTCTTTTCTGGCTTTATGGTTTATTGATGCTTGTTTTTGGTGTTACATGTCTCATTGGCTCAAAAGCATTACCCTTGCAATTTTTATTTCTTCATTCAACTTTTTAGTATGCTAATATGAAGAAAAAATAATATTGGACACGTTACTCTATTGTGACTATTTACTTTTTTTTTCCCTCATTTTTTTTTATTATATAGTAATAATTTATTTATTCTCTGTCTTATTAAATAACTACTATTAAATAACTAGACTGTGGATCCTTTATATTACTAACTAGGTTAAATGTTATTTGTGTCTACTTTGCAATCATGTCTCTATAAAAATGCTTCATACATTATGCATGTGGATCCTTTATATTACTAACTAGGTTAAATCTTGTGTGTTACACGGGTTGAAAACTAAAATGTTTTCTACTTTGTAAGAAAACATGTTTAAAGATCCTTTATATTACTAACCAGGTTAAATCCCGTGTGTTACACGGGTTGAAAACTAAAATGTTTTCTACTTTGTAAGAAAACATGTTTAAAGATCCTTTATATTACTAACTAGGTTAAATCCCGTGTGTTACACATGTTGAAAACTAAAATGTTTTCTACTTTGTAAGAAAACATGTTTAAAAAAAAATTCTAAGAAAACTTATCTTTACAAAACTAATATTTTTCCTAAAACTACAAATTTAAAATAATTCTTATTTTTTAAAAAAAATTGATTTTTAGAAAAAAAAATCATGTGTTGTGAACTTTTTAAGTGTGTTTTTTAATAAAAAAAGATTTTATTTTTAATTTATTAAAACTATTTTTTATATGAAAAGGTATATGATATCATTACTTATTTGATTTACAACTATTTAATAAATTAAAGAGTATAATTATAATTATCATGATCACTTAATATGAGAAAGAATGATTGTGACCATAAAAAAAATGACATGTCACAATAATATACTAAAAAAGTGACATGTGTCAATATAGACGTTTATTTATTATAATAGCAAGAAGTAAGATAAGATAAGATAAGAAGTAAGATGACTAATGAGGGTGATGAATATGTTTTCTTAACTTATTTACTTGTTTAAAACTAGATTTGAATATGTAATTAATAAACAATAAATGTAAAAGAGTTAGGGTTAGAAAGATAAAACCATATTTATAGAAGTTTAGGTGGATATTAACTAATGAACTTTACTTCCTCTTCAATTTTCAATCAATAGTTGCTCAACTATATGTTTCTCTTCAACGGAAGAGAACTGGTACCAAGCATTTTACTGCTCAAAGGTATTGACCATCTTATGTAGACTTCTCACTAAACAAAAATTGTGATCACTTACAAATATATAATATTAAGTGGTTACACTCTACTATAATAACTCAAGAATAATAAGATGATAGTTGTAGAACAACTATTCTTTTTGCTCTTTGGTCTTCACTTGATCTTAAATCTCTTTTGCAAATGATAAAATACGACGAGAATTATAAACAGGGGCGGATGTAACAAGGTGAGACCGATGTCCCCGGACAACATCAATTTTTCAGAGTAAATGAGCATTTATGAACGGTGTTTTCAAGTGACAACAATGATTTTTGGACTAGTGGCATTAGTGGTTGTAACAGCTAGTAGGAGTGTCGAAAATACCCGAACCCGACCCGCACCCGAACCCGAATAAGCTTAATAGGGTCGGGTTATTCGGGTAAAAAATGTTAGTCGGGTTATTCGGGTCAACCCGATTAACCCGAACTGTTAATAGGGTCGGGTTTCGGGTATATTTTTAAAAGTTAGTCGGGTTTCGGGTCAACCCGAATAAGAATGATTTTTATTTTTTTTATATATATTAATTATTAAATGTAAGATATATTTAACTTTTTACCAAATTATGACAATGGCTATTAATCAAATTATATATAAAAAATAAATTATTTACATATTTTTCATTGAATTATGTTTGCAAAATGAATTCTTTGTAGAAATTTAAAATTAGGACAAGATAATAACAAATAAAATACCAACCCGACTGACCCGAATAACCCGTGACCCGGCTAACCCGAACCCGAATAACCCAAACGTTATTCGGGTCGGGTTGCGGTCATGGTTGTAAAAATCCCCGACTAGGCCGATTAATCGGCCGATTAATCGCTAGTCCCCTAAGGCCGACTAGGCCCGACTATCCGACTAGGCCGATTAGTTGGCCAATAAATCCCGATTAATCCCTAGTCCCCACCCCACCGCCCGACTAGCGCCTAGCGATTTCTACAACATTGGTTGCGGGTTAATAATTTTTTAAGGAAAACCCGACTAACCCGACCTGATTAACCCGAAACCCGATCGGGTTGAGCCGATCAAACCGCTGTTAGCTAGTGTTGAAATAACTTTTTCTTCAATAAAACATGTGAAAACGGAATTGCCTAAGAGGATGATAGATGGGTAGTTGAATGATTCTTGCATTTGTTTTGTTGAAAAAGAGTTATTATAACAGGTTTTCGGTCGAAGATGTAATGCAACATTTTCAAAAGATGCAAACTTGTAGGGAACAACTATAAGCATATTCTTATTAATTTGTAAAAACTATCGAATTTATATTATGTGTTTTTTTAATTCTATTCACGATTTTGAATTGATCGGTTTTTATTATGTGACGAGCATTACCTGACTTGAACGGTAGAACCGAGTCGAAAAATTTAAGTCCGGTACTATCAAATTAGAACATACAAATACAGTGGCATCATCATAAAAAAATCCTGGATCCGCCACTGATTATAAAGAGATGTGTTATACATGTATTTGAAAGTGTTTAGAGTAAAGCGCGAATGCAAAGTTGGAAAACTGCTCCCATTTATTATAAAATTAAAAATCAAAAAGCAAATATGACATGCTAGCTCACGGTAGATTACCAATCGAGGTGGCTCCTCTGTCTGATTTTTGATACAATTTTCGAATGTTTTAAGGCTTTACATTTTATAAACTATTAGCTATCTTTTATAAAACAATTTTTTAAATGACTTGGTCTCTATATAATTTATATAATCATAAATCTAATTGTTATTTTAATACATGTGCTTTTTAATCTCTCTAAACCTACAAAATATTCATGTTGTCGGTTTACCCTTGGGTTTGTATTATTGCATATCGGTTTTTCATGTTTGTTGTGATTTATGTCATTTTTTCTTAATATCTGAACACTGATTCTTGATTGAATTTGAGTAGTTTATGAGGAACAAAAACATGAATTACAAATGTTTTAAATATAGATTCATGATTTAGGATATATAAACTTGCGTTTTGGCAAAGGAACCATCCCAAATTCATAATGATCATCAATTTGAAACAATTGTGAAGCAATCAAACTTTTTGCAACAAGTTCAAAATAGTCAGGATTGAGTTGAACAAACACGTGTTTTTTTCCTCATAAACTACTCAAATTTAATCAAGAATTTGGGATGCATAACTCAAAGAAAAAACCACCGATATTTGTAATTGAGATATACATAGGAAACTATATACCAAATACATAAGGTAGATAGGAAATAAGTTTATAAAAATAAAAAAAAAACTCACCGACATTTGTTATTGAGATATATAATAATTATCAACATCATAGAAAAAACAGTAATATGACAAAATAGTTAATAGTTAAGATTATAAGTGAAATATAGAAATATAAATAATAAAAAAAAATAGGATACCATGAAAGTAAAAAGTCAAATGCTTTACAAAATAATGAATAACTCAAAGAATTGAGATATTTGATTTAATTACAATTCAATGAGTATACTAGTATACTACTATACTAGACTCACTGACCGACATGTGACACACTGACCGACTAGTGATACTTATGTTACAAGGGCAAAATGAAAGAACCAATCAACTCATTAAGTGATAAGAGATGGCACGGGTTGAACAATCACACTCAAGTTTTACGCTTAATCTCTTGCTCTTCATGACTGATTATGATTGATGACTCATTGTTACCAAGGTGTTTAAAGCCCTCATTAGTAATGTTCAAGTCTCATCTGTTGCAAAAAATGCTATAGGCTGTGATAGGGGGTTTTTTCAGTGTGAGTTTCCTTATAATGTCAATGTACTCATTTAAACAATGATATTTGACGTTAACTGTTAGACGATGAGGTATGTCGGGTGGGAGGGGCGTGGGTGGGCGTGAATGTGGGGTGGAACACCCCCCTAGGGCGTTGATGGCTTGGGCGTGGCCACAACCACGCTCCTCCCCCGTTTGAGTTTTCAATTTTGGACCAATTGGAGATACTTGTGGGCCGTGGATGACTTGGTGGGGCAATTCAATCACAAGTGGTTGAGTGAGTGGTTGTAATGATCGCCTACGTGTCGTCTACGTGGAGTGGTTGAGACCAATGGACATATCCATCGTCTTAGGAAAACAAAGGTAAGGCTCAAGTTGGATGGCCAACAAATATTGTCCTTTTAAGGCCCAACTCACACAAAACAAGCCAAACTGATTGTCACCCTCGCCATCGGAACCCTAATCTTTCTGAACCAAACAGCAATGTCGGCCGCCGGTTACGAGTACGAAGACATCGATGGAGGTTCATCTTACGACCCTTCTTTCGTCCCCGATCCCGTGAAATCGTTCGTGGTCCACCTGTACCGTTACATCCGAGAAAAAAACGTCTATGAGATCCACCAGATGTACGAGACGTCATTCCATACTCTAAGCGACCGGATGTTCAAAGACACGCCCTGGCCTTCGGTTGAGGCGGTTGCTCAGTACGTAGATAACGACCATGTGTTCTGCTTGCTGTACCGCGAGATGTGGTATCGCCATCTTTATGCTAGATTGTCTCCAACTCTTAAGCAGAGGATTGATTCCTGGGATAACTACTGTAGTCTCTTTCAGGCACGATCTGTTTCTTTCTTTCTGATTAGTTATCTTCTTTAGCTGTGCTTGTTAAATGATGAGCTCACCAGAATTTGAGGAAGATTTCAATTAGTGTTATAAACTTATAATGCCGGAATGATGGTTAACTGTAATTCAAATGGCATAATGAACTTGTGCAAGTTTTAATTGTACCAGATTTTCTTTCAGTTCTGTTTGTTTTAAGATGATTGGTTTCTTTAGTATGAACCATATTTGTCAAGGTGCACTCAAGGCACATGGGTCTTGTCTGGAGCCTAGGCACAAGGTACCTAAAACATGAGAAACATAGTAAAAAATACTTTAGGTTGTTTTAAGTTGAATTTAGTCTTGGTCAAGGCCAGTGTTACTGTTTTAGACATGTTCAAACCTGATCAGATGATATTTGACCTGAACTTGGTTGAATTTTTGGCCGAAAGATGTGCCCGAGTGTCCAAAAGTGTGCCTATTCAGACAAGGCACTTAGGGCATGCTGCGCTACACCTGCGCACCTTTGACAACTAGTCTGAACACTAGGGGGCTTGAAAAATAACTCATTTAAGTCATGAGACCTGACAAGCTCGAGAATTATGATGCTTAGTGGTTGAAAATCTTTAAACTTTTCAAGATTCCTGTTGTTAGTTTAGTTTTTAATAAGTTTTGAGTTTGCCAATGTAGGGACGACATGATGGGTCATTAGGTTTCAAGGTTTGAGATCAGAGTGTATTTGATTTAAAAATTGGAATATTTTGCCACCATGGCCATTCTGAGTCCGGGTTACAAAATATGTTTGCAAGCATTTTATTGCATCTGAATTAGATACAATTTCATTTTAAGTGTACCGACTTTGATTATTTGCACTCTGCGTTTGCTCAGTCTCTGGCTATAAAGCTCAACTGATATTATTTAATTTTATCTGTCGCTAAGTTCAAAGACACCTGTGAGTCTAGTAGCTTCTTGGAATAAAATAAAAAACAACCGTACTCAGTCACTCATAACAAAGCTATTGGTAGGATATAGGGAGGATGTATGCAGACAAACCTTACTTCTTTTCCTATCCTTGGGAAAGAGAGGCTGCTTCTAGAGAAATCCCCGACTCCTTTCTTGGCATAAAATGTTAGGTGTTTATGGAATGTGTACTGGATTAAGGCGCTAAGCTCTTTATGTTCCTTTACAGCACATTTGAGTAATTTTGTTTTTCTTTTATTTCAGGTTGTGTTACATGGTGTGGTGAATATGCAGCTGCCTAACCAGTGGTTGTGGGACATGGTTGATGAATTTGTGTATCAATTCCAGTCTTTTTGTCAGTATCGTGCCAAAATGAAAAGCAAAACGGAGCAGGAGATTGCTCTCCTAAGACAACACGATCAGGTTAGACTTTTTATTCTCAGATGCGTTAAATAAGTATGAGTAAATACTATGAATTTAATAGAGTTTTTAACGTTTTTGGCAGGCCTGGAATGTATACGGTGTCCTCAACTTTTTGCAAGCATTGATGGAGAAATCTTCAATCATCCAGATTCTACAACAGGAAAAAGAAGGGCTTGAACAGTTTACAGCAACAGATGGATATGATTATAGTGGTGGGAGTAATGTGTTGAAGGTCTTGGGGTACTTCAGCATGGTTGGTTTGTTAAGAGTCCATTGTTTATTGGGAGATTATCAAACTGGCCTCAAGTGCTTGCTTCCTATTGACATAAGTCAACAAGGAGTTTACACCAGTGTTATTGGCAGTCACATCACCACCATCTATCATTATGGCTTTGCGAATCTTATGTTGAGGAGGTATTTTTTAATATCTATATATCTTAGACGTGTTTGTGACAGAGAACATAAGCAATTGTCAGTTAACAAATCTGTGTTTGTGATTACGCAGGTATGTAGTGGCCATACGTGAGTTTAACAAAATTCTTGTGTACATTTACAAGACTAAGCAGTATCACCAGAAATCACCGCAGTATGAGCAAATACTAAAGAAGAATGAGCAGATGTATGCTTTGCTTACAATCTGCCTCTCACTTTGTCCTCAAGTCAAACTTGTTGATGAAAATATAAACTCTCAGCTAAGAGAAAAACATGGTGAAAAAATGTTGAGAATGCAAAGATACGATGATGAATCATTTGCTGTTTATGATGAGCTTTTCTCATATGCATGTCCCAAATTTATCACACCCTCTGCACCAAGCTACGATGAGCCACTTGTAAACTACAATCAGGTGGGATCTTTTGCTCAAATGCAGTAAGGAATTTGAAATACGCTTGGTTTTCAGTTCTTTTTTTAATGATTTTTGTGTATTTGTTACAAAATCAGACTATTTGGTAATCACTTGTTTTGGAACTGTTTTGTTTGACGTATCATAAATTATTCAGTAGTTAATCTCTTAATATCGTGCTTGCTTGATTTAGGTTGTGTGTTAGGTTAGGTGGTGATATAGTTTTTTGGTTCAAAAGAAAATGGATTAAAAATTAAATGGTTTAAACGGGTTGAAAGTTGCCTGGAGTTTATTTTAATGCATGCGACTTTTGAAATTCTGTCTAAAGATTATATAGTATTATTGTTTTTGTAGTCATGACTAACACTTATAAATATCTATTAAAAGATACAAAAGAAAGTGTTTACAAATAACTAATGTGTAACAGCTCGTTCTGACCCTTTACTTAACCTACTTGTCTTGGCATCTCTCATGTAATATCTATTTGAAAGACTTGTTAATCTGTCTTAAGGTATTTTGTTTTGGTGTGGATTGTATAGGATGCATATAGGCTTCAGTTAAAGCTATTCCTATATGAGGTGAAGCAGCAGCAGCAACTGTCTGTTGTGAGGAGTTTCTTGAAAGTTTATTCAACCATTTCTCTTGAAAAGCTTGCAAGCTACATGGAAGTGGATGAATCCACTTTAAGGTTAGTTATTTTTTTTTAATTTTTCTGTCTAAATAATAATATAGGTTCTATGGCATGATCGATCAATCAATCTCATTTACAGGACGATCTTGATGACATACAAGCACAAAACACATTCTGTTGGCGCTGATGGAAAAACCATATCCAATGCTGATATCGATTTCTACATTGATGATGTAAAACCTCTTTATTTTTCTTTTCAAGTTATTCTGCTTTTATCATTTTTATACCTATATTAAAAAAGTGCTCCTGACGCATGCTTATTTTTGTGGAGGATAACTTTTGACTGCATGAGGCGCAGGTCAAAATCTATTGAGGCGCGCGCATTGGCAACGCCTCTTGTATTTTGTGCTTTGGGGAATTGCACATATTGCTTTTAGGTTTTAGCATTATTTATATTTTAAACCATATTAAGGATATTAATACCTGTATCTTGAGACGATATAAATCTATTATAATAATGAAGATACTATATAAATTATAAATACCTTGCACTTGGGTTCGTGTTGCGTGTTCCTTTGCCTCGCGCCTCAACTATATAGTACCTAATCACCTCGACGCACCATGTTTATACACAACTCTCGCTATGTTCTTGCAGGACTTGATTCATGTGGTTGAATACAAGACACCTAAGCTCTATGGTGATTACTTTTTGCGTCAAATTGTTAAGGTACATTTCTACATTACTCCACTTAATGGCTGGTTTTCTTTCATGAGTGATATTTTTTCTGAAAATTTTTGCATTGTTGCAGCTTGAAGCAGTGATCGGAGATATGGACAGAGTAAAGCTGGATTGACTCTTTACTCCGTTGCATAAAGAAAGGACAATTTTTTTTTTTTATGCCTTTGCATTTCGTTGATTTGGCTATAATTTGCTTAAAGAAGGTTAGCTTTTGTGCACTTGGTGGTTGTGTAGAGCTTAGGCGGCATGTAAACGTTTTGAATTGCTATTTAACGCATGAGATTGTATGACTCATTTCGTCAAACGATTGTTTACACTGTAGGGGTGTGCTCGGTTTGGTTCGGTTTTTAGTTATTAGAAACCATTCGGTTTTTGGTTTTTTTTGTCGGTTTCGGACTTTCGGTTTGGTTTTTTCGTTTTCTTTTTTGCTTTTGTATTTTTATTCTCTCCCAAACTTAATACTAATGCAATCATGTTTAACAATAGATAATTCATAAATTAATTGATCAAACACCAACTAATCAAAATAAAACTAACTAATTATAATCATGTTCTTATATTTAAAAAAAACAAAAGTAAATAATTAAATTTGAAATAATTACGATCTTCGTCTTTTAAAATGGTAGAGATAATTTAATCCAAATCTTTATCATAAAAAACGGTAGACTCTCTATATGTTTTTATCCCGTTAAGTAAGTAGAAATGACAACACACACACACACACACACACATATATATATATATATAGGATTGGGATCAAATGCTAACCCTCTCTTAGCGCGCTAACCTATTAACTTTGCCAAAACGAAGCCGAATTTTGATTTTTTTTTGAACATCATTGTAACACAATTAGAACACCATGTTCTTTTATGAGTTTGGGCTAATTTATCACCGTTTAAAAAATATCATCGTTGTAAGTTTTGTGCTACAGTACTGTAAGTTTTAAATATATAAACACCTACAGTACTATAAGAGCTCAAACGGTGATGAATTAACCCAAACTCATAAATGAACATGGTGTTCAAATTGTGTTACAATGATGTTTAAAAAAAAATTTAAGATTCGGCTTCGTTTTGGCAAAGTTAATGGGTTAGCGCGCTAAGAGAGGGTTAGCATTAGAACCCTTCCCTATATATATATATATATATTAAATTTTAAATAAAATAACAAATCGGTTCGGTTATTTTGGTTTTTAGAATATGAAAGCCGAATTTTTCGGTTATTCGTTTGGTTTGGTTTTTTCGGTTAATTCGGTTCCGGTTCAGTTTTTGCTCACCCCTAATAAATATAACAAGTGAGAATCGAACCTTGGTGTACAAGGAAAATAACTTTATAGATTAAGGCTCATGGGTGATGCACATGTAGAGGCGAGACGCAATTGCGACAAGTATTGGCTAACAACAGTCTTTAGGTTAAAGTGCATTTGTGTCATATATGTAGAGGCGTTATAGACTAAGCCCCTAAGGCGTGCATGTGTAGTGGCTAGAGCCTAGAGCTGGCAAAACGAGTACATGGTAAAATATGATTAGACCTGTTGAACAAAAAATACATTGTTTGATTTTTTACTTTTTTTTAAATAATAAAAATTAGGAGGCTAGGCTTCAATATTTTTCTTTTTTGCTATATAAAACATGAAACTAACATGCTTAAATCACCAAGTCAACTGTTAAACAAGTCATTTTTATGTTTTATATTTGCATAAATCGTGTCACATGTAACCTGCTAAACATGATAAAACATGTTTTGTTAGCTATAGTAGAGGCAAACATGTGTGTATGGTTGTAAGATGCAGGAGAAATAAAATAAAAAATATATATATATATATTTTGCTTGCAATTATATGTATGGCCATGTACCACACCGGCCACCCATGTAAAGAAAAGAATATCAAAACATGATGATAAATGACTTTAGCCTAGTTTTACTTGGGTGTTGAAGATCTGGTTTTAACTGTCTTTAGATTTAACAGTTTTTTGATTTTTAAAAACCGAAACGATACGATTGAATTTTAAGAACCTAAACCGTCGCTACTTATTTGATTTTACGATTTGGGTTAAAACATAAAAGCAAAAAAATCACTGGGTGATCAATGTTCTTGGCAGATTGTTTTTACATCAAAACATGCATCCAAGCTGTGACGTTATCATGGTTGAGCCTAGGGGTTGAAGACTCAATATGGTAAAACAGTTTACCATGGTCTTCTCGTAGTAGAGTTGGTCCATATTACGGTACACATTTTTATGCATAGGTTACTACGATATTAGCTGGGTTCTGGGTTATGCTGGATGCTGGATGTTAACTATATATTAATTTTTTGTGCTGATTTCTTGCAAACTAGCATATGAAACTTTGTGGATGATGGATTGGTGTAATTTTAACTTTGATTATTGAGTAAATTACGGTTTTGGTCCATGTGTTTTAAGTGTTTTAACTATTTTGGCCCAAAATACAATCCTGTATTAATTCAGCCCCTGTGGTTTAGACTATCGGTTTTGGCCACTCAAACTTAACTATTACAATGCTTTTGGCCCAAAATCTAACTATGGTTGAGGGCCAAAAACGTTAGTTGTCTAAACCAGATGTACTGAATTAATAGAAGATTCCATTTTGGCCGAAACAGTTAAAACACTTAAACCACATGGTCAAAAACCGTAATTTACTCTTGATTATTAGTAGGATGATATTCATCCGTAACGCCTTGCTGGATTACCGTAGGGTTTCTAGCGTAACAACTTCTTACTTATCTTATGAGAGGTTTTGGGTTAAAGTCTCTTGCCTAGAGCAATAAATATTGTTGTGGGTTAAGGCGTTAAGTCATGAGTTTTTGTAATTGTGGGCTTCCTTTTTGACAAGTGAGTCAGGTTACCACTCTCTTTTTTAGGAGAAATGGTGATTTATGCTAAGGTGATCTCAAATAACTAGGCGTTTACTGTTAGAAATTTTTTTTTGCCTTGGATTGGATTTTAAATCAATAAATACCTTGCCGTTTGGAAAATTTAAATAAACTAAACTAATTTTTTTTATGCTTATGATACCGGCTAAGCTAGAGAGTTTATTTTTTATATGATTTTAATGTTTTATTGTTACAATACACATTTTTAGTGGTGGATGCAAGAATTTTTTTCAGTGAGTTCACCATTTTTCGACGTTTTAATTAAATAGAACCGGATATAAAAATTTCCGGGTCGGGTTGACGGTTTGGGGCTTGTAATGTTCTTCACGTAATAACAGTGCGATATATTAAGTCAATGATTAAAATTAAAAAATATCGTCATTAAAGAGTTCGAAGGTACATAGTGCATTTTCCTTTAAGATTTTTGAGCTCCAGACCAAGTGAGAGTCAATAGGGTCACACGCCCTTACGGGGTCAAAGGTGGCAGTCATTCAGCAATCAGCAGGCATGGGTCAAGAGGGCAACGCCTGTAGGGTTCGGGACAACGTCCTAAAACCTAAACGAAATATGCTAAGTTTGTATGACCAAAATTAACTTGATCTGATGGTTTAATCACTAATAACTGTCATTTTTCTTGCTAAGTTTATATGACAGAAAAGTGATTTTAACACGATCATATAGAAATCTAATAATTGATTATCGAGATTTCTCTAACAAAGATCACTTTACTCGATCAAGTTGACAAATTGCTGTGAAAATTACATTAAGAATTCACTCTTAAAAATTTTAATGGGTTCATCTTAGAATTCACCTCTAAAATATTCATGGGATCACCCTATTGTTTAACTCTTTCGAAATTTTTTTCCTATTAATGAATCGAACTGCGGCGGGTTCCCGTGAACCCATTGCTTTACACCTACATCCGCCCATGCACGTTTTTATGCATTGAGTACTACCATTAAAGCTATCATGTTTCTTATGACACTTTCTCTTTACCTTCCCATTTTCATTCAGAAGGGTTGGGTGGAGTATTCGCTACAATTGCAGCATTGGGAGCCTCTTTAATGACACTGAAAATGCACCTCTACAATTATAGCATGAGTGTAAAGACGAGGTTTTGATACTCAGTCGCTGCACTGGCATTTTATCTTTTATCTTTTTCTTTCGGTTAAAAGGGTATTAAATAAATCAAGAGTTTACCTGTTCTACTTCGTTTTACTTCACATTTTCTGAAATTCTGGCCGGCAATCGGTAAAATCACGATGTCAACGAGTTGTTTTAACGAATATTGAAAGATGCAAATACTTAGAGGCCGGCAATGGCATACATATCTTAAACGAACACTCGAATGCTTCAACAAACCTTTCTCATCGATCAAATTTGTACAACTTCTTCCATGGCAGCTCCCTTGAATTTGCAGAATATGCAGCTGATTTTCGCTAACCATCAATCAAACCCACGAATTCAAACAACTGCGTTTCACTTTTCTCAATTTAGGTTGCGTCCAACATCTCCCAGACGATCCCAATTTCACGTGATTAAAAATTCGTTGATTGGTAAGTTTTATGAATTTTCATGGGTTGTTTCTAAAATTGGGCTTTGAATGATGAGTAATTGTCATTAGATCATTGCAATAATTCCCAAATTTAAGCGAATATGATATTTATATATTTTTCTGTATATTTAGGTATGGTTTTGCATAAATTTGTGTCAATTTTACATGAAAGGAGATGCAATTTTTCCATAAAAGATACAGTTTGACCTTAAATTTCATAAAAATCTAATGGATTGATTTTTGATACAATGTAGGTTCTTCAATCTGCAAAGAATTGTTTATGACTGTACATTTTAAGATCAACTTTTTACCCTCTAATAACAACATAATTACTCACTTTGAAACTGAAATTTATGTTTTTTTTTAGTTTTAAAGATAATTTTTTTGATTGTGACAGTCAAAATATTCTTGCTAACAATTCAGTTGATGGTTTGCAGAAGCTAGTCATGTATATGATGATGTTCCTCTTCTTTCTGCTTCAGAGGTATACTCTGACCTCTCTCGTGCATTTGTATTTTCAGATATTAAAAGAAATTTGATACAAATGTAAGTTTAGAGATTGAAAATGATAATTTTCTTATGTATGATGATGATGTGATTTGGTTCAAGGCAATAGAAAGATTGAGGAGCAGTCGAGAAAGTTGCAAAAGAACACTACGGTATTTGGCCATGTACTCTAGCGTTTTTGGTGGGATCGTGACGGATGAAGGTGCCATGGTGATTCCCATGGATGACCATATGGTTCATAGAGGACATGGCGTTTTTGATACCGCTGCCATAGTTGATGGGTTAGTTATTTTTAGATAACTCTCTTGATTATGCCTTTCGTTTACCCTTTATATATTCCTCAGCTGTTTGATTTGGAGTTAACGGTCACTTAGAATTTAGAAAGCAATCTTTGTTTCTCTAGGGATAACAAGTAAGGTTTGCCTACATCCTACCCTTATCAAAGCTTTACTAATAGCTTTGCTATAAGTGGGATTTGCTAGGTCGAGTTGTTGGTTGCTGTTAAAGGTTTAAGTCATGCAAACAATCTTTTACCTTTAGTTCTTCTAATATATCTAATCAATACAAGTTTATAAAATAGACACTTTGTCCCCAACGTGACATTCTAGTGGTAAGATGTCTCTAATATTTTATCCAGGGTTTAAATTATGCTAGAGGCTAGGTATGGTGTAGATTTAGGAGTAGACCTGCCCATTTTGCCACCTCCAGATTCTTTTATCATTACCAAGGTAAAAAAGGGGGCAAATTGCACATAAATGAAGCTAACTTTTGGGATTGGGTCAATTTCTGTTTAAGGGCTGTATACTCAGACATAACTTATGGGTTTAAACTTACAAAAAACACATTTTGGTCCTGAAAAAAAAACACTGACCTTTACTTGCATAGTTACATGGATCCAATTAATGATTTTGCATTCGAGTCAATTAGTTGGCTAAATGAAACTGATTTGGGACTAAATGGCATTGCCAGTTTAGGAATGAGCCTATTATTTTATTTAATTTATTTATGTTGATTTCTTAGACATTGAAATGTGTGTTTTTAATTGTTGAGACTCTTAAATAAAGCTTGACCTAAAATATATTCCCTGTAAATGCAATTTTTATCAAAAAGATGAAATTGAGCATCCTGTATTTGTTATCACTATTATTGTCATTATTTTTGTTATTTTTATTTATACTGGTGCTATTGTTATTACTATTTTTGTTATTGTTGTTATTATTACTATTATGATATTTGTATTTCAATGTAATATTTATCTACACAAACACCTCAGATACCTATATGAGCTTGAGCAACACCTTGATCGCTTCCTGGGTTCTGCAGACAAAGCAAAAATAAAGCCCCCTTTTGATAAACAAACCATGAAAAGAATACTTGTACAAACAGTGAGTGCTTCATCTTGTAGAAATGGATCATTAAGATACTGGCTTTCATCTGGTCCTGGTGATTTCCAATTGTCTCCTTCAGGCTGCCATTTATCAACTCTTTATGCCATTGTCATTCAAGACCAATCCCCTCCTAGTTACAAGGGTATAAAAGTAATTACCGCATCTATCCCTATAAAACCGCCACAGTTTGCCATCATGAAGAGTGTAAACTATCTTCCAAATGTTCTTTCCAAAATGGAAGCCGAAGAAAATGGCGCATACGCTGCCATTTGGTTGGATGAACAAGGGTTTGTTGCAGAAGGGCCTAACATGAATGTGGCTTTTGTAACACAAGATAATGTGCTTTTGATGCCTCCTTTTGACAAAATACTTAGCGGGTGTACAGCAAAGAGGGTTTTGGAGCTGGCGGGTGATTTGGTAAAAAACAAGAAAATTAGAGGGGTGCAAGTGAAAGATGTGAGTGTGGAGGAAGGGAAAGAAGCACAAGAGATGATGCTCATTGGTAGTGGAGTTGTTGTTCGACCTGTTTTGCAATGGGATGATAAAATCATAGGCAATGGTGAGTTTATTTTTTTGTTTTTGTTTTTTTTTCCTGAAAGCATTGCTTTTGAAAGTTGGTGGCAATAATGTTTGGTACATTTTTTTAAGACATGATCTTGTTTGGGTGTAATTATTATCTTCTTGCTTCAATAAACTGATTTTCAAGTGTTAAAATAAAGTTACTTACTTACCAGGAGTTTTATCTGATATTTTCTTGATCAGTTGAATTTTTTCATACAACCAACCAAGAATTTTACACAACTTCGGCAGTTCAAGCGTGCCCAAACACCATCTCCCATGTCTTATTTTGTTTAAGCTGATTATCTAATTTTCATGTTTCAATTATCATATCATTCCAAAACTTGTAACCAAGCACCTCTTATGCAAGTGTTGGAACCTTTTCTTTAATGTTTAGTACTGTTTATTTGTACGCTGTTTGTTTTGGAGCTGGGGTTTTTCTAGAAGCAGCCTCTTTTTCACAATGGATAGAGATATGGTTTGCTTACATTACATTCTTCCCAAACCATACAAAAAGCTTTGCTATGCTTATGAGTGGGATATACTGGGTATAGTTAGTTGTTTGTTTATTGCTGAAAATTGTTTTTGGTATCATTTTCTAAGTGCTTGCTTGGATTTGATCTACAATCTTTATTAGTGTTCTTGTTACATATTATGTTAAAATATATCATGATTGTATTGGAGTTGCTTATTCCAACTAAAGCATCTAAAACCAACTACAATCAACAATCATACCCAGTAAATCCCACTTGTAGTATGACTATTTGTAGGTTATTTGGAGAATGGGACATTAGGCAAACTTTACCTATATTCTTGCAGAAAGAGAGGTTGTTTCCAGAGAGACCCCCGCTCATGAGCAAACAAACAAACACAAACAAGCCTAATCAAACAAAACACAGAAAGTATCTGAAACCATATTTAGTTATTTATTCTTTCTTTTGTTTAATTCTGGTCACAGGTAAAGAAGGCGCGGTGACAGAGTCTCTTCGAAATCTGATTTTGGATGACATGAAAAGCGGCCCATCAACAGTACGCACTGCAATTCCTTACTAATTAAATTCATTCAGGACAATCTTTGTATGGTAATTCTGCTTGGATTGAATGCTTCTTTTACAATTGACTACTCTTCATTCCTTCATTGCAATCTTGCTCTTTCATCTACTAACCCAAGTTTTAATTTTATAAAATATCAAGTAAGCCAGATGGCTGATTTAATCCATAGTGGCACTGATAATGGTAATATGTTGGTCTGAATTGTTGTAAACAATGTGCAGTTGTGTACTTGTGTAGTGAGGGAGATCACACTTTATACTATCTAGAACACAATGTGTAACTTTTAAAAGATTGTAATGATTTGCTAAAATCTTTAAAACATGTGTCAAATTTAGCACGGATGACAAAAGACATGTAGTTACAATATTAATGAAATTTACATGCTTGTAATGTTACAAAAAAAATATGGTGAACACCACCATTAGGCGCTTGTAATTTTTACAAGATGGCATCAGTTATGTATGTAATGGTTAACGACAAATAACTATGGAAATGTTAAAAGTACCATAATAAAAAAGTGTTCTTCTAACAACCCAAGCCAACCGTACCAGTATATTGTCTGCTTTGTCCCCGATGGGTTGTTCATCCAGAAACTCACGGTTTTGTTTTCACCCGACGAGTAGCTCGCCCGAGCAAAACGCATCTTGATGGGAAGGTACCCACCTCCTTATAAAGAAGGTTATATTCTCCCTCCCAACCGATGTGGGATATTACAATCCACCCACCTTACAGAGCCCAACGTCATCACTGACATATCAGTCCGGCCCCTGGCTCTGATACCATCTGTAACAGCCCAAGCCAACTGTACCAAAATATTGTCCGCTTTGTCTTTGATGGGTTGCTCATCTAGGAAATCATGCTTTTGCTTTTAGCCGACGTGTTGCTTAGCTAGGCAAAACACGTCTCAATTCAAATGATAAAACATGAGCATATGATAAAAAGATTCTTACACATTGGAATATTATTGGAAAAATATGTGTTCTTGGTGTTTCTTAGGTTATACGTCCTACTTTTTAAAGTGTGTTATGTTATGTTATATTAATATCTTATATGTCATACTTTTTGATAATTAAAATAAATGTTGTCCTTAGTTGTTACATGTCAAATGAACTTATTTGACTAGCCAGAGGTTTTTAACAAATTTTAAATGCATATATTAACATAATATTAGTAAATATGTCATATTTTATTAAGTGGTTTACGTCTCTTCCAAAAATTCACAAGTTAAGGCCACATAAAATTGAACTTTTTAATGCATTTAACTTGTGTATATTGTTTTAAGATCAAATCCTTTGTGAGATCATATGAGGTTAACAGTGTTTGAAAGAAGACATGAAAAAGTTAAATATGAGAAAAAGAATTAAGAAACTTTAAAGTTGGCTTGGTATTCTATAATAATACTGAAATCTAGTGCCCTCGATTCGTCTCAACTAGTTGGAGATTAAAAACTCCCTGAAATCGATCGATATCAATTGGATTTAGAAGCTAACAAGTAAAATTAAATTTCAGAAGAAGAATCACTTAATTTGGTTAAAACTTAAGTGAGTTATGACAAATTAAAGTTGAGTAAAATTTCCTATCATATTCTTATATGATAATTAGGACTTAAAATCTTATTCAAATCTTATTCTTACCAAATGGTTTTAGAGTTACGCCTTTTAGATATTAATTCATGTTATCATTTATGTCAATATGAGACTAGCCCACTTGGTAGTGGCTTGCCTCTTAGGATGGGAGATCATGGTTTCAATTTCATGCAAGGGTGTAATTAAGGTGTAAGGTATAGGGCCTGTTTGGGATTGCTTATTTAACTTGAAAAGAACTTTTTGTCAAAAGTGCTTATTAACTTATAGCTTTTTGAAATGGAGTTTTTAAAAAAGTGTTTGGATAACTTATGACTTTCTGTCAAAAAGTTAAAAGCAATTTCCAAAAGCTATAATTTTTAGCTTCTTAAAAACAACTTTTCAAGACTAATCAAAATGTTAAAATGAAAAGTGCTTTTGAGATTAACAAACACTATTTTAACTTATTAACTTTTTCAAAAAGTCAATAAGTTAATAAGTTGTTTTTGTATGGAATCCCAAACAAGTCCATAATTTAGGTGGGAGTAAGCTTAGCCGTTCAAAAAAAATTTATACCATATTTAAGAAAATCATGATATGATCATTGATTGCGTGTTTATGATTTTATCATAGCTTTTTTTGTGAAAATTAAGAAGGTTTGTTCTTAAATTGAGATGTTTTGCACATAAAATCATGAGAATTTCTAATTAAATCGTAAATGATGATTATAAACACACATGAATATATGTATGTGTGTGTATAGGACTTGGAAAAAAAATATAACTTACTGTTTTTATACCAATTATTATATATAGATAGAGGTGCACAAATAACAAGTTAATCAATTTGAAAATCGGTTAGAAACTAGGTTTCAGATTTGGTGATAACCGGCGGTTAGAAGCGATTTATATGGTTTGGGGGAAATCGGTTTAAGCAAAACCAGTTTTCGAAATCAGTTTAAAATTGGTTAAATGGGACAAAATTTGAATTATAATCGTTTTAAATGGTCATGCGGCCATTAAACCCATTTTTTTGGGAACATTTTGCCCATAACCGAATGTATAAATAGGTGAAGGTGTTTTTGTTTGATCACACGGGTTATCTACTCATCTAAAGCTCAACAACACCATAAAAACGCTCAAAATGCTCTCAAACTCTATTAGCCTTCCACTCTTATCGTCTTGCATTTTTAATTCAAAAAGACAAGTTCACAAAGTGTTCAAAGTTTTGTTAGTGTTGGTGCTTCTTCTTCCATCTAATCAATCGCAGTAAGAATCAAATCTGCAACAAGAAACAAAGACTGTTTCTAACATTTCAGCTTATGTGAAATGTCGAACAATGTCAACTAAGCATCAAGATTATATGCTTTGGATCTTTGTTTTCTGTTAGTGTCATGGTTCTATCAATATGAATGCGAGTCTCACTCCAGCATCGTTGAAAATGTGAGTTTGCTTGAAGGTTCATTTGGATGCAATGGAACATATGCAAGATAAGATTAATCTTGAAGGTAGGCTTTGTTGGAAATTTTAGTAAAATGAGTTTTACTAAACTTTGGACCATAATAATTATATGTATTTGTTACGTATTTAATTATTAAAAACTAAGTTTACGTTCTATGATGTGAGAGGATCACAACGAACTAAACCGGGTCCAAAGAGGAACTAAGATGAATGAGATATCGAAGCTTAAAAGTGTGTAGTTGTTGGAACCTTGGAAAGGAATCAGCAGTTCCAAAGGCCATCTGATCAGCGGTTCCGAAGGTCATCTGATCAGTGGTTCGGAGGTTATCTGATCTGTGGTTCTTATCAGTGGTTGTATCCAAGGTTGGGATCAGTGGTTGTATCCAAGGTTGTGATCAGTGGTTGTATCCAAGATTGTGATCAGTGGTTGTTATCCAAGGTTGTGATCAGTGGTTGCTATCCATGGTTGCGAACAGTGGTTGTTTACCTGTTGTTAAAGAAACAACAGTTATTGCATTAAATGATCAGTTTTGACTGACCAATTTAATTTTATGACTGTTAGTAGAAATTAATTGGCTGTTTAAAGAGCAGACTTTAATTCTTGTTGTTTCAGGTACTGATCTATCAGTATAAATAAAAGGTTGTGTACCTTGGTTGGGAGATACATAAAAAGAAGAACACACAACAAAAATACACACTTTCCTCTACAATCTATTATGTTATCTATACTCTTGTTTCAGGTGCTAGGTTAATTCCGGCAGTACATACTGCTTAGGTTGTTGTACCCTGGGAGATAGACGAGATTCACATTGATGGCCCGAAATTTGTTTTAAGGGACCTCTGTTGAACATAAATCCTCAGCCAACACCTTTTCATTTTCTTTTATGATTTTAATCTATTGGTCTTCAGTGTAATTCTATTTTTCATTGAAAGTGTTCGAGCATTATGTTTTATTTAAGATTGTATTGTGGTCTGAAATATTAAAGTAATAAAATATTTATATTATTTTGTGAACGGTGCTCCTACAGGCTCAAGGTGAAATAAACAAATCATGAGGTGGAAATTTATGAAGGAATGACATTACTATTTTCTGTTGATAACATACAATGGATGAATTAATGCGCTACAATAGTCCTGAAGTTTAATTTGAAACTTAAATATGTTTTTCATATTAGCTTTATATATTTGTTTTGTATGTTCGATTTTTACTTAATTTTGTTTTGCATTTATCATTTTTTGTTATTAAATAAAACATTGTTATTTTATTTTTTTTCATTTAGAGTGATATTTACAAAGTTGAAGGATGAGTCTGAGAAGCTTTAAATACTTGAGAAGTGAGGATGTGTTTTAGAAGCTTTTAATTTTCTGATGAAAAAAAAAACAGTACAAACAACCAACCGTCGAACCAACTTTGATAGTTGAAAAACAAACAAAATAAATAAAAAATACGCCGACCTTTTAAAGGGCAATTACATATATCCCCATACAAATTTCATTTATTACATATATACCTAATCCAGAATTTTAATTACATATATCCCCTTCTTTAATGCTAAAAATTTCAAATATACCCATTTTCATTAAAATGAATTAAGGAATTACTATTTTACACTTACTTTAAAAGATTTATTATATATATCTTACCCTTCTTTCAAATATACCTATATTTTACGTTTTTTTTCCCATTTTTCATGTTTTTTCCTTCATTTTCGTGTGTTTTTTTAATTGTGTTTGTTTTATACTTTTTTTCTTGTTATTTTATGTATTTGTATTTTTTTTGACAACCATCAAAACGAATGAATGGTGGGGGCAGCGACGGAGGTTGTGCGACGGCACTGCAGTCGTATGGTGGGGGGATGAACGAATGAGTTTACGTATGTGTGTTTGGAATTCAATATGTAAAGATATTAAAGTTGGGTATATATGTAATTAAAATTTTTATTTGGATATATATGTAATTAAACCTCAAAAGAGGGGGATATATGTAATTCTTCTTATAAGGCCACTAGGAGTCGTCCCAGACAACCAGTTTTCCTCATTGTTACTAGAGGTGGCCAAACCGGTTTTTTTTCAAGAACCGGAACCGGTTCCAAACCGGTTCCTAAGGCCCACCGGTTCCTCCAAACCGGTTCCACCCAAGACCCGAACCGGTTCCGTACCCGGTTCCACTCCCAAAATACCCTATTCGGTGTACCCGGTTAGGGTAGGGTCCTAAACCGGTTCCTGTTTTAGAACCGGTTCCAAACCGGTTCCACTTGTTTTTTTTTTTTCCTCAAACTATAAACTAATAATTTATAAACCCTAATAAAACCTTAAACTAATAATTAATAAACCCTAATAAAACCTTAAACTTATTAATAAACCTTAAACAAATCAAAGAATTTTTAACCTTAAACAAATAAAACCTTAAACTATAATTTAATTTGATTTGTTTAAGGTTTAATTAGGGTTTATTAATTAATTATTAGTTAAATGTTTGATAAGTTTAAGGTTTTATTAGGTTTGATTTGTTTAAGGTTTAATTAGGGTTTTTTAATTAATTATTAGTTAAATGTTTGATAAGTTAAAGGTTTTATTAGGTTTGATTTGTTTAAGGCTTAATTAGGGTTTTTTAATTAATTATTAGTTAAATGTTTGATAAGTTTAAGGTTTTATCATTATCCAAGGTCACCGGTATGTGGATACGGAAAAAGTTCAAAAGCAATGGTGCGTTTCATCATTATCCATGATGACGGTTCTACCCAATGTGCGGTGATGCAAAGGTAGGATTCGGGTAGATTATGTGGAGCCGACCAAACATCACTAGTTAAGTTAACCCCCGTGTTTAAATTTTCAAAATATGCAACTAGTTCATGTTTGGCATGTTTCCACATCTTTAAACAATGGCGTCTAAGAGTTTGTCGACTTACGTGGGTGTAGCGTGGTTGAAGCGTCTCCCGAATCATGCTTGTTAACCGAGGGTTGTCGAAATGGCTAAACGGCAACGCCTCTTGAATCACGAACCTCGCCATTCGATCCCGAACCCGATCAAGGTCATAATTAAATATTCCACCTTCAACATCCATTTGCGTTTGTTGAGACTCGGGATCCTTTTTCAACGCCTTGCAAAACGGTTTGTTGATGTGTTTCTTCAAATTCGAATTCGATTCTTTCCCTAAATATATTCCACAAAACTTGCAACGAGCTTTTATAGAACCATCACTAAGCTCGACCAAATCCCAATTGCACCATATCTCCGGGTTCCGATTGTGTTCAATAACACGAACAAAGGATGGTCCGGTGTTGGAACCTTGACCGACCGAAGAATTTGAAGCATCCATGATAACAAAAGGAAAAATATAAAGAGTATTGAGACTTTGAGAGTAGGAAACGAGAAAACGAAAAACCAAAACGAGAGATGGAGACTAAACAAGCACATATAAATAGCGTTTTTTGCGTTTTTTTGCGTTTTTTTGCGTTTTTTCGCGTTTTTTCGCGTTTGGGATTGCGTTTTGAGTTGTGTGATCACTCCATACCACCCAATACCTATTTATAGTAGTTTAGGGGGTCAAAAAATGGTCTCAAACGGTCAAAAAACGGTCAAAAAACGGCTATAATTCGATCTCCAACGTTCAGATTCGTTCTAACGGCTATAACCGGTTCCTAACCGGTTCCGGGTAGGAACCGGTTCCGGTTCGGGTCCGGGTACTAACCGGTCGAGAGGGAAAAACGTGGAACCGGGTCCTAACTTTCGGGTACTACCGGGTAAGGACCGGTTCTTGAAAATACCGGGTAGGAACCGGTTCCGGTTCGGGTCGGGTCCACCGGGTCGGGTCCAGGAACCGGTTACGATGGCCACCTCTAATTGTTACATCAGCGCCACATCAGTTTTTCTCACTTTTCCACATTTTGCATGATGTCGTCTCAGTTTTTCTCATTTTCAAATCTTATTTTTAATTAATTATTTTAATAATAAATAATAATAATAATAATAATAATAAAATAAAAAAGATTCATTAAATTTAAAATAAAAAAGGAGTACAACAAAAAAACAGAGAATACAACCTAAAAAATTAAATTAATAAACCTGAAAGGGGCAATGTCATCCCCAACGTGCAACAATTTTTCGTTTACGATGAGAATCAGTTGTAGCATTGGTTCTTGATAAATTGTGTGGTCTTTCATCATTAACTCTAAATCCACAGCCTTTTACTGTTCATCTAAGGCCTGCTGTTGTCATCGCATTAACTGGATACATGCATCTTTCTCCTCTTGCAAAACACGCTATTTTTTCTTCTCGAAGGTGAATTCTTTGTTGGGATTCCTCTTTGTTGAACGAGTTGAATTCCACCATTTGTTGAATTAAGTCCTCCTGCGACGAGGAGGATGTGGCCGATCTTTTTTCCTTTATTGTTGGCCCATCTGGTTCATAGTAAATGCGTGGGCCATCACGCTCATGTTACCCTTCAACATCTTCATCATCATCAAGGTTGATTTGGGCATTTGCACTACCCATTGACTCGTTTGGCTTCGGGCTTTTTGTTGTGGATTGCGACTGACAACCTACTGGTGGAATGTCGCACCATAAAGAGTTATAGCGAACCAACTCCCACGCTTGGATGTGAGGGAATCCCTTTGACTTGACCACGCCTTTGTAGTCTTTCATGACCTTTTTCAAAACCTGCTCATCCCTTTCGCCGCTTTCGCGATTCATTAAAGCCTGTTGGTAAAAACCATTTCATTTCTTCATGGCGGAGTTCAAATCGTTCCATTTGGAATAAATTTGATCAATAGTCCTCGAGTTATCCTTCATAAGTTGGTGAAAATAGTCGGTTACCTACATATAAACAATATAAATTGAAGCATCAACCGTGATTTTTTTTGTTAACTGAAACAATGTTAAAAAATACATTTCTATAAAAACCATCCCTTTTTTGCGTATTACCAGCATCGGGATTTTCAGAAATAGTTAGCAAAGATCTAGCCAACGCAACCTCTTCTTTATCGGTCCAACGCTTGGCCGGTGCTTTATTTCCCGTTGGCCTAACCGGTTCTTCTTCTTCCTCCGATTCGACTTGAACACTTTTATTATGTTCGCTTGAATCCGAGTCATCTTGATCATGGTCACGATAGTCTAAACATAAGAATAAACGTTAAAAATAAACATATAAAAATAAACGTATAAAAATAAACGTATAAAAATTACCATGAAATGGAAATTGTTGTTGAAAAGCTTGTTGATCGAATTGTTGATAACTTTGTTGATCTTGTTGATAAGATTGCTCCCACCGATTAAATTGTTGTTGAGTGCCGGTGAATATTGCAAATATTGAGACGAGTTCATTGGATCGTAGTAGAAGTTTGGTTGATTCGGAGATGACATTTGTGGACGATACCCGGGTGTGTTGAACGGGTTCATTTGAGCCGTTTGTATATTTTTTGGTCGTGGTTTTCTAATTTTTTTGCTTGACGACCCATCACGTGATGAACCTCCTTCCATTTTGCTTCAAAATTTTATAAATTTTGCGTATAGAATGTAGAAGATGAGAAAAGTGTGAGATTTTTGGTTGTTTAAAGTTGTTTAAATAGGATTAAAATTGGAAAAAGTTTTTTTTTTTTTTTTTAAATTCCAACGGTCATGCCCAACGTTCGAATTTTAACGGTCCACTTTTTCTCCCCATGCTCGGCCTCAATCGGTGATGATTCCCCACTCTGTCCCGAGCCGAAACCAGGGGCACGATGTTCCCGGCCGGCCCCGGTTTGGCCTTGGCTTCCCTGAAGTGCTCCCGGTGTCCACTCCGTGTGGCCTAATATATAAAATAAAATAAAATAATATAATAATAAATGCGGTCGGCTATTTTTTGTGTTATAGTGACTTTCATTTTGACTTCAACAGGTTTTTTTTATGACAAATCCCAAACTTTAATCGAAACTATCCTAACCGTTTGATCCAACTGCATCAAGCAGTATCAACCTGCCACGTGTCATTCTTTGATTGGCTTCTTTTGCTTTCCGTATTTTCTTTTTCGGCAATGCAAAATACGGGTGAAGGAATAAGAAACAGCGATCACGGATCGTAAGCCAGAGATTTAGATTTTAGATAGACCGTCTTTTGTTCGACTATCCCTAAATTTTTTGCTTCAAAATTAGGTTTTCTTTTTCTTGAATTTGTCGTTTGATCGGCGATTGAAAGGCGGTCAAATTCCTGGTGGTTTATAGGGTTTCCAATCATATAGAATAAAAATGGTGAATTCAATGGTGGAAAGAGCAACAAGCAGTATGCTAATTGGACCTGACTGGGCGATGAATACTGAGATCTGTGATATCTGCAACCATGATCCTGCGTACGTGTTCTATCCTCTTTGATCTTGTTTTGATTGCAGATAATGATAAAGCAACACGAATTGATCTCGTTTTCCAGTAACGTTGAACATGATTGTACTTTATTACTTGATTATATTAAGGGTTAGATGGATATAGTTACTCAGAACTAAATGATTAGAATTAAATCAAATAATTAAGACTGAAGTCAAATTGGAAATTTGCATTATTTCCATAGCTTAACATGGAGTTTGAGATTTTTTGGCTTGTTTCTCATCTGTTAATATTGGGGGTTATTAGATACATCTCTATAGTGGTTTGAGTTTATATCTTCTACTTTTGGTTTTGTTAATTATGCAATACAGTGCGAAGCTTATGAAATTAGCATAATGAACTAGAAGTTAGCCTCATGCTAAGAGTTGGTTTTGACCATTTTATGGTTAGATTCATTCCATTCATTTTAACCACATTTGGTTTGTTATGATCTGCACTTGAAGCAATTAGAAGGGTGTTAATTTTAGGGTGTGAATATGGTGAAAAATAAGGGGAAATTTGGCACCCTGTAAATCATGACTAGATCTGCTATTCTAATCTGTAGGTTCACATGGACAGTATACAATTATACTTAGACTTGTTTTATAATTCCTTTCATTCCATGTAAGATACAATGTTCTTGAAGATTCTTAAATTTAAATTCCTTTACACGCATAAAGAAAGTAATATATGGGTGTTGGTACAAGGTTTCCTTGTATTGAACAAACTTTGTGTAGGAAGGGAGGTCTTGAATAGGAATTACCATTTAGCTGCAGTATTTTATTGTATAAATCTTTATTGATAATGAACTAAAGAATAACAGAGCATTTTGGCAGAATAAATCCAGCAATCGAAGTGGTGAATACTAAATAGATTAGAGGAAACACTCTAATCCTGACCTGGGAATCTAATGTTAGGGATGTCACACACATGAACCTGAACGGCGAACACTCACACACGAAAGCAATAAAGAACATGAGTGTTTAATGTGGTTTGGTACTTTGGTCTAAACTGACCTACATTCACGAGTGGTAACTAGGATAGTAGGATATTCTTATTACGAGGTGATACGAAATTGCAAACACATGAGATCAATATATAGAGATTAGAATCTAGGGTTAACTAAAATCAACAGTTGCCAAATATGAGCTAGGGTTGGTTGCCCTTTCTCTTTGTTTTCTAGTCTTGTTTTCAACCCAAGGCCTACGAACCCAACATCTAGAGCTAATTAACCAGTTCAATTACATACTAGGAAACACCTACAAGATTTGAAGCCTTAACTTGCCTTTCTCAAAGAAATCAGTAATTGTAGACTTTTAGTGACCTAGACGTGTAAGTGAGCCTTTAAGAAAACATTCGTGAAGGTAAGACCTTTGAAGATAGCTTGCTTGTAGGACACCTTTTCAGTAAGCATGCAAACAATAATGCCTTTTTTGATTGTGCAGTTAAATTCTATTTGAATTGATGTACTAGTTAACTGTGATCAGTTCGGAAGCTATGCAATTGTTGTAACATTAGGGTATTTCTTGGGATTGCGTTTAATCTTTCTTGATTAAAAATCTCAAAGATCTTTTAAAATTTATATCACATTCGTTTCAAATATTTTAAGTGTTTGTAAAAAATCTATCAACTAGTAGTGTGAAAGTTGATTAATTTCAGCATTGAGACACTTTCTTTCATTCTTATCTTTGGCATGGAATGAAGAGCTGTCAACTGTTGATAGTGAGCTTAGTAGGTTGCTTGGGAGGTTAGCCTGCTAGACTAGCTTTGAATTTATTTGTCTATGCTGACTGACCACTATACTTGATGTAATTTTAAAAAGGTACTCAGTGAAACTGCCTAAGCTAGTTAACACATAGTTGGGCAATTCATTGTGTGTTTACACTAGCAATAAATAAATGCTAGCTTGTTGAAGCTAAAAGCTGACGAACAAATGATTAAGTTTTATATACTCTTGTATTTTTCTAACATGTACATTGACTAACAAATGGGAGTAGTTACATGTTGTTTGAGGAACTCTATTTGTTGTTACTATCTTTGCAAAAGATAGGTATATTGTTTATCTACCAAGGTCTCGCCTTTGATACGAGCAATTGAGTTTTCTTTTTTCTTTCTGGTTCTCCATCTTGGACCATTCTCAAGATTTTCTCTTCTAGCCATTATTTTATACATTAAATCCAAGAATCTTCATAGCTATCGAAGTTGCTCATGTTCAAATATATACATATGATGTTTAATATTATATCACAATAAAGAGCACACAAATACATACATTAGTGCTTGCTTTTTTGGAAGATATGTTTGTTAGTGTTCTTTTGTGGTTTTACAAACATGTCACCTTGTTTTAGTTGATCGTCTTGTGTCCCAAAAACTATATATTATGACTTTTGCAAGAAATATGATGCATGCATATGATTGAATATCTAATAGTCTAATCAGTGTAGCACAATTTAGATCAATACATGTTGAAGGAGGGAGGTATAATCAAGCCTTTATAGGTCATTTTTACAGTTGCGAGTTGTTTTAGTTACCCAAGTAGATCAATACATATCAATATAGGTATAATCAAGAATTCCTAGGTCAATAATGGTTGTTTTATCATAGGTTTATTCAAGTCTCTATAAAGTTTGTTTACACTATAGCAGTGTCACATCTATGGTATGTCTCTGTTTTGATTTGTTTGGATAGCTTTGATTTATCAGATCTTATTTACTTTAATTTAAACTCTATTATCAAAGAAGATGGTTTGTTAATGACCAACTATGCTCTTGACATTCGTATCTAGATTGCCTTAGTTTATCTAGGTTTACCTGTAGGTTCATGAAAGGAGGAATGCAATCTGTTAAGGACTTGCAGCTTGGTTGGACTAGCTTTTAAAAGATATATATATCAATTTTTATTTGTATAGCAGTTGGTCTGTACAGATCACATTGTTATATTCACTTTATGCTGTTTGCAATCCAATGGTGCTCATATTTTTGTCCCTCCTTCATGTGTTATTGATAGATAAATTTTTTTGTTATTCAGGCGAGCTAAGGATGTTGTTAAAGGCATAAAAAAACGTATGGGAAGCAAAAATCCAAAAGCTCAGCTTCTTGCGTTAACCGTAAGCATTAGTGCATTACCCTTTGGCAAAATTGGTCTCTAGTTGCTCTTGAGGCAGTTGAGGGTCCTTTTTTTGTTTCATTCAGATTTTGACAGTGTATTGTAATTTATATAACTCACTGAGTTGTTTAACTTGTTATTTTTGGACGGGATGAAGGTCTTGATTGGGTTTTTGTTGGAAGTTTTTGAAATGATTGAAAGATGAATAAAAATATATACTTGCATCTTTCGTCCATTTATGTGGGACATGATATTTCTAAATGAGACAATACTTATTTTAGATGTGTTTATTAACATGACAACATCAACTTGTTTATTGCATTTAAGCTATTGGAAACAGTTATGAAGAACTGTGGGGATTTTGTCCATATGCATGTTGCTGAGAGAGACGTGCTTCATGAGATGGTGAAAATAGTTAAAAAAAAGGTTAGAGCTAGAGCATGGTTAAACAAGTTGGTTTCACTTGGTAAATTGTTGCAAGCATGTCATAATATATCATGTGGTTAATTGCAGCCTGATTTTCATGTAAAAGAGAAGATCTTAATTCTAATAGATACTTGGCAAGAAGCTTTTGGAGGGGCAAGGGCAAGGTATCCACAGTACTATGCAGCTTACCATGAGTTGTTGGTAGGTTATCGGTGCGGTTGACCATTTTGTTTAAGATTTCTTAGATATTTTCTTTTCCATCAAATTGTCTCAAAATTTAAAACTTTATTGACTCAGACTTGAACATGTTTTTCAGCGTCTTGGGGCAGTATTTCCACAGAAGTCTAACACACCAGCACCTGTCTTAGCAAACCAACAGCCACAGAGTAGTAGGTTGTCGTCGTATGCAAATAATCCAGAAAATGGAAATGAAGCAACTGGATCATCTGAGTTTCCAGCCTTGAGGTATATCATATTTCAGTTTCTTGTATGAAAATTTCTATCACAAAATGTACCTGATTTTTGGCATTTTTTAGTACTTTTTTGTTTGAGCATCTGTCAAGTTGTTGCATGTAGTGTGGCTAATTTTGCATTGTTTGCATATGCATTTTTGTGTATTGAAAAAAACATGTGGAGAGGAAAAGTGCCTAACCAACAAGGGGATGTTTGTATGAGGTAATGGAGTGAATGGAATAACCCATTCAAGGAATATGCTGTCTTGAGAAGCCTTTTCTCATTGAGAAGCATTTACATACTCGAAAGACAGAAGATTCATGCTTATGTAATTTCTATTTATTGTGGTTTCTGATTTTGTAATAGTAGTACTACCAGATGATTGCAGGACCTTGTAATGTGTGTGTGAGTAAGGGGCCTCAGACTAGGTATTGGATGTTTATATTATATTTAAGAGCATTTTGCTACCTTCTTTTCTTTCTTGTTGCCTCCCATTATTTATCTCCAACATGCTCTGTCGTGATCTTGGTTTCCTCTCCTTTCTTCCAGCTGAATGCTAAGCAATTTATCTGAGAGTGAAAGTGCAAAGCTGTTGGGAACTATATATGGGTTTTGTCCCTTTTCATTGGCTCTAAGATCTTTGTGGAAAACCAAAAACCAGTGAAAGTACAGTAAAATGATACAAATGCTGGTAAAAACATGATCATGTTTTTATGTCAATGGTAAAGTTAGGTAGTCAAAAGCTCAAGGTGCCCTCAAGGTGCAATGTTTAAGTGTGTCACCTAGGCAAAGGTGCTTAAAAAGAGACCCGAGGCAAGCAAGGTGCATGCGTATTCAGGGTCATTTTTAGCTGTTTTTGCTTGTTTTAGCCATATAATCATATTGCTGCCTGTATTGAAGTAATGGAACACCACATCATGCCTCAACCATGCTTTGGTGTTGCTCTTAGAATATTAACAATCAGGAATCTCAGCTTGTAAAATGTTTGTTGGAAGCAATCTGTGTTATCATATCTTTAAAGATGCTTGCGTCATCATATTATATGTGGTTATGTTGTCGTTGATTGATTATATTATCCTATGCCTAATTCTGCTACTTTTCCTTTTCAGCTTGACAGAACTTCAGAATGCACGTGGTATCATGGATGTACTTGCTGAAATGCTGACTGCGATAGATCCAGAAAAGAAAGAGGTGAAGTAAATAGTTAAAAGCTAGCTACATGTTTACTTTTTTGGCGTTGTAGTTAGTTAATTAATAACCAGCCAACCATATCTTGTTTCTGATTGCAGTATTGCATATTATATATGATAAAAACATTGATACAATGAGTGTGTAATTGGGATTTCAGGGCCTTCGGCAGGAGGTTATTGTAGACTTAGTTGAACAGTGCCGTACATACAAACAAAGAGTGGTGCACCTTGTGAACTCAACTTCGTAAGGCCTTGTATAACCACAAACTTCACTTGCGATTTAAATTTGCATGTTGAAACTCACTGTTGAATCATTTTATTTCACAGGGATGAATCGCTTTTGTGTCAAGGCTTAACTCTGAATGATGACCTACAGCGCGTTCTAGCCAAACACGAGTCACTTGTATCCGGAACTTCACAAAGATCAAAACCTGAAACTGGTAGTCAAGCAATGGTACCTGTTGAAGCCTCTCTTATTGACACAGGAGACATTGAACAACCTGCTGCTGGGTAACCAATGAACTTTATTTATGATTTTTCTATTACTATTTTATTGGCCTACATATTGGAAAAGTGTATTACGTAAATAAACAATCTGTGTTTATTTTGCACTACCGTAAAAAACCAATATACTTTCTTGTTTTAATAATCAAGTCCCTCAACTTGATTTTGTAATATAAAGTCCCTCAGCATGTAAAAAATACAAGAAAAAATCACTAAACTAATTTTTGCATATTAAGGCGCTAAACTTGTTTAAAACGAACATACTGTTGAAATTAATTAAAATATTAACTTTTTAATTCTTAAGTTGGTCAAATGATGTTTTGTAAAAATGTTGAATGCTACTTTATCAAAACTTGATCAATTTAGGAGGTAAAAGTTACTGTTTTTTTGAAAAAAAATCACTAGTATGTGCAATTTTGATAAGTTTAGAGACTTCAATATACAAAAATTAATTTAGTGATTTTTTTGTGTAAGTTGAGGCGTGAGGAGCTTTAATATAACAAAATTGGGTTGAGAGACATTTTTGTGAAAAATATGAAAGTATTTTATTATCTAGGGCATTGTTATATGAATATTTTGCTATAGTTTGAATGTTTGATGGCTAATTATAAATATATATGACTTTCTTCCATTGAACATAGATCTACATCTGGAACTGGTGCCGGTGTGGTGGCAGAGTTGCTCGCTATTACTCCTGTGACAACCGTTGCAGAAGTCAATCCAAAGTTTGACCTTTTGAGTGGAGATGACTTTAGCTCTGAAAATTCATTAGCTATTGTACCAATGTCAACAGGTATATCCGAGGCTACTACTCCTGCATCTCAGCAGCACAATGCCCTGGCCCTTGTAGACATTCTTTCACAAAGTAATAGTGCTCCAGGTCCGCCTGGACAAGCACCTCCTCAGTTTCAAGAGTCCCAAAATTTTGATTCACTTTACACAAATGCCACTACTACCAACACTCCATATGACCCACAGACACCACTCAATCTAGGATCTACTTCTCCATGGCATCCGCCTCTACAGCAGCCACCCTCACCTTCTGCTACTTATGGTAAGTTCAACTTTATAATGCTGTTACATCCTATCCTATCCTCCTTTCTTATTGTAAAATAGAGAAACTCAACTGACTCTTAAGAAGAAAGGAATTAGGAATACACATTTTTTCTGTCTTCTATACGATCAAAGTTGGCGTTGTGTAAGTTGGGTAATGGGTCAAAACTAGGGGTGTAAATGAGTGAAGTTGGCTCGCGAGTTACTTGGGATCAACTTGCTAAAAGTTTCAATCAAACCGAGCGCCAACGAGCTCGAGTTCGAACTTTTTTTGAAGCTCGATATATAAACCAGCCCGAAGCCAAACTTTCATGATCGAGCCTGAACGAGCTTGATGTTTATATAATTTTTATTAATTACATTATTTTTAACACTATTATTATTATTATTTATAAAATTATGATAAAAAAATAACTAAATAATATATTTTGTGGCATATATAAATTTAATGACTATCAATATATAAAAAATTAATTAATTAGTAAGTAATATATCATACACGAGCCGAGCTTTCCATAATTTAAACGAGCCAAGCTCGGGCAGCTCGTTTACAACGCTAGTTAAAACAGGAGTTAGGACATACAAAATTTGGTTGAACTTTAACTTTAATAAACAAGTAATGTATATTATTATTTATTAAAAAAAATTCAAAGTCTTGGATAATGGGATATAAGAACACGCAAGTGGTTTAACCCATTTCTCTTTTAGCTATTCATTTTTAACCATGTAGTAAAGTGTAACCAAGGCTAAACTGAACCATGAGCCCTCTAGCTCTTACTTTAAGTGATTTCACAGGAAGTAATGGACTACCACCTCCACCTTGGGAAGCTCAGTCAGTGGATGATAACAAGTTAGAAGGTCCTCATTACCCACAACCGCAAGCCAGCGATGAAGGGATGAGTATCTACATTCGGCAACCAATGAATGGCACCCATCTTCCACCATTGAACAACCAGTCTCAACTACAATTTCAAGGACAACAGATGATGGGTGGTATGGTCCCACAACAGCAAGTTCTATCTGGTCCAGTTCACATGTACCCTCAGCAAGTGGCTCAGCAAATGTACACTAACCAAATGCCACAGCCTCCAACCTATGGCTATGGCTACGGGTATGGTTATGGCTACGGATACACGCAGCAACAAAATGGTCAGTTCATTGATCAAAGAATGTCGGGTCCGTCTTTGAACAACAATACAACAGTGTACACTGGTCCGTCCATGGCTAATGCATCATATGTGCATGTGCCGTCTGGGAAACCTACAAAGGCAGAAGACAAGCTTTTTGGAGACTTGGTTGATTTCTCCAAAGTAAAGCTCAACAAAAGCTGATGAGAGACATCGTTTTTCTTTTGACCTGATCATCGTATGTTCCTATTCCTAACATCCTTGTTGTTTTCTTATTGTTTCAATCTTCAAATGAGGTTTTTTTTTTTTTTTTTTTAACTTCATACTCCTGTTTTTGAGCTTTTATTTTGTTTTACAAATTATATTATTCTCGGGTTTATGTACATTTACATGTTAACAGGAGTAAACTGAAAACATTTCATTCTATTAAGGTTTAGATGTGTTATGTATTCTCCTAGTTGGGCTCAAAATTATCGTATGAAGTTAATCATTCCAACGTTTTTAATGTTATTTTCACAAAACAAGTAAAATAACATTAAAATTAGTGTAATTTTATTTTTGCCCCTTGAGAGCTCACAAAACAAGTATTCTAAACTTGTTTTTGACATGAAAATCCTAGTTAGGCTCAAAATTATCGTTTAAAGTTAATCATTCCAACGTTTTTAACGTTATTTTCACAAAACAAGTAAAATAACATTAAAATTGGTGTAATTTTACTTTTGACACTTGAGAGCCCACACATATATACATTATATGTGTGCACCGCAATAGGGCGTATTGTTTATGACATGAACTGGTATAAAAAACCCCAACTACTAGTGTGATTTTATTGCAGGCGAGGTTTAGGTTACTTTCAAAACTAGCTATTACTATCTTAGAAACTTTGACTTCATACAAACCCTATCGTCTGGGAAAAAAAAAAAAAAGTAACATATGACTTACCATATGTTATTACTTGAGCCTAGAACAGGCAGCTTTTTTAATGATATTTTTTTGTATGTTATTAGGGGCAATGAAACGTTGCTAGACACGCCCTATTGTTTATGTTGTTGATATATGTTGAATCTTAAGTAATTGAAATAGCGTTTAATCTATATATGTCTAACACATAGCATGTAACAATGTTGCTGGTGTCAATCTTTCAAGGACACATAATGACGATAATTATTAATAATTTGTTTAAATATAAAGAACTATTATTATTATTTAGTTAAAAGAATAATATATATTTTCGAATGATGCAAGTTATTATCTCAAAAAGGAATAATAACTTATTTAACGTGTATGCAAAATACATAAGCGATATTTACAATAAACAAAAGCGTCTCATGCGAAAGGGGAAAAGATATAGGCATAGGTGATACTTGAGATTTGAGAAGGTAGCCATGAAAGACGACCATAACCCTCGGATCTATGGAGCATACCACAACCATCAAACGAAGTAGATATCGAGGCGGATACCCATTACTATTTATCCGTTGTTCTTTAATAGAGAGTATGATAGGCCTCCTTACGTAAGTGGACCCATACTTTGTAAAAATTGTGTCACTGATAGTCCTTATGTAAATTTAGGGCTGGCATAACGGGTCAGACACGACACGTTAAGACATGAAACACGAACTGGGTAGACACAAACACGACCCGTTAAAAACAAGTAAACACGAAATGACACATTAAGGAACCTGTTAACAACTAACATTATAAATGACTTGTCAAAAACATTTAAAGGAACCCGTTAAGAAACAAAGACAGACAATTAGAAATTTTTTGAAGCTAATCGATTACCCACTAATTTAAAATTAACTATTTAGTGAAATAATGTCAGGCCACATAGACCACCACCTCCAACACCGCCCACTACCATTTTCACAACCCATAACCTTCAAATAGTTGTCAATATTAGAATATCCTTTTGATCATTAAAAAAAAGGCCTTTAAAAAAACTAATGTAAACACCTTTTTTAAAACTTATTTTGAAAATGTTACAAGTTAATAAACATTTAAAAGTAATTAGATCTTGGTGACATGACTTAAAAACAGTGGTTTCACACGATTGTGACCTTCGTCGTTAAAAAAAATAATAATAATAATAAATAAACATTTAAAAAAATACACTTTTTGTGTAACTTAAAAGTCAAAAAATGTAACCTGAAAGTCAAAGAATCGGTGGGTCTCGAACCTGTCGAAACAACTAATCTTCCTTTTATGATTCAAAACGAAAAAATTTAAACCCAATTTTCTTTTTGTAATCCCTAATAACTGTCATCAATGGAGAGGATCATCGGAGAAAAGTACAGGCTAGGACGCAAAATTGGAAGCGGATCATTCGGTGAAATCTTTCTCGGTCTCTCCTTTTTCCAGTTCAATACAATTGGGATTTTATGTATTATTATTAGTCTCTAAGCACTAAAGCTTGTGATTTTGCAGCTACTCATGTGGATACTCATGAAATCGTTGCTGTAAAAATGGTTATGATCCTTTACTTGCAGTGGTTTATGATATTTGATCCAGCAGTTTTGCCCTAATTTCTAATATTTGATGCCTAAATTTTGTTGTTACGATTGATAGGAGAATAAGCAGACTAAGCACCCACAATTACTGTATGAGGCCAAACTATATAATCATCTTCAGGGAGTAGGTATGCTTCCATTTCATTCTCTTTATTCTTTGATTGTTTTTGTTAACGTTAGCTAAAAATGGTAGCGTTTCTGTATTATGCAGTTGGTGTTTCTCGCATCCATTGGTCTGGAATTGATGTTCAGGATAATGTGCTAGTCCTTGACCTGCTAGGGCCCAGTCTCGAGGATCTATTTGTTTATTGTGGAATGAAGTTCTCATTGAAAACAGTTTTAATGTTAGCTGATCAAATGGTAATTCCTTTGTACATGTAAACATCGAATCCGGAAAGCAAATGAATAGTACAATTGATATGGTGTTTTAGGTGATATTGTTTTGCATTCACCAATTAGAATGACCTAATGAGAATGAGATGGTGTGTGTTCTAATTTCAAAGATTTGGTGGGATGCTTCTTATGCTCCTGGAATTGCATCCTAATCTTTTGTTGTCATCATATTGCAGCCAAACATGTTTTTTGATTTATGAATTTCAATTTAGTACTGACTCTTATTTTTTCCACAGCTTACAAGAATAGAACTCTTGCATGCTAAAGGATTTCTACATAGAGACTTGAAACCAGATAATTTTCTGATGGGTCTAGGAAGGAAAGCAAATCAGGTTATTCTTACCCCTATAGTTGCATAAATGTTTCTTCTTTGGTATCAAAAATGAATAATGCATTGGGTGAACTATGTGTGTTATGATGTATGATTATTGACTTTTTGCTAATATCACCAATATTATCTCTTTTCAGGTCTATGTTATTGATTTCGGACTTGCTAAAAGATACCGTGATCCTGCTACAAGCTGCCATATTCCTTACAAGTATAATTTGGTTTATGATCATGCTGATAACTTGATATCCTCCTCTTTTTATGCTTTTATGTTTATACTTTATATATTGTATGGTTTTTACATCTTTCGTTGTCTCCTTTAATTACTGCATTTAGCTAGATGATATGCACTGGTTTTCGTATCTTTTTTCTAGATGAATTGTATGTACTTTGGTATTGCAGCTTCCATTATTTTTTATTTAGTTGGTTTTTTATTAGTCAATGGTGTGTACAAGGTTGAAACTCATGAAATTATTTCAAAAAGGTTCACTCAGTCATGTTAATTTTACAAAGCAAATTCATGAATCTTGAGGTATCTGCATCATTTCTGCTTGTCTTCTACTCTTCTTACAAAAGGCTCCATCTTATATGCTTGCAATAGGGTAGTATCAATAAATCCATATATTAAGCAAATCATAAGCTTGTTGGGAAACTTAAACACATGAAATTACATTAGATCATTTTGATTATGTATGATTTCTTGGTATTGTATTTTTTAATCTTCTGTTTGGTGCTAAGCTGACCATTATTTCTTATTTACAGAGAGAACAAAAATTTGACAGGGACTGCACGTTATGCTAGCTGTAATACCCATTTGGGATATGGTATTCTATATCGTTTTATTGCAACCATTATTTGCATTTTGATATATTATATTGGCTTTTCTTCTTGACATATTAATTCCCAATCTAGAACAAGGTCGGCGTGATGACTTGGAGTCTCTTGGCTATGTTTTCTTGTACTTTTTGAGAGGAAGGTATGTGCTAAAATTATGTTTCTGTGTTGGGGCAATATCATATGGTTTTTGGGCAATTTTATATGGTTTTTGGGCAAAATGATTGCTTTTGACCTTTTGTGGTTTGGTGAAACAACTGAACACATTTTTGGGAACCCTGACACTTTAAGTTAAAGAAATTATTATTCAAAATGATAATTTTGCTCTGCAGTCTGCCATGGCAGGGTTTAAAAGGTGCTACGAAGAAGCAAAAATATGACAAAATATGTGAGAAGAAGGCATCGACTCCCATTGAGGTATGTGCTCCAGCAATGTGAGCTAATGCTTGGACTATAATCTTCTATGAACGACATTTGTTTTATATTGTTTTTTGGCAGGTGTTATGCAAGTCTCATCATGTGGAGTTTGCATCTTATTTCCAATATTGTCGATCTTTGACATTTGAACAACGACCTGATTATAAATACTTGAAGCGCCTTTTTCATGACTTGTTTACCCGGGAAGGTAAACCAAATACCTGATTATCGACTTCTTGCTGAGATGATAGCCTTGTTAGATTCTTTATTTATGCGTTGATTGATATGTTGTGCAGGATATGGTTTTGATTACGTGTTTGATTGGACACTCTTGAAACACAAGAAGACGGAAAATACAAAGCTACATCATTCAACTGTTAGTATTTCAGTAGTTCTAATTTTTTATAGCTATTACATGCTTGAATAACTTTTTTTTTCCTTTTTTGTTTATCAAGGCGCATTGAGTTTTTTTTATTTTGGTTATTTTCACTAACGATTTGATAATATTATCAGAGTCAACCAGTTCATGGAATGATCAATAGAGCAATGCCAGGGCATTCAAATAAGCGTCAAGGTACATAATCTGATTAGTGCCTTTTACTAAGATTTTAAATTTCTTACTGAAGTGACACTTCACATAAAAAGTTAGTGTTATGTTTTTTGGTATATACAAGGAATAATGGTCATGTGATTTGCATGAGGTTCGGTCAGGAGTCACTATGGTCATAGAGACGTTAAGAATTTTTTAAGTTAGTTCATCCTAATGTTTTCTATTATGTATATATATTGTATATGAGATGTCCCTGATAAATCTTTTGAACCCCAAAAAGTTGACTGTTACAAACTTACAGTGGCCCCTATAATTGCATATTCAGTTTGGTTTATAAGTCATTACTAATTGGTCAAACGTTTAAAACTAAAAGAAGTAGCTAAAAAGAAAACACATTACATTGAATGAACAGGTTAAGAGTCAACCATGGCATGATTGCTTGCTTACAACTAATATGTTAACTATTTATGAATTTATTGAAAGAAGACAAAAAGTGTTGGCAAGTAAGTTGACTTGTTTGGATTGGTCATAAATATTTATGTTTATAATAGTTACTCAACCAACTGTTTTGTCACCAGTAATGGAAAGTTTCTCCCTAAAATCCTTTCCCTCCCATCCAAACTTGAAAAGAAGTAGATAATGAAAATTCTAGAGACATAATTAGGGCTTCTTTACCATAGATTACATCATACTTCTGTCAAAACTAAAGCTTGCGGTGTTAGACTGTTAGTGGTTCTAGTTTGAATATTTGAAAGACATTGAACATTCTTGTTCAACATGTAGCACCTTAAATATCACAGGATTGAATTTACTTTCTGCACTTATGATTCAATATGAAAAGTTGGTGTATAATGAAGTCTCATTAAGATTCTTAAAAAATGAACTAAAAGTTTATCTATTCTAGTTATACAACAAGTTACATTCTAGTGAATGTGAGTCTATTGAATTAATCCTTTAAAGTATCAGGAAACCACAAGACTATTGCTTTGTTGTTAAAATTGAAATTTGTTATTCATTTCACAAATGTGAAATACTTTTGCTCTGACTCCATGGCAACAAACCAACCAAAATTATATATGGAAATTAACAATAGTCTGTTTTTTAATTTAAACAACTATGGAGGGAAAGTTTAAAAACTCTAAACATCAACACCCTACAATATCAAAGCTCTTTAATCATTATTGGGAAACTTGCATTATATTGTTTAAACGCTTCTATAGACTATTTGACTATAGAAGATAGAATTTCAAAATGATGAAGGTTTTGGCTTCCTTGTGGCTTCAAACATCTTCCATTTTGTTGAAATCTTTAGGATTGGAAAATAAAAAAATGGACCTTGATTTGCATAAGAGTACTTGGCCCAATGTTTTTTCAATGAAAAATTGACAATCACACTCAAAGTGTGTATGATATAAAATAAGAGACACAAAAGGCGATGATGCAAGGAGGGGTGAGCTTTTGATTACAACAACAACATGCATACCCAGTAAAAATCCCACTTAGAGTAAGGTCTTTGGGGGGAGATAAAGACACGCCTTACCCATATCTAAAAATAGGATAGAGAGGTTGCTTCGTAAGAGTCCCTCGGCTTGAAGGTTTTTTTTTTTTTTTCGTGCAACGGATATAAGCAAAACAAATAACTAAACCACAACAGCTTAAAGCATAACATTTAGCACAATGGTTTTATTGAAACATGAAAAATGCCAAACTGTTTATGTCCTTATATCCAACAAACAAACCAACAAGCACAGATTTAACACATAACCATTTATGACATTATAGCAAGCAATCAAACGAACAGATAAGTATCCTTAAACACTTAAATAATCATACCAACAATTTTCAGGTAACACGACAAACCCCCCATCCCGCAAACCAAGCGTAGAAATCATATAATCTCATATCATATATCGGTCCCTAGCAAAGATACGGCATCAGCACGCAATAAAAAAAATGGGCTCTAAACCTAAATCCTAGGGAAAGATCTATCCATCGTGTACCCTTATTCTACATCTCCACGAACTCCTATCATAGATCATGTCCTCCAAGAGGTGTAGCTCTGTCAAATCTTGGCGCATCTACTCATCCCATGTCAACTTCGATCGACCCCTTTCCCTTTTCCCCTCCACCGTTAGAAGTTCTACACTACGTACAGGTGTTAACTGGTTTCTTCTCCTCAAATGCTCGAACCATCTCAATCTTCCTTCCCTTACTTTGTCCGAGATGTTTGATACCACCAGTCTTTCTCTGAAGACTTCGTTCTTTATCCGATCAAGCCTTGTGTGGCCGCACATCTATCTCAGCATCCTCAGCTCCGCCGTCTCCAACTTTCTTGCTTGGTTCTTCTTAATCGGCCAGCAATCAGTTCCGTACATCATGGCTGGCCTAATTGCCATTCTATAAAATTTACCTTTAAGTTTTTTTGGGAACATCTTGTCGCATATGATGCTTGTTGCTGCCCTCCACTTTTTCCAACCTGCTTGGACCCGGTGAGCTACGTCACTGTCAATGTCGCCATCGTCCTGTAGAAACGATCCTGGGTATTTAAACTTTGTTGCTGTGGCACCTCTTGGCCTTCAATCGTCACCTGATCATCTTCATCATCCTCGTTTGCCCCGCTAAAATTGCAGTATAGATACTTAGTTTTTGTCCTGCTTATGCATAAGCCGTTCTACTCCAAAGCTGCTCGCCACTCTTCTAACCGGACATTTAGCTCCTCTTTCATTTCTGCTACCAACACAGTATCATCCGCGAAAAGCATACAACATGGGATATGGTCTTGTATAGACCTTGACAATTCATCCAAAATAACTGCAAAAAGGAACGTGCTCAATGCTGATACTTGGTGTAGTCCCTCCTACCTCTACTGGGAAAAAGTCTGTATCTCCCACTGGTGCTCTCACACTCGTTTTAGCACTTGTATACGTATCTTTGATTGCCTCTATATATCTATGGGGGATACCTTTTCTCTCCAGTCTATCCCAAATCACCTATAATGGTACGCTGTCATACGCCTTCTCTAGGTTGATGAATACCATATGCAAATCTCTCTTCTTCTCCTTGTGTTTCTCCATTAATCTCCGCAGAATGTGTATTGCCTCTGTTGTCGATCTTCCTGGCATAAATCCAAATTGATTTACCGTCACTTGGCTTTCTCTTCTCAATCTTGTCTCTATCACCCTTTCCCAGAGTTTCATAGTATGACTCGGCAGCTTTATCCCCCTGTAAATTCCTTTCCGCAACATTGGGTGTCTCCCTTGTTCTTGTATAGGGGGGTTAAAACAATACTTCTCCACTGGTTTGGCATATTACCAATTTTTAGTATAGTGTGGAACAACATTGTCAACCACCCCACTCCTTCATCTCCCAAACATTTCCATACTTCGATTGGAGTATCGTCAGGTCCCACCGTCTTTCTCCTGCCCATCCTCGTGAGAGCTCTATGTACCTCTTCTTTGGTGATGCGTCTGCAATAGCAATTGTTCCGATGTGTTCCTGTGTCTGTGAGCTTTTGATTATGTTTCTTAATTTTTTTTCACTTCTGTTTTCTTTTTCATTTTATTGCAAATCATTTTTGCCGAATTTTATGTATCATGTTAACCAGCATGCCAACTTTTTACCACTTGGTGTAATGCATCTACTATTTGGATCAAACATGTTGGCTAATTTGGGATCCTTATCCCAAAATTGAAACATAGAAGATCAAAAAAACCAACTAGGCCCATTAATATACTGTTTTGGGTTGATCTTTAGATTGCTCTATATTTTTTGGTTTAGATTTCATTGGTCACATGTATGGTACATTTTATTAGAATAGTAAATTTTTGTTGTTTTATAGTGAATATGACGAGATGAATGCGATGAAGGTGCCAATTGTCTTATTCTAAATGGGTGTATTCTGTTTAACAACAATTAAGATTGAAACTTTTCAAATACGTTAAGTCTCCCTATTTAATAATTAATACACCCATATATAAAATGGAGTTACATGTCATGGATAAAGTCCGTATCTCAATCAATCTAGTAATGAATAAAAGATAAGGATTCCTATGAGAGCATACAGGCCATTTAGGTTTAACTTTTTAAAAAGGTAGGAATGTTTGTAGTTGGTGTGGAACTTCTTCAAACAGAGTAATCTTTTATTCTTTTTGCAATGGGATGACACGAGTTACTTAAATTTGCAAACTTGGCTCATGAGTTTCGATAAAGATTTAGCTTCTTGTCACATTATAGTTTGTTGGTTGTAATTTACCTTTATTTCTCTTTATCTTGATTTGCTATACATAACCAGGGGGTGACAACGATTGCTACCAAATTGGAGCAACCAGCCGAAAAAATCCGGCTTATCGTCCTGACAAGCATTGTAAACCAAGAGCATCGTATGATGTTAATGATAATAATCCACTTCAAAAACAAGTTAGTCCCAGACCATTTGGTTATTATTCCATTTTCTTTTAAGAAGCATTTCTCTAATAGTTAATCCTGTTGCTTTTGGCTGTTATAGATGATGACAAGTGGTGCATTAAAGGCACCTATCTCATTCTCTATAGGTGGCACCTTCAAAGTCAAAGCAGATACTACAAAAGTTGACAAATGTGTTTCGAGAAAAGCAGCCAAATAATTGGAAATTGATAGCACAGAACAGTTTGATTGTTACTACAAGACTTTGGAGAGAGGATCCATAAACAGCCTTGTGATTGCTTTGATGCTTCTGCTCAGGATCTTTCATGTAATATCTTAAGGTGATCAACATTTTTGAGGGTGCTTAAATTTTGTTATTTCAACATTAAGGTTTGATTGTTGCATGGATAATGTTGTACAGCATTTCTACAATTCTTTCTACTTAATATCAGCTTCTCCTTTGGATTTTTTGGTTGGTTGTTTCTATACATGTTACGTTGTTAATTTAAATGAGAGTTTGTTGATGTCAGTCTTAACATAGGTACCAGAGTTGTTGAGAATGTGTATGCCATGATGACCTGGATCAGGTACTTGACTATCAAGAATTAGCAGCTTTCTTTGATGATTTGACGCTTCTGATTTCAAATTTTGTATCACTATCCAGGTTCTTGCATCAATGTAATTAGCCAGCATAAAGTTTCTGCATTGCTGGTACTCATTTGGAACGTAGTTCTGCTTATATGTGGTCTGTCACATACATATCGGCAATTATTAACCTAGAAAAAGATGAAACAGGTTTCTTCAGGTATTTGTTGCTTTTAAGTTTTTGATATATTTATTTATTTGATCTACCAGTTTAGAAACCACAATATAAAAATAAATTCTAAGAAAATATAATTTCAACCAATAAATTACAAATTCAAAAATAATAGAAATGGTAAATAAGATTAGGAAGGTGCAATTATTTAGGTACTTCAATGAATGAAAATAAGAATAAAATAAAATGGGTGGAAAATACAAAAATGTAAGGTCTAAAAAGATGACATTTGGCATCTATGTACTTGTATATTAGAGTAGGATATGTTCCAATCACCATTTGTTTTTTGTTTTTTGTTTTTTTTCTAGAATGACTCTTGGTTTACTCTATTAAGTATTAACCATGTGTTCTTGTATCTTGTAGGATTTATAAACTCTCAACCTCTAGAATAGAGGGGAGGCACTTGATTACCAAGATGTCACCTTGGGGAGGCAATCATTATTTGTAACGGTATTTTTTTTTCTACTTTAAGCGGTTTTAAGGCTAGAATTCTTGGGATTGATGTTACAAAACTTAAATATTTGTTGTAAAGTTAGTTACATGCCGATTGTGGAGATTTAGTTTGGTTTGGTTTTGATGCATGTTAAATCCAGTACAATGCGCTCCAATATATGTTTGCGCGCGTGGCAAAACGGTTGGTGTGGGCGAGTCAAAATGGGTCCAGTCAGGACAGGTCGTTTAAAACATTAACCATTTTGTTTTGGGTTATATACCAGTTTTAACAAAAATGATTACATGTTAAATGAAATGGGTTACTTTTAAAATTAAGGAAACAAGCTAGCTGTTTTGAAAATGGATTGAGACCGTCATCAGTTCACTCTTGGCATAAAACATAATAGTCATTTTTTAAAATTGTCAGCAACACTGAAATTATCATCTTCAAACTTATAAAAGCCAGCAAGTAACAGTTTAAACAGAAAATATTTCAGCAAAATAAGATGAAATTGTGGCTCATTAGCAGCAAACTGGTATGATCAGCAGAGCAGCAAATAAATCAAATACACATCATGGTCAAAACTAGAGGTGGCAATTTTTACCCACATCAAAGGAAATGAGTTGGTTTGGGTAAACAATTGTAGTATAATACTATAATGGGTTGAAATAGGCAGCATCATAATATTGAATGTGTTGAGATGGGTAACACTTAAACACAATGCGAGTGAAGATGGGTAACCAAAAAACTATGTAAGCAATGGATTTAAACATTTAATAATGATTAATAACATATTTGATGAGAAAATCACTAAAAATTATACAAATGGACTATTTGTTTACTTATAACATATCTTAAGTTAAACTAAATTGATGTTTTTTAAAAACAATCCAATTAAACCCGAACTGGTTTTGTTTAAACCCGTTCTGACCCGCACCTATCCTGACCCGAACCCATTCTAACTCTTTACTTAACCCGCCTATTTTGCCAGGCATAGGCAAACCTTGTTACAATATCATACAATTAGTAAACATACATGCTTGGTAAACATCTCATTTGATAGCAGGGTCCCCTGGGGTGGGAAGGAAGGGTTGAAATCAGGCTAAGGCTTTGTATCTCATGGGATAGAAAGGTTACATCTAAAGAGGCCTAACCTAACCTTTTTTTTTAAGGAAAGGTAAAAATACAACATACAAGAAGCTCGAAAGAAAGTAACAAGTATCATACCAACAAGAGATTAAATAATTATGAGGCATCAAAATCTGCTAGACTAAACTAGCTAAGATTAAAGACTGAGACTTGATTGTTCACCTAAGCCTATAGATGTCCTGCAAATTCAGTCTGCTGGTTGGGGTTTCGCCTTGTGACCAAAAGGTGATGGGTTCAAGCCCTACCAAGGGCAATTTAAAGGACATCTAGGTGAGGGAATGAATGTTGAGTTTAATCTCGAGTTCTGGACCAATTGGAGGGGGGTTTACCCATTCCAGGGGGTTCCTGCGCATTTGGTGTGACCGCGTCTTACCTCTGCCTGGTGGGCCCTGTTAAAACAATATACGTGGTATGTAGGATCGTCGTCATTAAAAAAAAACCTAAGCCTATAGATGCACCTATTACTAAAGGTACACTTAATAAGAAGTCACACCTATAACTATAGGCAACTTATGACTTAAAAGCAAACCTAAAAAGTTGCTATCACTAAAACATTTGACCAAAAGCAACCCAAGAGAGGTGCCATAAACCATCTCAATCTCTCATTTTTTTAACTTATTTGAAATTTATATCATCTTTAATCTTAACCCTCTCCCCCCCAAAGACTTCATTCTTTATCCAGTTTCTCTTCATTATAGGGTGACCATAAGACCAGAATAACTGACCCAAATGATAAATGAATATTTTGGATTATTTTGACAAGTATTCTCCACAAATAGATAAACAAACAACACTAATTAACGTTGATGTGGTTAAACTCTTTTAAACATAATGTGACCCATTAGGATCATCAGGTCCGGCTTTGAGGGGTGATTTTTTAATGGGCCCGAAATTCCGAATTTTTTATATATATTTTATATATAAAATTATTTTTAAACAATATATTTTTGTTACACCTAATCATGTAAAAAATATTATTTTGCTACAATCATTTTTATTTTATTATATATATTGGATTGTTTTTTTATATCAACTATTATCGATTTATGAAAATTTTTCTATACGTATAGGGACCCATTTTAGTACTCGCACTAGGTACTCAAAATCTCGGAGACGGTTATGAGGATCATACATAACTTAACAATGTCGTCCTATACTGTTTCTTGAGCATCAAGATTCAATACTTGTTAGGAGATTGGATCCTCAAACTACTATGATAGAGATTCACCAAATATGTTTGCACACATCCTATATTGTCGCACCAATAATTAACCACGATTACTATTACACTATGTTTTCATAACCATACCGGACGTTGAACCAGACGGCTTACTGGTTACCGGTTGGACCGGATTCAAAAACCGGATGACATAATAAATATATAAAAATTCCAAAAAAAATTATAGAATTATAAACACATTTAAATAAACATAATTAATGTTCAAACAAACATAATCATGTTAAAAAAATACAAGGTTTAATTTTAATGTTTAATTCTTTGGATTTTAGTTAAAAAAAACTTGAAATCCGGTCCGACCGGTGAACCGTCTCAACCGGCCGGCTCCCATGATGGCGGTTCACATGGTGTTTTTGGGTCAGTCGACCCCTGGTTCCTTGTTCGGCCGGTCCGGTTCTGAAAACACTGCTATTACATGATGAGTCCCTTCTATTAATTCAACTAAGTTGTCCCATAAATCCTTTTGTTGGTTTATAGGGAAAAAATTTGATAATTGTCATTAGATAGAGCCATGTCTATCACCCCCAAAGCTTTACTATTCAAGGATACATTTTTTCTATCATCATCTGGGTAATGAGATGTGTCTTCCCAACAATTTGTGTTTGAACCAATCTTAAGGCTTGTTGTTTGATCCATTATAAAACCTTTTCACTAAATGTGGAGAATGACCTGAAAAACTTATGATGTATTAGAGCAATTTTTCTTGTAGGTCATCAACCCAACTGTTTCTCTTGGTTAGTCATGTATTAGGGTAGATCCGGATGTTTACCATATAAGTGGGTTCTCTAGGTTATAAAAAAATATATAAAGAATTGTTATGAAACAACGATAAAAAAATCAAAGAAGATGATAAGGAATAAGAGTTTCTAAAATGTAAAACTCATTGTTAGAGAATCATCAATATTTAATTATTTATAATTTCCTTGTGCTATGTAGCTAGAAATATATTTAATTAGAGAATCACATTGCTAACAAATGTATTGAACACAACTATTATAAAGATGGCACGATTCTGAATATTCAAAACACAAACACGATCCCGTATATCAAAACGCAGTCACAACGGTTTTCAGCCTGATGTAAAACCTTAAAGTATAGCCGTCATATACGTGTCGGTCACACCATAACAAAAATTGGTTGTGCTTTGTTGTAAAATTTAATATCAATAAACACAAACATAAGAGTAACGAATAAGAGGGAAAGTTTTAATTATTATTATTTAAATAATGTTACTGTTCATTTGTAATTATTCAATAATGTTAAAACAATAAAAAAACGACCTAAAATTCCTTTCATTTAATGTCACTCAACTAAATTTCTAAAAAGAAACTTGAGCCATATCAATTTGTTGATATGAGTATTCGATCACGACAATGGTGACAACATCACTAACATCAAATGGATACAAAACTGACCGCAACAACTGTCAATCAATGCTAACAATAAATTCAGCGTTACTCTCAAGAAATACAATTCCAAACATAAGCTTACAATGTTATAAATTATAGAACCAAACCATTAAAAAACGTTGGCAGTCCTAAAATACAACATTAAAAAACACACACATAAGTTCAACAAAGAAAAATAGAAGAAAACGTTTTCCAATTATTAAAATTATTTAATTATTATTGTTTTTTAACTATTTAAATAGCGTTATTTAATTATTAATATTATTTGATTATTGTTATTGAATTTAAATACTATTATTTGACTGTATTTTTAATTAGATAAATATTGTGTTTTTATGTTCAATGCAGGTTTCATGACGTAAGGCACGGGACAAACCCTAGTTTTATGCATACGATGATGTGATAATATTAGGTTCTTTCACACCAAGCCTAAGAGAATTTTATGTAACTCCTCTCTAGCTCCTTCAGTGATATCCAACACAGCTAAGTTTCGTTTCTTACTTTCTAGCATAGGGTAGAAAGATATGGTGTGTTGTTGGAGATTTTTTCTTTTTAATGAGAAAATATAAAGGATTAAAAACTAATACTTAGATAATTTACAAGGAAAAAAAAAAGGGTTTTATTTCATCATGACTAATTTACAAGACTCTTGAAAGTGAAATTATCTTATAACACTTATACAAGACTCGCTTATTTTTGTACAAGATTCTCCTCTTATGCCTTTGTTTCCCTTTCTTCCTCTATTTATTTCATTTGTTTGAAGATAAATTTCACGTTTTGTTTGTTGTCTTTTTCATCCATGTGTTTTGTTTTCATGTTCTTACTATCCTTGTCACTTGTTTGGTGTCCTATCCTCGTGTTAGGAGTTTGGAAGTACTCTTTTTTTAAATTTGGTCATTCTTGTCTTGTATCCACCTCTTTGCCACATATTTATGTCACTGTCCAGGCCACATGACTTGATTTTAATATCTCTTTGAAATTACAACATAAAAGTTATCGAATTTGTATGCTAGTTTCAAGGATTTTAATTTTATCATTTTTCTCCTTTTCTAAAATCAAATTCTTAATAGGTTAGAATCAAATATCTTTTTAGGTAATTATACCGTTAATCACTTAAGTTTTGACTATCTTTTGATGAGTCAACACTCATTCTATCTTTTTTTTTTAGAACAAGCATGACATATTTCTCCCCAGTGTTTCCGGTATCTGTATAATTTACTTTGATCTAACGGGTTGGATCTGGTTTTGCCTTCTTCTAATAAATTTATCTTGTTTTCTATATATCGGCTATTAAACCGAAACGTTAATATAAGACTCGCTTGTTTGGTAAATATATAGTTTTTTTAGGAATAATATATGAGAGGAGATTAGTGGAATGATTAGAATAATATTCTTAGAAAAAAAATAAATAAAGTTAAACCCAACCCGTGTTAGTTATGAGATTGGGTTTGATCGTATGTTTTTGATAGGATTCATCTCCTTTGACAGAACTACAATCACAAATGAAGGGTTCATTTGGAAACCAATCTAAGCCCTCAAAAAAAGTACCATTCTTCCATATCATCTGTTTCAATTTCAATTGATTTTCGGTTTTATTAAACCCTCACCATATGTTGTTGGCAACAGAAACTTGATGGAGGATGGCTGGGTCGAGGTTTTCAGCCACAGAACTTCATTCCAGGAGTTGTAATCGGTTTCATTTTTGGTATGTTATTGGATTTATCAAAACGAAAACCTACTACAGTGAGGAGGTTCTTATCGAATTCCAATGAAGATCTCAAAATGGTTTGTTTTAATTTGCAATCCCTTTCCATGAAATTATTTTTAGGTTGTGAAATTGAGTTAATTTTATAGCAATGTGCTGGAGGATTCATGTTTTAGAGTTGATAAGAAGTGACATATTGGTATCCTCAATGGTATCATTCACAATGATTTCTCATTCATATTTACCAATTAGGGACTGTTTGGTTTCATTCACATTTATCATTTGGACTATGTTTAAAACTTACCGGTTAAGAAGCTTATTGACTGATTTAGATGTGTTTTTTTTATAAAACAAACGGTTCTAGCCTTTGGCCGAATCAGAGATAGCCTTATAGTGGGATCATTAAGAGGCTATGAAACAACCCTTGGCATTTTTAAATTGGTTTGGACGAAAGCCACCAATTAGACATGGTTGGCTGATAGTTTTTGGGTTTTGATTGTAGGTTCTTGTTGTTAGACAAGACTTGAAGATGGGACCAGGAAAGGTTGCTTCTCAATGTGCCCGTAAGAATTATACATGTATACATATATGTGTGTGTGCTACTATGATTGTGCATGCTTATTTTTTTTTTAACTAGTATTACTTGTTAAAGTTTTCTTTTTTGGTTAAGAATATTGGAATTAATCTTGTCCAGAATTTCTGCCTTCTATAAAAAAGGAGTGAAATCTGCAAGATTTTGTGACAGTTTTTATTTTCCTAATTAATGCTTGTTATTTCTTTGATTTGTTTACTTATTTAAGTCTAGAATTGGTAGTATAAATAAAGGTGGTCTGTAAGCTTGAAAAGTATCAGTTGCAGTCCATTTCACTTTGTATTTCTTGAAGTTTTGAAGTAATAGAAGCGGGCCGACTTCTTTCAGCTACTTGTTCTTGTCTTATTTCTTTGTTCTATCGATCCAATTGACTACAATTGGTATCAGAGCTTGGTTAAGGGATTACCACTGCTCAGTTAGACAAACAAGTAGCAGATCCATCTTCGAAGGACAGAAGAAGGAGGGAGACGAATGGCAGTACCAGCAAACCAGGTTGGAACAGCAAGGGAGCACACAACCCTGTCACTGCAGTGCCCGATCTTAACTGGCTCAAATTATACAATCTGGGCAGTAAAGATTAAGGCCATATTCAAGGTACACGGTGTTTGGGAAGCAATTGATCCAGGAGTTGACATCGACCAGAAGAAAAACAGCCTCGCGATTGCTTATTTGTACCAAGCAATACCCGAGGAACTTGTGTTACAAGTGGCTCATTTCGATCAAGCAAAGCAGGTCTGGGATGCATTGAAGGCTCGATTTGTGGGGGCAGATCGAGTTCAACAGGCTCGTTTGGGTCTATTACAGACCGAATTTGAGGCCCTGAAAATGAAAGAAGGAGAGACTATCGAAGAGTTCGCGGGTCGAATAGGTGAAATTGTCTCCAAAACAAACAGCCTTGGAGGAGAGATTGAAGAAAAGAAACTTGTCCGAAAGTTTCTTGGTGCAGTTCCAGAACGTTTCCTTCCAATTGTAGCCTCAATAGAACAGTTTGCTGACCTGGATACTATGCTGTTCCAAGAGGTCGTCGGTCGATTACGAGCCTATGAAGAAAGAATCAAGCCATCCTTGAATAATCAGGGATCAAAAAACGACCAGCAGCTACTCCTTTCGTATGAGGAATGGCAAGCAAAGAAAAGAGACCAAAAGGGATCTGGTCGAGGACGTGGAAGGAGTGCTGGCAGAGGTCGAGGCAGAGGACGGGGAAGTTCAAACAGCAGAGGAAGAGGGCATGATCAAGATCAGAACCAGAGTAGAGGAAAGGACAGATCTCAAGTAAAATGTTTCAAGTGTGACAAACTTGGACATTTTGCTTTGAACTGCCCTACAAGACATGAAGCAGCCAATCTAGTTCAAGATGAAGGTCCAGCGCTGCTAATGACTGTACATTCAGAATCCAAAAGGGAGGTGGTATTTCTGAATGAAGAAAAGGTGATTCCTCAAAACTACAACTTGAACCCGGATGAAGATCAGACTTGGTTTCTAGACAATGGAGCAAGTAACCATATGACAGGTAATCGTAATTTATTTTCAAAACTTGATTATAATACGATTGGAAGGGTTCGGTTTGGAGATGGCTCACGTGTAGACATAGAAGGAAAGGGACTAATTGTTGTGTCCTGTAAAAATGGTGAACAAAGAGTCATAGAAGATGTGTATTATATACCATCTCTAAGAAGCAGTATCCTTAGTCTCGGTCAGTTCACCGAGCTTGGATATTCCATCTTGATGAAAGATGAATACTTATGGATGCATGAAAAAGATGGTAGATTACTCATGAAAGTTCACAGATCCATGAATAGGCTGTATAAAATTGAGCTGAAAATTGCAAACCCAATATGCTTGCTGTCAAACATTAGTGATGAAGCTTGGCTATGGCACGCACGACTTGGACATTTGAATTTTGATTCAATAAAGTCGCTAGCAGCCAAAGAAATGGCATTGGGAGTCCCTAACTTTCAGCACCCAAAACAGGTCTGTGATTCATGTTTGCTTGGAAAACAAGCACGTTTACCTTTCCCAACTGTAACTAATTTTCGAGCCAAGAAACTTCTTGAGCTAATTTATGCAGATGTTTGTGGTCCTGTTAGTCCCACAACACAAGGAGGAAATAGATACATGCTCTTATTTGTTGATGACTACAGTAGATTCATGTGGGCCTACTTGATAAAATCAAAAGATGAAGTTCTGGGATGTTTCAAGAACTTCAAAAGTCAAATAGAGCTGGAAGTTGGGTCAAGGATAAAAGGGTTGAGGACTGACAACGGTGGGGAGTTCACATCTCATGCATTTAAGGAGTTTTGTGCACAGCAGGGAATCAAGCACCAGTTTTCAGCCCCATACACTCCTCAGCAAAATGGAGTGGTAGAAAGACGAAACAGGTCGGTGTTAGACATGACTCGAAGCATACTAAAAGCCATGGATCTCCCACAAGATCTGTGGGGAGAAGGCATAAGACATTCCATATATGTCTTGAATCGGGTATCTACCAAAGCTCTCAAAGACAAAACACCTTATGAAGTTTTAAAGGGCCGTAAGCCAAATCTAAGTCATTTAAAAATTTTTGGGTGTGTATGTCATGCAAAAATAACATCTACTTATTTAAAAAAACTTGACGATAGGAGTAAGAAACTTATACATCTTGGTGTTCAGCCCAATACAAAAGCCTATCGTCTTTATGATCCAAATGAGAAAAGGATCATAGTAAGTAGAGATGTTATTTTTGAAGAAAAGTTGAAATGGGATTGGAATATAGAAGAAACTGATGCTTCTAATCCTAGTCAAGCTGAATTTGTTGTGCAGGTTGAAAAACAGCCTGAAGGCAACCCAACATGGGTAGCTCAAACCTCCTCAGTTGAAGAACAAGCAGATGATGGCAGCCCATTAAGTGAAACTGGTGAGAGTTCACAGAGTTCACAAAATCAGTCAACTCCAAGCGAAGGAGGAGACCAAAATAATTATGTAACAGGGCGTGGACCTATTTTGCCAAGATTACCCACTGATTTTGAAAGTCAGTATGATCCATCATCTGCATATGAGGAGACTTTTGATGACACCCCGATTCGTGGCCAAAGATCCATTGAAGAGATTTATGATGATGACATAAATCTCCTTCTAATGGAAGAGGAACCAAGAACCTATGCAGAAGCTGTCAAAGAAGAAAGTTGGAGAGAAGCCATGAAGCAAGAACTTGCTTCCATTGAGAAAAATAAAACATGGCAGCTGGTAAAGTTACCCCAAGGCCATAAACCTATTGGGTTGAAGTGGGTATTTAAAGCAAAGAAGGATGCAAATGGAACTATCACCAAGCACAAAGCCCGTCTTGTAGCAAAGGGCTATGTGCAAAGATTTGGAATCGACTTCGAGGAAGTTTTTGCACCCGTGGCCAGGATGGAAACGGTCAGACTATTGTTGGCGTTAGCAGCTTATGCAGGGTGGCAGGTACATCACTTGGATGTCAAGTCGGCATTTCTTCATGGTGAGCTGAAGGAAGAGGTATATGTAACTCAACCAGAAGGTTTTGCAGAGAAAGGGAAAGAGAATCTGGTGTACAAATTAAATAAAGCCCTCTATGGCCTTCGTCAGGCTCCTCGTGCCTGGAACACACGTTTGGATGGCACTCTAAAGCAGCTGGGATTCACTAGATGCAAGCATGAACAAGCGGTTTATAAGAAGGTAACAAAGAATCAGCTGCTGCTAGTAGGCGTATACGTGGATGACATGATTGTAACTGGAGGAAACGAGGCTGATATAACAGTTTTTAAGCGACAAATGGAAGCAAGCTTTGAAATGAGTGACCTTGGACTACTTCAATATTACCTTGGTATTGAAGTACGTCAAGGAAGTGAAGGCATTGAAATAAAACAAGCAGGTTATGCAATGAAACTTCTTAAGCAGGCTGGTCTGACAGAGTGTAACGCAACAAAGTTTCCCATGGAACCCGGATTAAAGCTGTCAAAGAAAGACGAAGGACCAGAAGCTGATGCTACTGAATACAGAAGATTAGTTGGTAGTCTTCGTTACTTAACTCACACCCGACCTGATTTGAGCTATTCGGTTGGATATGTGAGCAGGTTTATGCAGGCACCAAAACAGTCTCACATGCAAGCGGTCAAGCAGATATTGAGGTATGTGAAAGGGACAACATGTTTCGGGCTGCACTACGGAAGAAACAAGAGTAAAACTCTTCTCGGTTTCAGTGACAGCAGCCATATGGCAGATATGGATGATGGGAAAAGCACTACTGGGCTGATTTTCTTCTTCAACAATGCTCCAATCTCATGGAACTCTCAAAAACAGAATACGGTTGCCCTGTCTTCATGTGAAGCTGAATTTATGGCAGCAGCAACTGCAGCATGCCAAGCTCTTTGGCTAAGGGGTTTAGTATCTGAATTAACAGGCTGGAAAGAGGAAACGGTAGTCATGAAGGTTGATAACCAATCAGCCATAGCCCTCATGAAGAATCCGGTGTTTCACGGCAGAAGCAAACACATCAACACACGCTACCATTTTATAAGGGAGTGTATTGAAAGGGAGGAGATCAAAGTCGAGCATATAAGCGGAAAATTGCAAAAGGCTGATATTCTTACTAAGGCATTACCAAGACAACAATTCTTGGAAATGAGGGAGCTTGTTGGCATCAAGATTGTACAAGATTAAGGGGGAGATTATTGGAATTAATCTTGTCCAGAATTTCTGCCTTCTATAAAAAAGGAGTGAAATCTGCAAGATTTTGTGACAGTTTTTATTTTCCTAATTAATGCTTGTTATTTCTTTGATTTGTTTACTTATTTAAGTCTAGAATTGGTAGTATAAATAAAGGTGGTCTGTAAGCTTGAAAAGTATCAGTTGCAGTCCATTTCACTTTGTATTTCTTGAAGTTTTGAAGTAATAGAAGCGGGCCGACTTCTTTCAGCTACTTGTTCTTGTCTTATTTCTTTGTTCTATCGATCCAATTGACTACAAAGAATTGCAGATGCTGCTACTGGCTTATATTCTAAACTCATGCAAAGGTTTGCTTACATTATTTCATTATTTAAAATCATGTTTGATCATTCCCATTCCATAGCTAGAATCTACTTTTGATTTCAAAATTTCAAAATCTTTACAATAATTATGTTTATGGTTTCATATATTTATCAAAATTACCTAATTGAGAATGGGTTAGTAGTATTTTATAGTGTTGTAGTTCAACCAACAATCTTATACAAAAGAAGCTGTTGGGCCTAGGGCTTCAAACAAGCGTAGCCTAGTTGAGCCAAGTTGGAACTCACTCAAGCTCAAGCTCGTAAATTCTTGAGCCTAGCCATCTTGATCTTTTTATCGAGTTGAAAAGTTTAGCTCAAGCTTAGCTTGTAGCTCGAGCCACAAATCGGCTTGTTCTTTTTCCTTTACACTCACGCACACACATATATATGATAACATATACATGTATTATATTATGTAGTACGTACTTACACATGTTCTCTCGGGATCAACTCATTTACAAACTAGCTTTTTTCGAGCTTCCATCAAGCAAGCTGTGAGTTTTTTAGCAGCCCTAGCTGGGCCATCAGGAAGACATAGGTCGTAAGTTAGAGATAGCAGAGATGAGGATGTTGAGATGGATGTGCGGCCACACAAGGTTAGACTTGATAAGAAATGAAGTTTTTAGAGATAGGTTAAGAGTGGTTGGCATAAAAGATAAGGAAGAGTAGATTGAGATGGTTTGGGTATGAGAAGAAGAGGCAAGCAATGACTCTAGTTAGAGTGGGGAATTCCTTACTGTGGAAGGGAGCAAGGATAGAGGCACCTCTCAAAGAACATGATTCACAATATGAGTTTGTAAGACATAGGATTAAGGTTATGGATTGTTTGGGGAAAGGTAGATGTAGAGTAGATGTGTATTAGAGACGTAGAATTGTATAGGACTTTGGATGTTTTTGCCCATTCTGTATGTTATTCACACGTGTTTGCTCTATGACAGTATGTCTTATGATATTATGTTACTATATATGTTGCACTTATTGTGCCATTTGTTTGTATTGGTAGCTCTTTATCTCTATATGCTTGTATGTTGCTTGATTATGTTTGTTTGTTTTTTCTTGAGCTAGTGTTTGGAAGCAACCTATCTTTTCTCAAGAACAGAGGTAGTGTCTACCTACATCCCATCCTCCTCAAACCCTGCAAATAAACATGCAATGAGTAGGATTTTGTGAGTATGATTGTTGTTGTACCTTATTAAGACCGGAAACAATCAACAATTTTTTCACATAGTTATTAATAAACGAAATGGAACTTTCTGTCTCATATGTGGATGCTTAAATTCTTGAAAATTTTGGCTTCACATATGAATTTATATGCCTAACATTAGTATTTTTACTTTCCACATATACGCACTCATATATATTGTTTGTTTGTGTGCATTGTGGGTCAAAACCATTAGCATCATTTTCATTTGATCAAGTGAAGTTGCAAGTTATAGGTAAATGAGAAATTGTGCGTGTATGGATCTCTCTTTTTAGGGGCATTGCAAATATTTGATGTTACATTCTATATTACCATTTGCTGCTCTCTTTTGTGCATTACGAGTGTCTGAAAATCTACTACACCTCATACCCAAAATCACATCTTCATTTTGTAAATGTCGATTATGAATGGGACCTGCATAATGAAAATATTATTTTTCTTTTGTATAAATCTTGGGACATTAGTTGAACGTTTACTAATAAATAAATTAAATTGTGAAATTTTAGCCATCAAAATCTTTTGCGCCGGTGGGAGCATTGTGGGCAGGCCAAAATAGTTGTCACATGTAAAAATCAACAGGAAATGTGAGCAGGTGTCTTGTTTCAATTTCCACAGCTTATGTTTATCAACATGTTTGTTTTTGTCCATGCGTTTATCATGCCATTTGTATTCTTATAGGAATAAGCTGCTGGAAGCAGCTGAAGGAATAGGCCTTCCAACTTATGTTGTCGCTGATGCAGGTCGCACACAGGTATGACCGAAACAGGAGTTATATTTTGCAATTATTGGTCAAATTTGTCATTTTTCTGTCCCAAATTGACATGAATCTGTATTGGTTTTGAAGGTAATTTCTATATTTCATTTGAATCGTTCAATGATTCTTGAAACTTAATTAAATCTGTTACCATATTGTGTCCTTGAATGACTCTTTTGACTGTTAAAAGGCAAAACGAAAACATTTTATGAATAGTTGTCAAATTCAAACATGCTGAAACTACACAAACATTCTGATTAACACTTTCTGAAATCATATGATCTTTATAATGTTTAATTATTTTTTATTTATTTATTTATTTATTTTGCTTCATGCAGGTTTTGGCAGGGTCAAAAACTGTTCTTGCTATTGGTCCTGGTATGGTATCTCGTTTTCCTTTGTTCTTGTCTTTTGTTCGGTTATCAGACATAAGTGTTTTGACCATGGGATCCTGTCTCAATGGAGCTACAGTTCATCTTCAAAAGTGCAATAAACTTTTGAACTATTGGAAATGTTTTACAAATACAAGCAACATAAAAGTGGGGAATTAATAAAATTTGTAGACTACAGCTAATATACAAGTATCTATGAATACCACGTTTGTGAGGCTAACTCTTTTGCCTCTAATGCCTTAAGGCCCTTAAAGCGTCTCACGTCTTTTTAAAACCAAGTTAGGCAAAAAGTTGGTGAATATGCATACGGATTTTGATCAACACAACCGCTTTTCCAGAGTATTGTTGAGCCCTAATTTTGGGAAAAACAAATTCCATAATTTGAAATTACATTGGTGTAGTTAATGTCCCCAATTTTGGTAAATTATGGAAGGCAGCAAAGTTGCTGTTTTGTGTCCTTGCTTTAGGTCACGGATTCAAGCTATAGGAAACATCTACCTACTCTAATAAAGGAATATATTTAGGACATACGTGTCACATTCTGGTGATATCTGGAATTTGTTTTCCAGCCTCTCTCTCTTAACTATTTTAACAATTTTTAATAATTATATATTGAAAAATATATATCTTCTTATTCTAATAATTTACTACTTTGCTAAAACTTGGTAAACTATAATAAGATTTAAATTATAAATTATCTTAAAATATATTTATATAATTATTGAATATATTTATTATTTGTTTTATAATTTTTAGATATTCACATTTCTTATTTTACCAATTGTTGATAAATCTAACATATAAATTTTTATAAAAATTATTATTTATAACATGTTATAATTTTTCTACCCATGTAATACATGGGTTTATAATGCTAGTACTCTTATACAAACGTGTAGGGTAAGACCATGTAAAGCGGGAAATAAGTCAAGCATCAGGTACACCCTTTCTAATATTGGTAAATCATGATCTTGAATGAGCAGGTTACAAATCAATTGTTGATTCGGTAACAGGGAAGCAGCGACTGTTATGATGTCAAAGTTTGTATTCAACTCATTGTTTTTGACACTTGAAGACCTAACAAAAATTGTGTTCAAGGATGTTTTTTTTCTTGGTCTTTTAGGGAAATTTGTATCTCACAGATTGGAGTAATCAACAATCAAGCCAGAGGTATCCCATGTGTGACTCAAATGTGGAATGGTTAAAAGAATTTGGTATGTTTAAAGGTTAAAATATAATATTGCTTCTTTATTTTAAGAAATAAATGAAAGATTTCAAATAACGTGATCAACCTACCTATTGAAACCACAACTATATTTAAACCAAGCATTCCACACTCACCAACACCACACCCATGGACACCGAACCCTTCGAGTTCATCAAAGTCCTCTCAGACGGCTCTGTGGAGCGATTCACACCGTCAAAGGCCCCGGCTTCCCTTGACCTATACAATGGTTACAAGTTCAAAGATGTGACTATAGACCCGTTGAAGCCAATAACCGCACGAATATTCATCCCCTATGATCCCAATGGTAATGTTGCTGCTACAGCTGCTGGTGCAACCACATTGCCTGTATTGGTATATTTCCATGGTGGTGGTTTTTGCATTGGCTCCACCACCTGGCTCGGCTACCACCACTTCCTTGGAGACCTTTCTGCCACTTCCAAATGTGTCATCCTATCCGTAGACTACCGGCTCGCTCCGGAACATAAGCTACCGACTGCATACGATGATTGCTACACTTCTCTCATTTGGTTAAGCCAACAAAAACCAACCGACTCATGGCTCCAAAATGCCAATATTTTGCGTGTTTTTCTCTCGGGAGACAGTGCTGGAGGCAACATAGCTCATCAAGTGGCCATTCGAGCGATTCGGGATCAAAAATGCCCGGTTAACATTGCTGGAATAGTACCAATTCACCCTTACTTTGGCAGTGAGAAACGGACCGACTTAGAGATGAAGCAGGAGTCGATTGACGATGTGAAGTCCAATGATATGTTTTGGAGGTTGAGTATACCCGAGGGCTTGGACCGGGACTATGAAGGGTGCAACCTCGAACGAATGGGGGTGTCTATGACCGAATGGCGCCAGTTTCCAAACGTACTTGTTTTCGTGGCGGGGTTAGATTTTTTGAAAGAAAGGGGAGTTGCATATGCCGAGTTTTTGAACAAAAAAGGTGTGAAAGTGAAGCTTATTGAGACAGAAGGTGAGAAACATGTCTTTCATGTCTTTTACCCTGACTCTGAGTCAACCAGGTTGTTACAAAAGCAGATGAATGATTTCATACACAACATTTGAGTTAACTCGTTACAGAAAATGCCTATTTTAATTTGAAGAATAAATATAAAAGCTGAAATATAGAATTATATACATATATATTCTATGTTATGATAGATCTTTTACATAATACATTGCCTATAGGTGGATCTAATTATCAAACCCGCTCAAGAAACCACCTACAAAACCGGCACCGTTGCAATTTCCGCATAGCATTTCTTTCTTACCCCTGCAAAACAAATGTCCTGTCAACTGACGGGATATTGAATATAGCAAACAAACATATACAGTAAAATATTACTGTCTCATAGAATAGAATCAAATATATCAAGTAATGTTATATGTATTTGAGGATTAAATTAGTACCCGCAAAGCCAACATGAGTCCCCGACTTTAAATTGCCCATTAAAGAAATCTTGAGTGTTAAAACCATTACCTTTGCATTGTGAACATTGAACTGTACCTGTGAAACACACCAAATTTATGACATATATTTTGTAACATCTTGAGGGATACTAAATTTGGCATAGATTTTGGAACAATTAATTTTATTAAAAATTCAGTAAATAACTAGATATCACATACCGCATACTAGACTACTAGAGTGCCATTGTCGTACATTGTTGTGTGTGTGATTGTTTAGTGTTACTCTGGGTTGCAGGCATAACTACTTTTAAATACTTAAATGACATCCTAACTTCGTGTAAAACTAAAAAAATGCATGTATCTAGAGTCGAACATTGGACCTGTGTACAATGTTACGAGCCGGGCTAAAGCCTTTTTTGGTTATGTTCTAGACCAAAAAAAAAAGTTTATACTAACAATATAATAATAATAATTTTTTTTTCATAGCCTAGGATTCAAACTTGTAATATGTGACATGAGAAAAGACTTATCAGCTAGGCTCGAAGATCTTTTGTTAAAGTTTCGATTCTAAAATATACTTATTACCAGTCTAAATATAATAATAAAAAAATACAATGCTTGCTTGGACCTTGTGCATTGCACTATTTCTAGGTTTATTTTGTATAGATAAGTAATATGAGGTTTTAAAAAAAAAAAAAGAAAATGAAGGGGAGTTTGACAAGCTTACCATTGCCATCACAATCTGTACATATGACACTCTTTGTTTTAGGCTTTGATTCCTTGTCTCCTGTAGCCTGAATAATTTGTGAAGAATTGATAGCAATAATCAATTTAAAACACCATCTAAAACAAGAAGTACCACTGAATCAAGAAAATTACAACTCTTGTTTTTTGTGTCAAACTTTGCATTCTCAATTGCAAAATTGAAATGGATTTCTATTCAAATGGAACACTTTGTTGCTATTTTAGTAATTCTGTAATTGTGTTAACTTGTTGAGCAAATTAGTCATAAAGAAATTCATACAAATTACGCGGTGGAGAGTGCATGCTTATGTGAGTCGTTTATTTAAAATATTTCATTGACTCTTGAGGGAGAAACCCCTAAACAGTGAGGATTCTATGGAGTCGCAAGCTTGTCAATGAATCGAACGAACACATTAATGAACATGAATTTTATGTTCGTGTTCATTTGTTAAGAAAAGGAATATGTTCGTGTTCGATCGTTAAAAAATTAAATGAATTGTTCATGAACTAATGAACACAAACGAACCTAAATAAACAAACAAATATAAGTGAGCACAAATAAACAAATATAAGTGAACACAGTTGAAAAAAAAAAAGAACACAAAACAAATCATCCAAAATTGAACAAATATAAGTAAATACAAATCATCTTAAAACCACCTAAATTTGTGATCAAAATTACCTGAACCATCCAAAAATACATCACGTTTCATAGGGGATATGGGCTTCATACTATTATGTGCTTAAAAAGAAAGTTCACATTTTTATATTATTTATAAATTTATTAAATTAGATAGTTAAACGAACATACATGAACATTAACCACCACAAATAAATGAACATAAATAAACGAAGATAACCGAAAAATTCATGAACATAGATAAATGAACACTAGGTTTGTTCATGTTCGTTCGTTTTATTAAACGAACACAAATTTTATATTTGTGTTCAAACACTTATTCAATAAACGAACATAAACATTTTTTTGTCAAATAGTTCACTAATTGGTTCGTTTACATGCCTATATGAAGACGAAACCCCCTTGGTAGAGCTCCAAGTAGACTTGCACAAACCGGTATATTTTTCTAAACCGGTTCGAGTTCAAATCCGGTCTTGTTTGGGTAGTGTAAGGGTGAAACCGGTTCAGTTTGTAAACCGGTTTGAGAAAAGGGGATGCCAAACCTATAGGAACCGGTTTGGAGGGGTTGAAACCGGTTTTAAAGGCAATATCCCGAACTACGCCAAACCGGCGGTTTGAACCAGTTTGGGGGCTATTGTAAACCGGTTTTTTGAACCGAATCGGTTTATGTGTGCACCTCTAGCTCCAAGTGCAGCAACCTTGAGAGTAAAGCCCAACTGGCAGCAGCCCCTAGTAAGATCTAATGGGCAATACTCCTGGTTGCCGTTGGGTCTAATATCCCAGCCCAGGTTATCTTGGTAAAAAGAAACAATTTTGGATTAAATTAGTTAATAACAAAACCGTCAAATGACCATTTTGAGTGTTTCTTAGTTCCTCTATTTTGAATGATTTTGGTCGAACACAAGAAAACACTAATTCTCTTGAAAATCATACAAAATCTTTGTACTTTGCTCTTGATCAATCACTGAATTTTATCCGATTAAAAGGTTCAGGCGAACCTACCAAATTGTTCTAATCTGAAAATGAAGCCACAACTCTCATGTAATAGTAACAATTTCTAACACATTTTAACATGTTAGCCGGTCCTAGATGTAGAGATTATTCCAGAATACGAACAGATTGAATCACCAGATGATTTGAAAGTTGTGATAACACTTTCAGATCAAACTATTTGTGGTTCAATCAAATGTTTGATAGGATAAAATTAATCCAATTACACTAAAATATCTAACAATAGATGGTATACTAATTCATTTAATTTACAAACATTTTGTACAAAGTCAAATCCCTAAACAAACTTAAAGTCAACAACTCAACCATTTGCCAGTCAAAGTCAAAAAATTTCAAGGCAAATGAACAGAGTATGCAACAAAGACAACCCACAGGCTAAAATTGGTGGAAATCAAGCCTAATTAAACAGACATATTTGCAAAAAGATGTTGACCAGATGGTTGAATGAGGAAAGAGTTGACCTTGGGTCTCAAAAAGTCAAACTTGAGTGTTCTGCGATTGCTTTGATTGCCAACAAACAGACCTACGAATTGAATGAAAACCCAGAAATCAGCAAGAAAATAGAAACAGTTGGTGGGTGTGAAAAGAAAAAGGTCGATGATTACATGGGTTTGGGTGGTCAATGGGTGTGCGTATGGCTACAAAACATGAGCTTGGAGATGAAGTCATTCGCATGAAATGTAGGAGGGTTAGATGAAGGTTGGTGCCACTCCACCTGTGGCTATAAAACATGAATGGTTATGTTTGGATGAGAGTTTGTGTTTTGTTTCTTGTTCATGTAGACCACGTTATTTTCCATTTTTTATTATTTAGAAATTAGTGATAAATTTATTTATCTGTTTGTGTTTTTGCAAATTTCCCAGTGACGTACCCACTTGATATTTCGGGGCTAGTCGCTCATCTTGAAAAAAAAAAGTATGTGTTAAAATCTCAAGAATCTCTCTTTATAAGATTCTACAATCGTTTTTTTTTACTTTTAGTTGCCCGCTTGCCTACCAGTTTATTGTAATCTTTCACTTTTGTTAATGAAAACTAGTTATCCATTTTAGACAAAAAAAAGTTGTAAAATCAAGTTGAAAAATATCAAACGAATAATTTAAATCAAATTTACATTAACGCTCATTTATCAAGTTTAGTAAATGAGATAACATAAAGGAAAAGAAAGAGAAAAAAATGAGAGGAAAAAATAAAGTTATTTCCTTCCATTTCCTTCCAAATCAGAACGAAATGAAAACAAATTAATTTTGCATAGTTTTCCGTTCACTTTTCTTTCTTTCTCTCCTTAAATGAAACTCGGGAACACAAAATTTGTTATTTTCCTTTCTTTTTCCTCGTAAATGAAACTTAAGAATACAAAATTTTTCTCATTTCCTTCTATTTCCTTTCTTTTCTCCTATTTAATGAACTCAATAACATAAAGTCTATTATTAACCACCAATATATCGTTAAAGTATGTATCATGTATGAATATATTAAAATAATATAAATAGACACGAGTTAAAAACCAAACCTAATGAATATATTCGTGCCTTGACAAGTGACTCAAAGCATTTGTAGTGTATATAATAAAACTTCGGAGTATGTTCATTGGGATGCCAAACATGGCGTTGGTTGGCGCAATCAAATTTTTTGAATGGGAGTTGCCTATCTTGAATAGTACAGTTCAATACATGTACAATAACTTGTCTCACGAGTTAAATGTTTGTGATTTGTCTCATGAATACTTAAGGATATGTGTCAATATAAGGATTTCCTTATATGTATTGATATATCAAATTAGCCAATATACCATAACAAACATACAAAGCATGTACAAAATTCCAAAGAGTATGTATTAAGTTTACATGCTTCATACTCCCATTTAAAAGTATAAAAAATAAAAGGGACTATGAGCTCATCTTTCAGTGATGAATATTGATGTCAAGTTACAAGTGTTTCCATAATGGATACAACGAGCGGATTCTAGTCTAACCCAAGTTGTAAAATAATATAACACACATAAGAACTATATATGACTTTAGGCACACAACATTGATGATACTTTTAAACTAATAATAAATATTAATCTTATGAGTATTGTTGCAAAGCATGTTAGCCTTTTAATATGTTAAAATTGTTATTTAAGATAAGATAAGTTATGTTCTTAACTGTAAATACCTCAAGATTGTATTTCACTTTGTGTTTAGTTTTGGTATGTCAAATGAATTTATTTGATCACATTCTTGTTACATGCTTTAAACCCATACATTAGTAAAAATATTGCAATTTATTAAGTTGTTTATGTTGATCGATTTCTATGATTAAATTTATAACAATTATACGAATGATGAAATAATAAACAGATAGATCAGATGAAACATATGAATCCAGTAAAAACATTGTTGATTCATGGCATTATTCTTGAGTTTAATCGGAGCGAGTTCCTGTTTATGGTGTATTTTTAGGCTGTATTTAGGTGGAGAAGCTAGAGAGGTTCATGAATTATAGAGTAAGGAATTCGTGAATGGTGATGTTAACATTAATCAATAATGAGAGCCTTAATCTTTTTTATACACACCAAAGGGAAAACCTTAATTAGGATAATAAAGGTAATTATGTCCATCATATAACCACCTTATAAAGATAATCAAGTAATTGATCAATTAAATAGATAATCATGAGTGCCATATAGTAAATATAAATAATGTACTCAAGGTTATACATATACTAAACTTTTTGGTGCACCCATCTGCCCATCTTATGTCCATTATTAGAAGGTCGAATCTTTAATGAATCAAATGAGGTCACACATTGTTTGCAAGTTGACATGTGAAAGTAAGTTTGAGAAGAAAAAAAAACACATTTTTTTTTGGTTGAGAAATGAGTGAAATTTGATATTGTAAGGTTGACCTATTAATTATTTTGCTAAAATATTGAAATCTATCGTACTCAATTTTTATAAATTGTTTAGAGATAGAAACCTTTATGAAGTTGAGTGAAACCAATAAGATTTGAAAGATTACATATAAAATGAATATTCGAAAGAATAATCATGTAATTTCATTAATAAATAAGTTCATTGTGACTGATGAAAATTGAGTATAATTTTCTGAAAGATTGCTATATGGAAATTTATACTTGAATTCTTGTGTAAAACTTGTTCTTACGATTTCGATTTCTTAGATATTGATCTATATTACTATCTATTCTCTATTATATGAAAATGATGATATGTTAATTAATAATTAAGTGTGTTTTAGATGATTTTATCTTAAATATATTGCATGAAAATTCAAGAAGGTTTTTCTTGAATGATATTATTTGCACATGAACTCATGAGATTTCACTTAAAATCATAAATGATGATTATGAACACACATTAGTGTCTGTTTGAGTAATCATATATGTGCATAAAAACTTGTCAACTTATAAGAAGACGTTGATTAGCACTTGGAATCTCTTAATTACAACTTGAAAACTTAAAAAATGATATTTGTGGAAGAGAATTTTGAGTACAATGTTAGAGAAAAATATGGAGTTTTTTTTTGAGTTAAAAGGTAATATTCTTAAGAGTGCTAATTACGGTGATTTATGTGGGATTTGATGGTGAGTTAATATGTTTGAATAAAAACGCATAGAAGAGTTTGTAATCCATTTTGACCCTAAATTCAAAACCGGTAACACATTGCACTTTTTTTTTGAACAACTAGAAATACACTTAAAAATATTTCGACTATTTTCTCAGGTGCAATACTATTGAAAAGTATTTTCAGTGAGTTTGGTAGAATCTTAATATTAGAGGGGTTAAAGTGAAACTTTTGCATCCACTTGCATCCCAAACCCTATCTCCCCCGTCCCTCAAAAGGATCGCCCCACTGCCCTCCAGGCTCCATCCCTACCATCACCAACCCCTCTAACATTTTTATTTGCAGACGCTTCAACCCCTAAATCACATCTTCGTCGCAGATCCAAGGTCAGAACCACTTCAAAACTGTTTTGGCTGTATCTGTATGTTTGAATCTGATTCGAATCGTGAAACCCTAATTTTTTTTTTTGAATCTGTTTGAAATTGAAATAGAAATGGGCGAAACAGAGATTAAGGATAATGACTACGAGGAAGAGCTTCTTGACTACGAGGAGGAGGACGAGAAGGCCGCGGATTCTGCCGGTGTTAAAGTCAACGGCGAAGCCGTAAAGAAGTAAGTTTCTTTACCTTATATATGCTTCTGCGAACATAGTTAGCTCCTGGAATTTGATTATGTGTCTGTTTTGGGTAGTTGATCTGGTATGTGGTTAATCTGTGCAGATCTTTTGTGTTATGGTAGGGAGGATGGAAATTGAGATTTGGGCATGGGAGTTTGTTTTTGGATAGTTCAAAATTTGAACCTAGTTTTTTCTTGTTTTAATCCCGCCATTCCGGCAGAGGTTTGGGTGTTATTAAAGATTTAGAGTTCGAATTCGGTGACTTTTTATATTATTTTTCTTTCACTATTTCTTAAACTTAATTTGTTGCCCTTTTCAGTTTTTGATAAATAATACTACTTTTATTTAATTGGGGCTGAGACAGCGTCTTGATTACAATTTCATAAAGCCAATCTGTGTGTATATATACGTACATATATTTGTATGTCATAGATTTATTGGAAATGGTCAAATCTACTAAAAAATTAAAGAAAAGACAAGATTTGGGAAAACTCTCAAATTAAAACATTAAACATCAATGGCTATATGCCTATATATAGCCTTATCAGAAATTAACCAATAATTCCACCAACTCACTATTCTACAGACGAAAAAGTAACATAAAATCTTATGTAGAAAATGCGGTAAACCAATATGCTTGACCTGTAAGGTATGCAAGTGCAACATGGGGTAGTAACCCACTTTGGATCGCATAATTGTATTATCTACCCACACAAGGGAACACAACAAAACATTCATTTAACATTCAGTTGTTAGTTGTCTTTAATTTCTTTTATGGGTTGATCAGTCACAATGTGATATGGTGTATGTTGGTTTTTTTTGACCTGTATTGTGATACGTAAGCTATGCTGGGTGATCAAGGTGGTTTTTCTTAATGCAAGTGACTAATGGTAGAATCAAGTTATACAGATAATAAGGAAATTTTGAGATGCAATGAACAGGATCATGAAATGCAGATACATGCCCTCTATTGACTCTGTATTGTGATATTCTAGCTATGCTCTGTGCGTTTGTTTTTTACAGTCTATGGACATGACCGAGGCTTGATATGCATGTAGTCAACTGTTTAATCTCCTGAAGGACAACCTTTCTACATTGGCTGATCATTTTTTCTATTATATCTTTAATGCAGGGGCTATGTAGGAATTCACAGTTCTGGATTTAGAGATTTTCTTTTGAAGCCAGAGCTACTCCGTGCCATTGTGGATTCAGGATTTGAACATCCTTCTGAAGGCAAATTTTTTTCTTCTAATTAGTTAAAATTTCATTTATTTCTTCAAGTTATTTCTACCCTTTATTTCTTAAAATTAAAACTGCTAAATTTAGCTGTTGATGCCTGTTATGTAAATCCCATTACTGTTATTACCAGTTTGATAAAATATATAGATGTCTCACTAGTAGTATATGCTTCGATGCTTGTCAGAAGCTGGCTTGTACCATCTTTTAATAACTTGCAGTGTTTGATTGCAGGTAAATATAACCTATTATCCCTATCATATGGAGAGGTGCTCGCTTTGGTAATTTTTTTTAAAAACTGAGGATTGCTTAGCTCAATTTGTTTGGTTCTTCACCAGTGCAACACGAGTGCATACCACAAGCTATTTTGGGAATGGATGTCATTTGCCAAGCAAAATCTGGTATGGGCAAAACTGCTGTTTTTGTCTTGTCAACGCTGCAGCAAATTGAGCCTGTTGCTGGTCAAGTAGCTGCTCTTGTTTTATGTCACACAAGAGAATTAGCTTATCAGGCATGCATCTTATCTACTACTTCATTGTATACTGGTACCTTTTATTAAAGGTATATAGATTAATGGTCTTTTGTTTATATATGGTGTGGGATTTTTATCTTACTTGTAGATTTGCCATGAGTTTGAAAGATTCAGCACTTATCTGACTGATATCAAAGTTGCGGTCTTCTATGGTGGTGTTAACATCAAAATTCATAAGGAACTTCTGAAAAATGAATGCCCTCATATTGTTGTTGGGACACCAGGGAGGATTCTTGCACTTGCTAGAGACAAAGACCTTGCATTGAAGAGTGTGAGGCATTTTATACTAGATGAGTGTGATAAGATGCTCGAGTCACTTGGTATGCCTTTTATGTATTTAGATGCGATTATGGTATTTTTTGATTTTATAGAATGATTAGTGATCAATATTTGTGTTTATAACATTTGTATGGTTCTTAGACATGAGAAGAGACGTGCAAGAAATTTTTAAGATGACTCCTCATGATAAGCAAGTAATGATGTTTTCGGCTACACTTAGCAAGGAGATTCGCCCTGTCTGCAAAAAGTTTATGCAAGATGTAATGTTTCATGGCCAGCTCTTCTACTTGAATTTTGAAGTCAACATTTTCGTAATGGACTTGCATGTTTCAAATTAGGGTTATGAGGGTATGAAAGTTGTTGAGGGTTCGATTGGTTACGGTGGTTCATTTTCTTTCCTTACTGAGTCTTGTATTTCTTCTTAGCTTACTAAGTCTTCTGGAAGGGTTTCTTTTTGTTTTATTAAATTTAATAGTAGATAGTCATGACCGATTGCCAACATGGTTGGTCTGATTTGAAAGCGCATGCAAAAGGGCACCAATCAGATGGAACCAGAATCTTGAGTCAGAGGATGTTCATTCATCGTTCATTTCATAATGGATCTCTTAGCTTCCGAAGACTCCTAATATGCTTTTACTATGATATTTGTTCATTTCAGCCGATGGAAATTTATGTGGATGATGAAGCCAAGTTGACACTACATGGTCTTGTACAGGTAAGAGCCTGTAGGTTTGTTAGTTATTATATTTACATAATTTACTTAGAAAAGGTGAAGTTGGTGCAAGACACAGAAACTACTGTTCATTTGGTACAATATACCAATCATATGGTATGAGTTTCTGAGCAGTATTTTCCTTTTTTTAAAGCTAAGGTCGCTTTTCTTAAAGTTATATTCAAATTGGGTCAAAATTCATCACAAAAGAATTTGTTGGGTGGTTAGTTTGCTGGTAGAGCCTAGCAAACCCTGTCCCCATTTTCAGTTTGTAGCATTTTTGTTTTTTTTTTTCTTTTTCTATGGTTTTTTTTCTTTTATATTTTTGGGTTCTACGTTTGTTTTATTTTCTTCTATAATATTTACAAGTTACCATTATGTTTGCATTTCCAGTTTAAATTTAATTTAGGAGGGTTTATGTAAAGGTTTTGATTCTATTTATACAGTTTCGAAGACACTAATTTTTTTTATGGTTTATTGCACCTCAACATCTAAGGGTTTAATACTAGTTAAAAGATATTTTTGAATTTTTTTAATTTATATGTTAATGACAGCACTACATCAAATTGAGCGAGCTGGAGAAGAATCGTAAGCTGAATGATCTGCTTGATGCGTTAGATTTCAATCAAGTCGTGATATTTGTCAAAAGTGTAAGCAGAGCAGCTGAGCTGAACAAATTGCTGGTGGAGTGTAATTTCCCTTCAATCTGCATCCACTCAGGCATGTCTCAGGAAGAAAGGTTTGTCTTGCATGAATACTAAATTTTTTCAAGCAGGAAATGAACAGAACCATTCATTATTGCGATCAATGTTTCTTGTTTAGGCTGACACGCTACAAGGGATTCAAAGAAGGGCACAAGAGGATCTTGGTGGCAACAGATTTAGTTGGTAGGGGTATCGACATTGAACGAGTGAACATTGTCATAAACTATGACATGCCAGATTCTGCTGATACCTATCTCCATCGTGTAAGTTTTCTCCATGTGATCTCTTTACAAACTTGTTTTGTTTTGTGTGTGCCTGAAGAGGTTTGTTTTGGTTATTTTTAGGTTGGTAGAGCTGGAAGGTTTGGAACCAAAGGTCTTGCAATCACATTTGTGTCTTCAGCTGCTGACTCAGACGTTCTCAACCAGGTATACATCCACTTCTATTACTGGAATGCCTATATGGGTGGCAACATATCCAAGGTTGCTTGAAGTATTTTGGTTATATTTTCAGTTTCTTGCATGATTATTAAAAAATATTTATTAAAACAGTAATAATTTTTTTTGATATCAAGGCAAATATAAACCTAAATTAATGCATTTTATCATCGCACCTGCACTTTTATATACTTGTAACTTATGTACATATGCTTGTGTATGTGTGTTTATGTAAGCGTTTCTAACATTATTGTATTTTGTTCTGGTGGTTATAGGTTCAAGAGAGGTTTGAGGTTGATATTAAAGAGCTTCCCGAGCAGATCGATACTTCAACTTATAGTAAGTCTTTTCTGATAGTGATTTGTTTTTGATAAAACATAAGTTTATGAAGACGCTTATAATAATAATTTAATTTTACTTGCAGTGCCATCTTAGGAGTAGTATTTGAGTTTTTTAGCAGAAGTGGTGATGGGCATATGGATGATGATCTTTATTATAAACAAAAAATGGATATGAACATTGTGGAACTTGGAGGATCCATGAGATGGTCCTGTCATCAACTTATGGTTTGTTGAGTCTTGTAACATTTATAAACTTATTTTGCACACTTTTTCTAGCTAAGGTAAGAGTTTGCTTTACTTAATGTAGTGGTAAAATAGGTTATTTAATCAATTGCTGGTAATCTTGATTCTTGACCCATTTGGCTGCAGCTGATTTGTCACATGATTATTTTAATATGTTTAGTGTTGATTACACCCAATTTGTGAAAGTAACGTTAAAAACAAGTTGGTCACACATCATGAGCCAGGGGTTTAATTGAAATTAGCCGTTTTATTCCTATGAGGTAGAGGTAATGCTGTCTACTTCTATCTTATCTTAGTTTTGTTAACGATGATATATACCAAGTATGATTACACATGTTTGGTTTTAAGTTCTTAAAAATTACACTTAATATGTTATATAATTTCATAAAATCTAATAGATAGAATGTTGAAGTAAAAATTTATGATAGTTGCATATTGTATTTTTATTTTAGATAAAGCAATGTACATTTGTTTGTGTGAAAAAACTAGTTTCAATAATAATTCTACTCTTTATAATGATTGGTTTTGACTTTAATGTATTGTTATTGTAAAGCACATAATGAAAGAAAAATGTCTTTTTAAATGTAAACAAAATATTCTTTTCTAACGATGTTAAATTGATTATAGAAATGAATGTTATATTACCTGTATGACTTTCAAATATCACTTATGTTTCAATAACATAAGTTTAGATGGTTTGAAATAACTATTAATTTGATTAATAATTATTAATAATAGTTCAAAATCAATCAAAATTTGTTTTAAATATATTTAAAAAAAATTTAAATTTCAAATTTATATTTTCTAACGGTGTGATATAATATTTGAATATCATGTTATTTAGGAAAATATTAAGATCTAAAAGAAAATAACGCATTATATTTATTTTTAAATTATTTGACGATATTTAAGTTTAATTTATATAATGTTAATTGTTGTTTGTGAAATTATGTTAAAAATTAATACTTTATAATTTTTAGTATATTACTAAAATATGTGCAAAAATAAATTATCTTATTCTAAATATAATTCAAAATTTTTAAATTTTAAATTTATGTTTTGTAACGTATGTAATAAAATGGATTTGAATTTCATGTTATATACGAAAAAAAATGAGATAATTGGAAATATAAATGATATTTATTTTTAATAAAATTATTAGATATTTAAGTTTAATTTTAAATATTGCAAAACATAACTTACAGAATTGTGTTAAAAATTAATAGTTTATAAATTTTAATAATGTTATTAAAATATATACAAAATTGACTAAAGTTTGATACAATTAAATTTTTAAAATTTATCTTTTGTAACCATTTGTGAATAAATAGATTTTAATTTCATATTAGTTATGAAAAGATTCAAATATAATAAAAAATAATACATGCTATTTACTATTATAAAATTAAAATTGTAAGATATTTAAGTTTAGTTTTGAATATTATAAAACATAATTTATATAATTGACAGTTGACACATGTTTACATCCAAAAAAAAGTTTAATGTGTTAATGACATGTGTCCATATTTAAAAGAAGTTTTATATAATATTTGACATTTCATCAAATTTATTTCCTTTTATTATAATATATGTTTATACATAAAAAGTTACATACCAACTAAACAAGAATATGCTTGGATGTGCTTAAATACTTATTTTTGAGGCTACGTTTGACAATACTAACATAAAAACTCGCCAAACTTATTCCAAAAAAAACATTACATATATATTTCACGAAGACATAAATATTTATGTATCTATGCGTGTGTGTATAGGATCAGATCTTATAATAACCATCGTTTATTACGATGACTTGTATAGCTCTATTAAGATCAATTCAAAGATTTGTTTTTCTTCTGACTATCATTATTATACATGCATAACACTTTCGTTTTTTCAAGTGTATGTATGTTCACATTTGTTTATAAATTAACAAGCGTAAGTTTGTGTTATAGTATCCCAACACATTTAAAATAACAAAAACTTACACTTGTGTAAGAACCTAAACGCATGTGAATTCATACAAACACATAAAAAGTGTGTACAATGTAGTAATAATAATCGGAGAAAAAAAACAAAAATTTGCGTTAATCTTGGTGAAATTTTCCGGGCCAGCGGGTTAACAAAGATCCTTTCCATATATACATATATGTCATCTTGGACCAGACAGCCGGACGGCTGATAAATACGCATCACTGTTACAATCAGATGGTCCAGATGATGTTCCCTCTTCACTGATGGACTTGAACAGCCCTGAATATAGCCGTGAACCTGTCTGAGAGGCCATTGGTGGTTCAGGCACCGGGCTTAAACCCTCAAGCATTTGAACCACTTTGGTCATTGGAGGCCTTAGATTCATATCATCTTGTATACACCATAGAGCCACTTTTATAGACACCATCACTCGCTCATCACTCTCGTCAATTTTCATTTTCTGGTCATAGATTTCTTGCATATTTCCTTCTTCCATCATCTTAAACGCGTAAGATGGGAAATGCGATTTCTCGGATATCATCGAGGAGTCGTAGTTTTTCCGACCTCCGATGATCTCAAGCAACACCATCCCAAAACTGTAGACATCACTTTTTTCTGATATCGCGTAGCTTGTGATCCACTCGGGTGCTAAATACCCTCGTGTGCCACGCATAGTTGTGAAAACATGGCTTTGTTCTCTTGTCATGAGCTTAGCCAAACCAAAATCTGATACCTTGGCTCGGAAATTATCATCAAGAAGTACATTTTCTGGTTTTATGTCACAATGAACGATCTTTACATCACAGTCTTCGTGAAGATATGCAAGTCCTTTTGCGGTACCAACCGCGATGTTATAACGCGTATCCCAATCCAGCAAGGATTCTGTTTTGTTCTTCTTGAATATCCACCGGTCCAACGAGCCATTAGCCATGTACTCGTAAACAAGGAGCCGGTGTAACCCTTCTGCACAAAACCCCTTGAGCCGAACCAAATGGTGGTGGTGAATCCCACCTATGATGCTCACTTCAGCCCGGAACTCTTTCTTCCCTTGACCGATCCCTTCTAATTGCTTGACTGCGAGTCGTGTCCCGTCTTTTAACACCCCTTCATAAACTGATCCAAACCCGCCTTGGCCAAGCTTCTTGCTGAAGTTCTCAGTGGCTTGTTGGAGATCCAAGTAAGTGAAACGAATCGGCATCCCTGATAAACCCTCCAAGAAATTATCCTCTTCTGATGTTTCATGATTTTCATCCAGGGCCTTGCTTTTCTTGTTCTTCTTCTTGTACAAACGTATGCCTATGAACACAAGACTGATGATCACAAACAATGTGACTATAACTATCGCAATCACCACCGCCATCGATCCCTTCTTTTTCACATGTGAAATTTGTGAAATCTTAACGTAGGATTCAAAACTTGCACCATTTTTTGCGTCCATGAAGCTCCCAATCTGATCAAACATGTAACAGTTCCCAGAGTTGTTATCAAAGAACATAACCAAGCAAGAACAATTACTCAAACATGAAGATTTGCATCCTTCCAAGCTTGTTTTTGCTGACGGTGGCACAAACCCAAGAGCCGAATAGGTCAAACTCTCACCTGCATTGATCAGTGTCTTCTGATCTTTAGATGTGCTACAAGAAACAGGGCTAGGTTTGCAGTTGATCACATTAAGCCCAGATGGGCATTGACACGTGTTTCCATCATGACACACAAGATAAGATGAACAAGATTGAGGGGTACCGCATGAATCACCAGGTATTTCAACATTACCAGTTATTTTTCCCGGGAGATTGTAGAATTTGATGAAACCATCATTTTCCAAGACTGCAGCCCATGTGGTGTTGGAATCAGCACCATCTGCAAACACAAATTGCCCTAGAAACACTTTGGTTTGATCATAGAACCTCCATGAATTGGCTTCAATGGTGGCAGTTTCAAGATTTCCACCATCTTTGTTGATGATCCTCCTCTTATCCTTCCCCATTGCCCAATACGGTTGAATGTTTCTGTAACCCGCTGATAAAATCAAATCCCCAGACTTGATTTCCAAAGAAAATGTCAAATTGTTTCTGGGATCGCTTACAAGTTTCATCCCCTCACTAAAACTTTGATGTGGCATTAAAGTGTTTGTGGGGTGGCTAAAACTTTCCCAGACAACATCACCATTGTTTCCAAGTAAAACCAAGTTTCCTGAATCCAGCAAATCCATGGAAGAAACCCCTTTCTGGCTTGTGTTTGTTGACCAAATAACTCTCCCATTGCTTTGGATATACGCATTGCCATCAACATCAAACACAAAACTATCAGAATTACTAACGGGTGAGCCTCTGTTTGCTGACCAAATGACCCTTGAACTCAGAGTGTGCATAATGACAACAGTGAATGAAGTGATGTCAGCATTCGCCTTGAAACCCAACTGGAAATTTGAGCTGTTTGATACGAGGAACAAACCATCGTTGTCGATGTACTGCATTTGAGACACTTTGAAACCAGGGTTCACTCTGGCAATTTTTCGAACACTTGATAGGCATGTTTGAGGTAAGCACAAGAAGAAGCAACAAATCAGAGGAAAACAAAAGAATGACCAAGATTTCATGATCATGTACCAAAATACTCAAATTGAAGTTGATTTTCTGTCTTTTTTTCTAATTTTCAGGGACTTCACAATGGAATTTGGAGTCTATCAGATGACTAATTTGCAGGAAGGTAGAGAATCTCACAAAAATAAAGAAGATTGACAAACACCCAACATCTACAAAACATGTAACAATCAGAAATCGAGTTTAGCCTCATAATTTAAAGAAGAAAAAAACCCATCATAATTAGAACACCAGTGATCTATCTGCGCTCATAATTCAGGCTAATTGACGATCACCCCACCAAAATGAAGACAAGATTTCTCAAAATTGGATGAAAAAAAGCAGAATTTTGGGTAGAAAGAGGAAAATGATTCGAGTTCCAGCAAATGCCAGAGAAGAAGAAAGAGAAAAGTGTAATCAAATCAACATACTTGAATTGGAGAAGAATTTGTTAGTGGAGAGGTCAAGAAAGAGCAAGATCTGATGGGGTTTTAGAATTAGATACATGGATGATCGTATGAATCTTGTGTGGATGACAGCAGTGTGAAGTTGAAATTGAATGGTGGGACTAAAATATGAAGAAAATAGGAATTGAATTAAAATTAGGGTTGATGGGTGGCAGTTGAGATGAAATTAAATGCTCTCGTCTTTCTGCTGCCCGCCACTTCAAGGCGCTTAATATAAAATTATAAATATAAATTAAATACTAATACACGTCTTTTTTTCTTATTTTTTATAGGATTGGTTATTTACATTTCAAACTTTTTATTTTAACACTCGACAGATCTTATACGTCTTATATATATATATATATATAGGGGAAGGTTCCTCTAAAAAGTCTATTTTGCCTAAGAAGGCTAAGAAGGATTTTTAAAAACCCGAAAACCGAACCAAACAAATTCCGATTGAATTCATTTTTGCATAATTGGAACCGGCTTGTCGAACCCTAAAACCCAAACCTAAAATCATAAACAATAAACCCAAATACTAAAACCAAAACTTTAAAAACAAACCTTAAACATAAAGTTAAAACCTTAAAGCTAAAAATCAAGCCCTAAAATATAAATTCTAAAACTAGTTGTTAAAGCTAAAACCTAAAAGCTAATATTGTAGGGTTTGATGAGACGATTCCAATGCCATCAAAATGTGTTCAATTGGAGTTCGTTTGGGTCGGTTTTGGAATTTTAAAAATCATTTTTAGCCTTCTTAGGCAAAATACACTTTTTATTTGATTCTACCCCTATATATATATATATATATATATATATACATACGAGACGTATAGGAGTCTAATCATTGTCATAGACAAATTCTAACGACCAATAATTGCCCACTATACGCTATATATATAAGCCTATACAAGCCTATACAAGAATTATTCACGATGTAGAGATTTGGATGTTTATGAGAATAACATGACACATTAATTTCTTTATTTTATTTTTCAATGACTATGTCTCCTTCAAATTCATGGATGCCAATTTGTCCTCGTTTTTTCTTAAATAATATTTCTCCATAATTATACAATCGCAAGAAAGTGAAATAATTATTACTTTTAAGAAATAGTCTAGTGGTTATACCTCATTAACTTTCTAATATGAGGTCTTGGGTTCGTATTCGGGCTCGGGCTAGAGTTGTTCATGGTCCGAACCGAGCAAGGGTATGCTCGTACTCGACTCGTTTAAAAACCAAGCGGCTCGGCTTGGTTCAGTTTCAAAATAAAATTTAATACAAATTCAAAATATTTATATCAATTTTAAACACAAAAATTAAAAAGCAATAAGTTCAATAATATTTAAATCTTACAAAAATGAAGTTTATAAATTACAAATTGTTATAATACGAAAACATAATTAAAATTTTAAAATATTTGAATAGTTTATCAACATCATTTTACATTAGTTCGAATACACCAACATCATCAAGTATCGTCAAAAACTTGTAACATGTTAATATTTATAAAAAAAATTAATATTATTTTATACATGTATATATACACATATATATAAGTGTTGTATCATGTGAAAACATGTTCTTACAGAGGAAATCATGATCTATGTGGTCCATGTTAACACATATTAAAATTGATTTGTTTCAAAACTCAATTTTTATTCAGTTTTAATGTGGATCACATATTTATATCAAGATTTCAAATCAATGGCTCATATATGGTTTAATGGCTTTCTATCTAAGATTGAGTTTACACAGGAAACAATCCATATATATATATATACTTAAACGAGCCAAAACGAGCAAGCCAAATGAGCTTACACTGTATCGTGCTCTGCTTGTTTTGAAACTGAACCAAGCATGCTCGGATCATTTAAAACCGAGCGAAATTTAAACAACCTATTTCTGAGCTTTTTTCAAGTAAGTATCGAGCAAGCCTTGAGCGACGAGAATTTTACACAGCCCTAACTCGGGCCGATTAATATTTACTAAGACAAGAACAGATGATTTACCGTGATGTTCCTCATGGGGTATACTAGAGCGTACGCTCTAAAATGTCAAATATTAAGGATATTTGAATTCCTGTCTTGTTGTCATGGTATCAAGCAGTTCTAAAAAAAGTTCTTAAAACTGGCCTCTAAGATAAGTTGACACACCTATGTAGAGCTTTGACATTATCATTAAGTTACCTCAATTTTTGAATATTACAATGAGTGAATTCTATTATAGAACAACGGGCGAACCATCTATAGGATTGATGGGTACTATGCCCTATTTTTTCCGTCAGTGTTAATATTTCGACCGAAAGATTTTTCTTTGTTTTAAATGTTGGTTTTGTCCCATTTGCATAAAAAAACTAACACATATTATCGGTTATGTAAATTTCCATCAATTATTTTAAAATATTCAAGCTCTGTCACTCTATAGAACTGTCACACCCCGAGCCAGCGGGTTGGATCGACTTCCCCGTCGGCCGGAAGGTTCCCGGGGCGCGATATCGGGAATGATAATCGTGATGATCAGATTGTTTACATTGCACATGATATATAAATGAGAAACTGCTAATGAAAATAGAATTACAAAGTTAAATTACATCAGTTTAGTTCATAATTTAACAATGTAAATCTACTATCAACATCATAATTCTTCTATCTTGTATCTGCACAAGATATACAAAATAAATCTGTAAATGATGTTTCAAAAGTATGCAGGTCCAAAAATGCTAGGTCCTCTATCTGACATCTTAGCCCAAAAGTAATAACCTCTTAGTTGACCTGTTCGTCACCTGAGAAGTCATGCAAAGAGATCAAGTCAACACATGGTTGGTGAGTTCATGTAGTTTTATAAAAATGAGTTTGAATAACCTGGATGACAACCTTAACCTCACCATTAATTACCTATACCATCCAGTTCAGTATGCTTATATATAGGGCATATGTAGGGTCGAACTTACCGCCCGCCCAGCCACCGTCCCACCACATACTAAACCACATGATATATTGTTCCTGGTGATAATTAAGCATTTCATTCCATACCTTCGATTTCATAACCATTGATTCATAGTATTTGATTACTCTGAAAATGTTTACCTTGATTCCCCGAAATGACAACCTTAACCTCATCAACGACCACCTATACTATCCAATCAAGTATGCTTATATATAGGGCATATGTAGGGTCGAACTTACCGCCCGTCCAGCCACCGTCCCACTACATACTGGACTGCTTAGCATATTGTCATTAATGATAATTAAGCGTTTCACTCCCTTCACCTTCGTTTTATATTTTGATTTCCACAAATTGAAATACCTCTGATTTCTTGGGTTCGTCATGTATCCATGATTACCTCAAAAACACTTGTAGAAATATAATATTAAATGTTTAATTAAATTAATATTTAAGCATTTAAATACAACTAAGACATGATGATTGAGTCTTATTTGACTCAATCAATTAGACTTAGTTGTTGGTGGGTGTCCAAGTTATATCCTCTCACACGTGGCCCATATCAGGCATGACCCACAAGGAGTCTACCTGTATACGTCGGGACTTTCATGATTTGCCCATATCAGCTTGACCCACAAGGTCTACTGTATGTGTCGGGACTTTAGGATATCCTTTGATTCTGATCTTCTTGATTCTCTTGATTTCGTTTGATTGTTTAAGTTATGCCCATATAGCTTGACTACAAGAGTCTACTATTGTGACGGGACTTTCCGTGTGTTACACGTGGTCTTGATTTACATACAACTGACATCCACATTAACTTAAGCATTAATGACTTCATTAGATATTAATGATTTCATTATTTCCATGATTCACACACGGTTATGACTTCCTTGATTCTCTTGAGTCTCTTGATTTTGATCTTTAGAATTTCATGATTTCACAATGATTATAGATTCTTGAGTAGGATCCTTAGTTTGCAGATCACACACTGCACTTGATTACTTTGAGTCTGATCTTTAGCTTTAGTTCTCTTGGTTTCACTTTGAGTTTAGATTCTTGAATTTGAACTCGATAGACTAAGGGTTTGTTTAGAGTTTAGAGTTACGGTGTTACTCATAAGAGTAATTAATTACTTGCTAGTTAATTCTGCATAACAATTACCTAGACAGAAGTCTAGGAATGTAGACAAGCACATACATAGCATATAATATGTAAAAGCATTTACGTAAAACAGTTTAAATAAAAAGGTTTACGCATGTTTCTCAGCCCCGCGTTTGAAAACAAAAATGTTTAGAAAAGGGGCAATGAACTCACCTATGTTGCTCTGTATTTGAATTACCACAAAAATGTGCGCTCTTTGTTGTAGACTATGTTTCTTCGGTCCCTGAGTTGTTTTAAGAGAATTCGAATACGATAAGTATTTATAATAGTTTAGTAGCTAAGGTTTGGTCTCGGTGTGCAACTAAGTGTCCTAGGTTACTAATGTGCTTCTAAGATTTCATCTAACTAGTCTAACTTATTACCCATTAGTAACCCTAATCCCATACGTCATTATTTCAAGTCTCTAATTAAAACGTTTTTAAATTAATTCACTTTAAGTTAAACATTAAGTCAAAATCATTTATGTTAATTTAATAAAGTTTATAGTTTAATTCCTTTTATTCAAAACATAATTAATTTAAGTAAAAGGATATTTAACAGCTGATGGATTTAGGTTAAGCCCATTGGGCCAACCTCGGCCCATTACTAGATTCTTTCCCAATACTTTGATTAACTACGCCTTGGTAGTTTAAATAAACCATCTAGGTTATTTTTTTATGTCTTTATGGGTTTTTCCTTAGGCTAGGTGTTAATAATCAAATCAACACTCAAGCCCTTAGTTTTTGGTTTGATCCTCATGATTTCCCGACTGAATTCCCAAGTGTTTTAAGCTAGTTTAATAGATGTTAATAACTTATGTTGAGTTGTTTGTGTGTTTAAAGAAAACCCTTGTTATTGCAAATCTAACCCATGATCACCTTAATTACACTTTATCATTAAATGGGCCTTAGTATACTTCTCATGCACACACCCTAATTTATGATTTCATTAGTCGATTCGTATAACTTAGATTCATTCCACTTGAAATGATTCCCCATGGTCATATAAGATAACCATAGTTCTTAATTCTATAACAAATCTATAGAATTTCCTTAGTGATGACTCTAGATTGGATCCTTAATTCGACTAAGGCCATTTGCATGGGGATAAAACCCTATCCCATGCACACCCATACGCCATGCACGTAAGGATGGCCGACTCAACCCATGCACATACCACTCACCCGAATTCATTTGATCGGACAACCTTGTGTTGAATGAGGAGTTGGGCCGCAGCAGGTGGGCCGAATAGGGTTGGGCCGAGTGAGTGCCAAGGTCGAATGAAATGGTTCAGACCGACTAGCCATGGGGCGAATGGCTTAAGCCTAATGAAGGAGGATTGGCCGAAGGAAAGCTTGGGCCGACCGAATAGGCTGCTTCGGTGGTTGTCCATTCGGCGAATGAAGGGTGATTCGACCAAGGCCATTCGATGGCCTGATGTTCTTGTCCATTCGGCCGATCGAGCGTACCCAGATGCAGCACCCTAGAATCGAATCTTAAGACCATCAAATGGTGCATCACTCGTTCCTACTTCGTTCTAAGGGGTTGTGATGGGTTTCCTATATATAGTTTGAAAAGGGTTAAAACCGGTTTGTAAGGGAACCGACCCAAAGGGTTTCAAAAACCCTAAAAAGACGAACTAAAACTTGATCTTTACCTCAAATCGGTTGGCTAAAAGCTTAGATCCCTTGTACTTTCGTGATCTACAAGTGATGGTGGTTGTTTTAACACCAAAAACACGGATTTTCGTGGAGGATTGAAAGAGATCTTGCTATGGCTTCTAGAGAGAGTAGAGAGAGGGAACTCGAAAATTGGGGGGTGAAATGGCTGGTTGGTGTGGTAGTTGTGGCCATAAATGCCACATTAAATGGCTTGAAATTACCCGGTTGTGTTCGGTCTCATTCGGTTTCGCTCGGTTTCGCGTAAAATGTCGGTTTCTCGTTGTTTTCGTAACGAAATGAATCGATTTTTAAATTAAGATTTATAAAAATTATTTTAGGTGGTTATTCCTAGTAAATTAACTAAATATCTTCCATTTATTTTAAATGTTCAGAAATATTTAATTAACCGTTTAAAATCGAATCGTACAGTCGTCGCGCGTATTCGTTCGAATCGTCACTCGTACGAACACGAAGATAACTATATTTTTCAATATGGTTTTACTAATTATCGGATATCATTCAGAACGTTAAACTTTCAGATATATTCGTACAGATCGTCACCTATACGAATAATCCGTCGATTTTGCATTCACGTAACGACATCCGTGTTGTTTTGTTCTGTAAAGTCTCACATACGTTTATACGTAATAAAATCCTAACACATAATCACATGATGATTCTGTAACGCCAGATAATTATCTGACTGATGAACCATAGTTCCGAACTTTGTTTCTCAGAAATGATTCTAAATTTGCTGTTTGATAACACAAAATGATAATAACACATGATATGAATACGATATACACTGAAATACGTATAGTTTGTACCTGATTACTGTTCGTGTTACTGTTGTGATCACTGTTCCGGTGACGTTTCCGGTACTGATGTTACAAGAACGATACTTAAGGCATGCACAAAGGACTCAGAAAACTAAAAGTGAAACCCACATCTCAAATATATATAATTATCACAAATTAAAACAAATTAATGAAAATAATCACTCGCACGTACGATAAAAAATTAATTTTCAAAGTATATTTTCTAATTGCATAAAGACTTGTAAAATCTTACATAGAGTAAATAAAATATGCCAAATTAGTGACCAAAATGAAAGCATTCACAAACTATCAAAATTAACCTATTTATGCCAAAACATACTCTTCCAACAATAAAACCATGTCATTTAAATAATTAACGGTTTTGATCTATGTGGTTTAAGTTTTTTAATGTTTTGATTAGATACGATTAATGATTTCTGTTATAGGTGAGGTCAAAACTGTTAATTATTTTAACGACATGGACTTTGTTGTTAAAAGTTTCTGTTTTTGGTTGAATATATTAAAATATTTAAAACACACCGGCCAAATTCATAATTTACTATTAAATAAAAATCATACTATAAAAAACATTCATTCTTGATGTATAAACTCATCATTCGATTAGAGGTATACATTGGATCCTTTTGATTAATTTTCAAATTGAGTATTTAGAAACCTATAAAAGTACATCAAACATCCACTAGTATCAAACTATCAATCACTTTTGTGTCTAACTAAAAGGTTACACCGCTCTCTAAAATCATACACACTTGTCAAGAATAATTTAGTAAAGGAAATAGACAATTTACGATACTTGTCGCAAATATCATAATGAAATAAATTAAAACAAGCAATAGTTATAATATAATTCTTTGGAAAAATATTAACAAAATCTATAAAATAAAAACTATATATAAAAGAAAAAAAGATAATTGAAAAGGATAAAATTACAGGTTTGTCTTTAGATAATATACGAATATAGTTATTTCACCCTTCAGTTGGTAGAAAAGTTAACACTAGTTAAAAGAGATGACCAAAAATATTCAAAATTTACGAGAAAAGAAGTGAGAAAACCTTGAAAATAATAAAAAAAAAATTATGTTAAAAATGTTTTTTTTTAATTTTTTTACAGTTTTGTAACATCATTTGGGTCAAATATACAAATAATGAAAAAAACAATGACTAGATTTTTAAAAAATATAATAATAAAAAACGATGTAACACAGCTGTACAGACCTGGAAGAAGGAATTATGTCTATGTTACATCGCTTTCAAATTATTATTTTTTTAATTTTTTTCCGGCGCTTTTTTTATATACTTTTTTTAAAAATGACCCTAATAATTTTACAAACTATAAAATAAATAAAAAAAACTTATTTACATAGGGTTTTTAAAGTTTTTTTTTTAACTTAAAGGAGTTTCCATTTTATACATCCAATATATATATATATATATATATAGGGAGGTATTCTATTAAGAACCATTTTTATGCTAGGAACTTGAGAACTACATAATACACTTGTACATTATGCTTTAAGTTTTGTACATAGAGTGGTTATTTAAAAGGGTAAAATAGTAACTTCTCATACTTTAAGGTTAAATTACTTTTATACCCCTAATAACATATGGTTTAAAATTAGTTCCTTTAGTTCTTTCATATTTAGTGGTTCTCAATAGAATAAGTCCCTATATATATATATATATATATATATAAAGTAAAAAAAATCAATTTACAATATATATATATATATATAAAGTAAAAAAAAATCAATTTACAATAATTACAAAACAGTGGTTAAAGCGCAAGAGAGACAACCTAAAAGTTTTCTTTGAAGGTCACCGAACCAGTTGTTTGCGGTTGCGTTTCACCTTTTTCTCTCGATTAGTCAAGTATTAAGAGATCCGAGAGCTTACCACGTAAGTGGTTCACATAGTTAAAAAAAAACATAATCAGTATTTTACTTAATAGCCGTTAAAAAATAATTTTACTTAATAAAATACACGTTGTGATCTTGGATGACATGCCAGCTAATACGCTACGCGACTACATATATATCTTATAGAAACATGACAAGGTCATAGAAACTTTGATATTTGCTCTATCCACGCCTTTTAATTTTTTTTTTTAAAGTTTGAAAATATAGACTTATTTAAAAAAAAAAAAACAATACTACTATCTTACTCTTTAAATTATACCTAAATATTTTTTTACCAGAATTTTAAGCCAGAGGCCTTTTTAAAAGACAATGTCTATAACAAGTAGGCTAGTTGTGTTAAACATAATGATTTACAAATTGACTTGTTTTATAGTTTCTTGTGTATATATAGGTTAATTAATATTCTTTTAATATCAGTTTATATTAATTTTTTTTGTTAACAATACAAAAAACAAAGAGTGTTTCATAAGCAAGAATTCTGCTTACATTTTTACCACCCAACTTTTGATATTCATTTAACACAATTATCAATTCCTTAGGATCCAACAATTACCTCAAATATTTCAACAAAATTCTTTCTTATTAATCCCAAGAAAATCTAGAAACTAAAAAGCAAAGATCTAACTAATATAAATGAATCGAACATATATTAATTAGCATGATCACTAGATTCTAAAAGATTAAGTGAATCTTAAGGTGAATATGTAATAATTTAATGCTACTAGACGACTACTTGAACGCATTGTTTTCATCAAATAACTATAGCATATATAGCAAAGACTAGGTTTAAATTTATTTGTGTATTACACAAGTTAAATAAATAAATATTAAAATTATTTATTAAAAGATGGCATACAATTATTTAATAAGAAAGAAATAAAGAAAAATTAACTTTAGATGGTCTACAAAATTAACATATATTTTATTAAAAATTTTTATTTATTAAAAAGTAAGAGTGTGTGTGTGTGTATGAGTTATAAGTTACCTATCAATCTATCATGAGTTGAGGAGTATGAGAAAAGTGTTTAGACATAGATGTCAAATAGAAAGTGTTATAACACTCACACTTAATAAAGATATATTATGCGTTAAAAAACATGACTGGAATTTTAGTAATTAGATAGTCAATGTCATTAATTTTAAGCAAATAAAAAAATTATTTTACTTAAGAATGCTAAAAAATAATTTTAAAACCTCAGAAACCAACCAAACTCATTTCAATGATGTTGAAACAGTGGTAGAGCTTGAAATTTTGAAATAAGGTCAAAAATTTACAAGATTCACAATACATGTTCTTTTTTTAAGCGAGATCACAAGAAATAATGAAATATTATATATACCTACATTTAACTTAAAATATCATATATGACCTTAAAAAAACTAGCAAATTTATCATCTTTATGCATTTCATTATGGTAATTCAAGAAATAATCATCTTACACTTACTTTTCCACAACTTATAATTTTCATATTAACTAATTTTTAAATTAAAACCTTTATATGTATTTATCAAAGATATTTTTTTCCAAATTTTGAGTGTTGTCCTTTCTATTAAAAATAATTAATATTTAGATGATCTTTTTTATTGAATTGTTTCCTATAAGTGTCTTGAGTATATTATTTATATGTTTAAGGAGAAATGTACGTCGTTGTAACTTAAAATTTCAATAATCACTTATAATATATATACAAATTCTAATAGATTATCCTTAATATTAAAACCTTTTTAAAAATTTAAATATCATTGAATGTTATTATTTAATTTCAAAAATAAGCTTATAATGAATTTTTTATATTATAGAAAATTGTTATATTAAAATATTCATGATTGGAAAAGCATTATGCGTACAAGATCTTTTTGCTAAAAGTTTAAACCAACCTAATCTTAAGTGAGATCAAATCCATATTTGAAATCAATTAGTAAATGAACATGAACACATCAATATTTGTTTAACTTTAGATACTTCTTCTATTCGTATCTAACATGGTTTTATTAAAAAACAAAAAATAAATTAATTTAACAATCTTATTTACAATTAATAAAATATGTATTGAGTAATAGATTGACTCAATAAAAAAAAATTATAAGAGTAACTTCAATATATTAATAGATAAAAAAAATAAGAAAGAAACACTTATTTTAATATATATATTTTTTTTAAATTACCAATTTTAGTAAATACTATGCGACATGTTTATTTCAGGCGTTTGACTTATAATCATTTTACACCTAGACTCAAGGCCATACTTCATGCCATGAGTGCGCCCTCACATGTGACCGGGTCACGTTCTTCTCCATCGTGAAGAAACCATTTGATAGGGTATGGAAGGAGACATGACTAGCCGACTAGGGTGATGGTAACACATATGATATAACAAATGAATGATGTGAGTAGCCTCATACGTGACGCCTATGTGAAACTTATGTGAAATGAAAATGTGGTAATGGTTACACATAATATTATTATTATTATTATTATTATTATTATTATTATTATTATTATTATTATTATTATTATTATTTTTCCTGTAACTAAGGGAGCGAGAGATGGATTAGTGAAATAAGAGTAAATTTACACATATGGATGATCATGTTGGAGCTAAAAACTATTGACCCAAAAGTGTTAAATACATAGATTAATAAGTTAAGTTGCATATTTTATAAGTTTTAGGGCAGCAAATATAAAAGTGGAGTGTTTAATAAATATGCAACTAACCCTTAATTAAACCCATAGTGGACAAAAGGGTGGAAAAAATTTGTTGTTCAAAAAAAAAATTAAACGAATGGTTGTGTCGTTTCAGAATGGGACACCCTGATAACGTGTCACAACGAGCATGGTCATCATCCTCTTGATATATATTACAGAGGTGGCGAACCGGGTTTGTTTAAGAACCGACTTTGGATAAGAACTGGTTTCGATTTTGGTCAACAAAGTTAAGAATCAGTTAGAGATGAAACCAGTTCCACCTAGGTTTAAGTTTTTGATTGGCTTTGGCTGGTTCGGTTCCAATTTTTGGCCGGTTAAAATTGGAACTGGTTCCTGCAATTTCGGCTTAGTTCTGTTTTCGATTATGTTTTTCTTTAAGAAACTAAAACCGCTTATACTTGCCAGTTCAAGTAGGATGAGTTCCGTGCCCAAGTACACTAGTCATGTCCGATTCCAAAACTTGTTTCTCCCCCCTCTAAGTCTCTAACATAACTATCTATTATAATAAACTAAAATGTTTTTGCTTAGGTGTCAATACCACAATTAATCTCTCTTTAAATTTGTCATGTGTCATACCAACATTTAATTTTAAAAAATTATTTACACATGTAAATTTATAATTAAAAATAAGAGTAAATTACATAAAAGGTCCTTTATGTATATATCAAATTTCAAATTTCATCCTTAAACTTTAATAATTACGCCAGACATCCTTTATCTTAGTGTTTTGTAACAGTTAGATCATTTTCCACTAACCAAAGTTAACTAGTCTGTTAAATTTTGTCCTTATGACTAAAGGATGAAAAATGAAACTTTATATAAAGTTAAATGACGTTTTTTGTAATTTTCCAATTTCTAAATTATTGTTATTTTCTTTTTTTCCTTTTATTTTTTCTTTTAGATTTATTCTATTTAATAAATTTTTTAAATTAGTAATTAGTTTATTTTTTTATGATAAAAAATTTATTTTTATGTTTGTGTTTATAATTTTTTCTTGAACAAATTATATAAAATGTCCTTTATGTATATATCAAATTTCATCCTTAAACTTTAATAATTACGCCAGACATCCTTTATCTTAATGTTTTGTAACAGTTATGTCATTTTCCACTAACCAAAGTTAACTAGTCTGTTAATTTTTTTAAAATGACAATTTTACCCTTATGACTAAAGGATGAAAAATGAAACTTTATATAAAGTTAAAGGACGTTTTTTGTAATTTTCCAATTTCTAAATTATTGTTATTTTCTTTTTTCCTTTTATTTTTCCTTTTAGATTTATTCTATTTAATAAATTTTTTAAATTAGTAATTAGTTTATTTTTTTTATGATAAAAAATTTATTTTTATGTTTGTGTTTATAATTTTTTCTTGAACAAATTACATAAAAGGTCCTTTATGTATATATCAAATTTCAAATTTTATCCTTAAACTTGAATAATTACGCCAGACATCCTTTATCTTAGTGTTTTGTAACAGTTAGGTCCTTTTTCACTAACCAAAGTTAACTAGTCTGTTAATTTTTTTAAAATAACAATTTTGCTCTTATGACTAAAGGATGAAAAATGAAACTTTATATAAAGTTAAAGGACGTTTTTTGTAATTTTCCAATTTCTAAATTATTGTTATTTACTTTTTTTCCTTTTATTTTTTCTTTTAGATTTATTCTATTTAATAAATTATTTAAAGTAATAAAAAATATAAAAATTAATTTGTATCATTTCGGTTGTTAACTAGTTGACTAAAGATTAGAGGAGTTCGTGGTCTGGTATTTACATTTTTTAGGTGAAACAAAACAAACCGTTAATAACATTTTTTGAATAATTAAAACCAAAATCATAACGTTAAAAATAAAACTAAACCAAATCGCAATCAACGGTTTGGTTCCAGTTTTGTTAAGATTTGAGTTTTTAATTCCGTTAAAAATAAAAATCGAATCATATCTTTTTATTTTAATTAACGGTTTTGTTTTTATTTTTAACGGTTCAGTTAAGATTTAAATTATTCAAAAAACATTATTAATGGTTTGGTTTATGAATTTATGGTTTCACCTAAAAACCATAAGGACCGGAAAGCGAACACCCTGATCTTTAATCAACTAGTTAACAACCAAAATGATACAAAATAATTTCGCATTTTTATTACTTATAGATAATATATCACATGTAAAATTTTTTTATAACAAATTGATAAATAATTAATTTGTGAGAAATTTAATGATAAATAGAAAAAAATAATATAAATAAACTAAACAAGCAAAAAAATATTTATAAGCAAAATCTAAAAAAATAAAATTTTAATTATAATATAAATAAACTAATAAATTAATTACTAATTTATAAAATAGAATATTAAATAGAATAAATCTAAGAGAAAAAGAAAAGATATAAAAGAAAATTAAAAAAAATTAAAAATTGGTAAAGTACAAAAACCGTCCTTTAACTTTATATACAGTTTCATTTTTCATCCTTTAATAATAAGGGCAAAATTGTTATTTTTAAAAATTAACAGACTAGTTAACTTTAGTTAGTGGAAAATGACCTAATTGTTACAAAACACTAAGATAAATGATGTCTAGCGTCATTATTAAAGTTTAAGGATGAAATTTGAAATTTGGTATATACATAAATGACCTTTTATGTAATTTACCCTAAAAATAATAATACAAATAGATCATATTTTTATGTTAAAATTTAAATTAAACCAATCCTATTTTTATGATGACAAATTTAACTTATATTTTTCTTTATATTTATTTGATTATTATTAAGATTATATATTAATACTATTTTGTTTAAAATCAAAGGAATATTGCATAAGTACAAACCTAACTTATGTATAAAAGCTATATTTTAATTAATATATAACTGATATGATTTATTTTTACGTCACAACTATGTTAATTTTTTTTAAAAAAATAATATTTATTTATTTTTTCAAAATATATGTCTAAAATTTAAAATTCTTAAAATTTTAATTGATACTACGTTTGCACATTAATAATACTTATTATTAATGTTTTATATTTTTTAACTTAATTTATTTATTTGAATTTTTTCTACAGCTTTAAACGTGAACATAACCAATGACAATATTAAACATTTCGGAATGCAATAAATCTTTATTTGGGTTGTGTAAAATCTAATGACTTGTTTGTAGAAGAAAATCTAAATATTTTATCAACCTCTACATCTGAATAAATGACATTCAAAAAATTACCGAATTATAAACATCTTTATAATGACTTATATTGTCAAAATAAATATTTTTTAAGAATATTATTCGTTACAATTTAATATTCTCATTTATGTCAAAATAAATCCTAATTTATCTCAATTATACATATGATACTGAGAATGAAGTGTGTAATAGACAATTTGTTTGGGGGTCTGTATTAGGCATTTTAGTTAATTTATTTTTATATTTTTATATACTATTAAATACATTCCTTGAATTACTTTAACACTGTCAGATAGTAAAATTTTGTTTAAATTTCCAATAAGACAATTTACTCACACATATTGTTTGCAATGTCAATAAATAAAAGTCAAGGCCAACCATTGTCAAAAGCTGGTTTGTTACCGATACAATTAAACCACCTTTTTTAGGATAATTGTACGTTGTATATAAAGAAGTTGTAGAGATTTATAAATTGCATTTGTAATTATAAAATGTATTTATATACAATTGATTATGTAATTCATTATAAATATATTTTAATTGCGCCATTTTGTTACTCAAACCCGTGTAATACTTGGGTTTATAGCCTAGTAATGTATATGTTACCACATTCTCTTCAGGATGTTATCATAACCCATTAAATAGATTTATTAATTTTCATCAAATGCTAACTAATTCAGTTGAACTAGTATATTGGTTTTTTATACATTTAATTACCTACATGGTCCATGTGTTTTGCTAATATTTCACTCTTTATCACCAAGTTTTATAAATTACTTATATAGTACCAAATTTTAGACATTTATAACACATAGTTCCTAGATCACCAGATTACTCTAACATCTTTGGCCAAATTACCCTTACTTAAAGACTATGTGTGTTACAAATGTTTAAAGTTTGGGACCATAAGGGTATTTATAAAATTTAAAGGCTAAAAGTGAAATACTAGCAAACCACAAGGACTCTCTCGGTAATTTACTCGTTTTTCACATGGTGCTCAATTTGACAAAATTGGTACCGTATAATTATATTTAAGAGTAGAAATGTGAAATGTTCTCTTATGAATTATCATTTTCTCATAGTTATAACCTTCTCGAGTAATTGCTTAACCATCTTATGTTCATTCATCATCCGTATAAAATCGTTTAGTCTTAAAATAAATTTATTTACAGGCTAAGTTTTATAAAACAGGATAGCTTTTACCTTAAGCTATTCAAATATGACATCTTAGCATATAAAAATTAAGAGATGATTGTTTGCAAGTGTCCAAGTCATAAACCATGTTATGCATATAGCCATATATGATATTATAGCATACCTTCATAGTTATGTAGAACACGTTATATATGGTTTTAAATTGAGTATATCAAAATGGCTAAAAAGTGTTTGAATAAATTGCTTTCAAAGAGACTCAAACCAAGACCTTTCATAAGACAAGTTAAGGAGGTATCGCTAGCCTTGAATCCCTTTGGTATAAAACTTGTTTTAATTAAAAAAAAATGTAAACTTGTTTTAATTAAAAAAAAAAAATGTAAACTTGTTTTAATTAAAAAAAAATGTGAATCACTATAAAAGTATTCAAACCAAAAAAGCTTGTGTAAACAGGACAATTTGATAACATGTGATTTAAGTAAAGATAAAATAACAACAAAGCCAAAGATGAGAACATATGCAAGATATCATAAATGTGACAAAAGGCACCCAACTCTACATGTATTAAAAACACCAAATCATTTTTCATATGTGAGTCTCTCTTTTCATTACTTACCGTTAGTAAGAAAAATGCACCATCAATCACATGAGTGTAAATTTAAACAACAAACACACAGAAGGCATGCATCAGTAAGGATTTGCATAGTAATACCCGGCAATGTTGCCTGGCGGATACCCATATGGCGCGAATCATGGGTGGTTGTCCCGGAGCTATGTAACCGCCAGGGCTTATATTGGTCAAACTATTTTGACCATGCATTCCATTCCTAGCCTACTGTTGCCAGACCATCTGTTCTTGCACAAGCAACTGTTGCTTTTTCTTCATATCTGTCATTTGGACATAAGAATGTGCATGTACGCTTTATGATGCTGCAAATGGGTCACCACCAACTACCTGAACAGGCCCATCAGGTGCACGAAGTGCTAATATGGGTGTGGCGCTTTTTTCTGGCAGCACCACACTGCTAGCACTACCGCCACTTAACTGGCTGGTGCTAACATGTTGCCTCACCATACCTTGGTCATACATTCCATTTAGAAGCAAAGGGTCAAGCCCACCACCCATGGCCGCCTTCTGTTTCTCTAGATTACTAGTGGTTTCCACCAGTGCTAGTTCCCAATCGGCTTTTCCAGGCTCTGCAGCTAGATTTTGCCAAGCAGGGGTTACCTCAGGCTCACCATTAGATCCAAATGCTTCCCAGTTACCATTGGTTTTGTTTGCTGCTGGACAGTGACGGAGCTTGACCGAAACTTCAGGGGGTGAAATAATTTTTTTTTTCAGGGGGCGAAATAAAGGTTTTTAAAAAATTTTACACTACGTATCGGGAAATATACACTACTACACGAAAAAATAGGGGGGGCGGTCGCCCCCTGTTTTCACTAAGATGCGTCCATGCTGCTGGACCTGCAACCAGTGCCAATGCAAATCTATTTCCTTGATCATCTGCTGTCAAACCGTGATCCTCTCTTAAATCAACTAAATCCCCAGTGTGTTGTGGTTCAGCCTTGGGTGGATCCAGAACCGGTGGTGGTGTGGTGGTGGTGGTGGGGGTGAAGTGGGTGTCTCTGGTGCTGGCAATGCTTTTATTTCATTCATATCATATTCGGGTTCATCCTCTTTTACCTGTTTCACAACCTCTGGTTTCTTTTCTGGGCTATTAATAGCCTTGGCTCTATCTCTAACAAATTCCTCCAATGTTTCCAGTAATTTGGCATTTATCTTCTGAACTTTAGGATAGTCTAAAAATCTTGAGATGCCCATATCCTTGCACCAATTCTAAAAACCCACAAGCTCATTAGTCTGCTTTGCAGCATTTGCATAGGGTTCAAATGCTTTCACGCAATCATGATAATCCATATCAAAGAAACGATCAAGCAAAATGGCAAGAACTTCACATATATCTGCATATAGCTTGAAACTTTCTTGCACAACAGGATACAGAGCAACCAACACCAACCTGTTGTTTCTTGCAAGACGTGTAGGTCTACATGACAAGATCCTATCCAATAACCTCTGTAAATGGCCCATCTTTCCAAAGATCCTTTCGGGTTTCATGTCCCTCAATGGTGTTACATTATTCTTCTCCTAAGAGGATCCCTCTCTCACGTCTCCAAAAGATCTTGACCTCATCATGTTCCCACCATACCCATGATTGTCATTGTAACCGTAATCATTCCTCTGATATGGAGGGGACCTCCATTGATCATCCCTAAATCTGTCTGGTTCTTCAATGCCACCATTGCTTTGCTTCCTTTCGTACATGATCAAATCCAGCTTCTGATCCAGGTAAAAACAATACGCCTGTTAGATATTTTCGTGTAATTGGATTAATTTTATCGATCAATGTGAATCATGAAATTTATTAAACAAGTTGGGTGTAGGGTGCACGCTTGTTTAAAGAATCCAAGGGGCGGTTTCTAAAGGATCAGTGCTTTTCAAAACCTGTATGATCGATAATTCAAGTAACTGGTTCATTCATGAATTCACTGAAAAAATTTCTTACTCGTTTTTTATTCGAATTGAATTTTATCCGATAAAACATTTGAGTGAACCACAAATAGTTTGATCTGAAAGTGTGATCCACTACTTTCAATTCATCAGGTGATTACATCGTGTTCGTGTTCTGCAGTATTCTCTACAATGTCCTCACAAAGATGGAGTGATCCCATTAATTTGAATGGGCCATGTTGCTAGCCACCTTAGCTGTTCCAATGCTAGATTGATCTTTCACAGCACCCATGGCCTTCCGCAAGGCCATTTTTCCTTTTCTTCTTATACAAAAACCCTAAAAACAACCCACAAAAGGCTTAAAATCAAAATTAAAACAAGAAATCAACATGTTAAAATCTCTATGAAACTAACACTTCATTTAATTCTAGTGAATTCATAAAATCAAGATTAAAATCGAATCTAAAAGGCACCTAAATCATGATAAACAAGTCATAATTATTATCAAAACGTAACCGATTGATTTACTTCGGGATAACTGAAACCAAATCCAAATCCAAATAAATCATTCTATCAAAATAAATTTTAGTTGTATATATATGTTAAAATCCCACTACCAGAGGCATACCCAGTTTAGCTATCGGGGGACAACCATCCAACCTAAATATCTTTTTTTAGTTGTTTATATATATTAATCATTTTCTGATAAAATTTTGCAATCGTCCCCTTTTTGCTTTTCGTTTTAAGTTTTGGTTAGTACAACCAAGTTGAGAAAAACTCAACTAATAATTTAAACCTAATTTTAAACCAAGTCTAACATTAATTTTAATTAGCTAAATCATCACTAGCTCGATCATTTTGAACAACTCTATTATTAATTTTAATAACATATTAACATAATACTTAAAGTCAAATTTGTGTAATCAGATTTGAGGCCAGACTCAATACGTATAAATTTTTCCAACAAACTACGACTAAATCGACCTTTTCTGAGTGTAAAAACGGAAATTTTCCGATGAAATACTACTAAACCGACCCTTCTGACCCAAAAAACAGGTTCAAAAGGTCCGTCCATGGTATCAAGACAATCACAAGTGCATAAATAGAAGGTATCTCAACAACAAGGTATTCTATCATTTAGTACTTCTCAAATAATCATTGTCACCTTGTCAATTTGTTATCTTCACTTATAAAACTCACTGATTCTCATGTCGGAGGCAAATCGTAGAAGGGTATCTCTAGCAATGAGACTGATGGTGTCTTTTATTCGCTAAGCACATTCGTAGCAAGGATCAAACCAAGCTAGTTTCTGTTGAAGCAACAAACTCTCGATTACTTTGCTTCAAACTTATTTTACATGCTCCTATATGTTTAGGCAACCGTCAATTTACTTGTTAGCTTTACATTTCACATGGCTTTGTTTCTCCACTATATATATAGAATAAGTTTTCGTAAAGCATCATCATATTTTGTTTATTTAATGGAGGTTCTGCTGATTCATGATTTGGATTTACTTTTCCATTTCTGTTGGGTCGGGTTATTTCTTGAATGAACGACAAATGAAGCTGCTTTTTCATAAACAAAAATTTGATTTATTATTATTAGCTTATAAATGTTATAAACAAAAAAAATTAATAAAAATATTTAGATCACGAAGTTACTACGTATATTTAGCTTATAATATGTAATGTACAAGTTACATATATTTAATCGATGAGTTACATATATCTAATAAAATGAGTTACATATATTTTTTTTATTTTTTTCTTTCTCTTAACAAATCTAATCTTATAATAAAACAAAATATAAAACAAAAAACGAAAAACGAAATTGATTAATAATAATTGTGATTAGTTTCTAAAAAATGAAGGTTTTCATTGGAACCCTCCCCAATATATATATATGTATATATATATATATATATAATATTTTGAAAATCCCCTTGAGTTGAAAAAAACCATGAAAAAAACTTCTTTTTAAATTTTTTTTTACAGTTTTATCATTATTATGGCCATTTTAAAAAAAAAATGAAAAAAGCGTTGGCTGAATTTTTTTTTGAAAAAATAATGTGTAAACGATGTAACACACAGTTACACATATGTAAACGCAGTGTAACACATATGTCAGGTTTGTACGAGTGAATTACATATATGTTTCATCGTTTACAAATTATTTAAAAAAATATTTAGTTGGCGTTTTTTTACATATTTTTTTTTTATAAAAATGACCCTAAAAATGTTACAAAACTATAAAAAAAATAAACAAAAAAATTACATGTTTTTTAAGGTTTTCAAAGTTTTGTTAACTCATGTGGTTTTCAAAATATACTTTCCCTATATATATACTATATAGTATTATGTTTAAAACTATTAATAAACGTGATGTATAATTGTGTTTTTGTATATCATAATAATTGAGTACAAGGGATGTATATATAATCAATATATTTACATAAATAACCCTCTAATATAATATACTGTCTAATATCCCCCCTCAAGCTAACGCTTAGAGACGACTTGTAGCTTGGACCTCAAGAGATTAAAACGTTCTGTTGACAATGGCTTTGTGAACACATCAGCAATCTGATCATGAGTGGAGATATGCTGAACCATAAGTTTCCCTTTTGCAACCTTTTCTCTTACAAAATGAAAATCCACTTCAACATGTTTAGTACGTGCGTGAAAGACTGGATTGGCTGATTGAAAATGTCGCACCGAGGTTATCACACCACAAGGTTGGAGTAGACGACATTGGAACATGAAGTTCTTGTAGAAGTGTTTCAAGCCATTTAAGTTCTGCGACTTTATCTGCCAAAGCTTTGTATTCAGCTTCTGTTGATGACCTCAAGACTGTCTTTTGTTTACGAGCAGACCATGAGACTAGATTAGATCCAAGATAGATAGCAAAACCCCCGGTGTATCGACGGTCATCAGGGCACCCAGCCCAATCAGCATAAGAATAGGCATGAATGGCATCTGTAGAAGCATGTAGACGGGAGGTGGACTTGTGAGTGAGAAGTAAACCATGAGCAGAAGTGCCACAAAGGTAATGAAGTATACGTTTGACAGCAGACCAGGAATTCTCAATTGGAGAATGCATTAACTAACATACTTCGTTAACCGCAAAGGAGATGTCTGGCCTGGATAGAGTGACATACTGTAAGGTGCCAACCACTTGGCGATACTTTACTGGATTGTCGAATAGAGCACTGTCACCAATAGAAAGCTTGGCAGAAGTAGACATGGGTGAGGAGACTAGTTTAGCAGAGGATAGGCCGGCACGTCATGGATTTGGCCTTTGATACGATCTCTTTTCCAATTTTCTTCTTTGAGCGCTTCAACTTGAGCCTCTTTGATTTGTTTGACAATATCTGAAGAAACCACAATCTTCATTGCCTTCACCTTTATAGGTGAACATTCCATCCTACTTAAAGCATCAGCAACCACATTTGCCTTTCCCGGATGGTAGAGGATTTCACAATCATAATCTTTGATTAACTCTAACCACCGTCTTTGTCTCAGATTCAACTCTTTTTGGGTAAAGAAATATTTGAGGCTTTTATGGCCAGTGTAAATGGTAAACTTTGCACCATAAAGATAATGCCTCCAAATTTTAAGAGCAAAAACTACAGCCGCAAGCTCAAGATCATGGGTTGGGTAGTTTATTTCATGTATCTTCAATTGCCTTGAAGCATACGCAATCACTTTTCCGTGTTGCATTAGAACACAACCTAAACCCGAATATGATGCATCATAATAAACTAAAAAATCATCGGGCGCTTGAGTTAATTTTGTTTTCAACTCAATAAAAGTTTGTTCTTGTTCCTCTCCCCATACATATTTCACTCCCTTCTTTGTCAACTTAGTCAAAGAATAAGCGATTTTAGAGAAGTCTTGAATAAATCGTCTATAGTAACCCGCTAGGCCAAGAAAACTTCTCACTTCAGTAGGAGTTTTAGGTGAACTCCATTTTGAGATAGCTTGAATTTTAGAATGATCAACGTGGATACCCTCTTTATCAACAACATGCCCGAAAAATTGTACCTCTTGCAACCAAAAAGCACATTTAGAAAATTTAGCATACAATTTCTCCTTTCGAAAAATATCAAGCATCTCTCGCAAGTGACAAGCATGATCATCCTCAGTTTTAGAATAAATGAGAATATCATCTATAAACACAATGATATATCTGTCTAACATCGGACGACATACCCGATTCGTTAAATCCATAAACGCCGCTGGTGCATTAGTCAATCCAAATGACATGACGAGAAACTCGTAATGCCCATATCGAGTACGGAAAGCCGTCTTTTCAATGTCATCTTCTTTAACTTTGAGTTGATGGTAACCCGAACGTAGATCAATCTTGGAAAACCATTTGGCTCCTTGCAACTGGTCAAAAAGGTCGTCGATTCGTGGAAAGGGATACCGGTTCTTCACAGTCACCTTGTTCAACTCTCTATAATCAATACACATTCTCATACTCCCATCCTTCTTCTTGACAAAGAGTATCGAGGTGAAATGCTAGGACGGATAAAACCTTTATCAAGAAGATCTTGGAGTTGAGACATCAATTCTTGCATTTCCGTTGGTGCCAACCTATAAGGTGTTCTAGCAATTGTGTCACACCCCCAAATTCCCCCTCGTGGTGTCAGTCCACGTGGGTGTGACGTGGCCAGGATCACAGCTCATGGTCATATAGAACGACTCTATATGAGTTACACAATCACACAGATTTGTAAGACAAACATGTTTGCAAAATAAGCAGCGGAATAATTATATCAAAAGCAGCGGAAATGTAATTGTATCAGACATTACATAGTACAAATTGTTTCAAAACAAGTTCAATGCACACAAAGCCTAGGACATGAGTCTATATGCTGTTCAGACTCCTTAAGGCTTCCTTGAGTGCGTCCTAGCGTGTGCTCCATTAGTTACCTGAGAATACATACGAAAAGTGTCAACTAAAAAGTTGGTGAGTTCACAGGTTTAGACAAACTGAAAAGTAATAAACAGACATATACTGGGTGTGTTAAGTTTAGTTATTGGATACTACGATCCGTGGAGTGTGTCAGTTCATCTTACCGAAACTAGACTGTTTCCGTTTGCCTCCGCAGGTCATCGCTGAACCCGCATTCACATCGAAATTACACTCGTTATGACCTCCAGTCAACATTGGTGCCGAGTGGGGTTAGTCAAACCCAGTAGTACTACGTAATTACGACTCGTTTGATACACAACTAACGGTAAGGATACGTGAGGACTTTAAGCGATAAAAGTTACACTTGAAAATGGTTTTCACAACATACGAGTCATACATTTAAAAACAGTTGCATAGTATTCTCACCCCAATAGTTTAGCAAATCAGTTAAAGAGTAAAAGTGGGGCCGTAAACTCACCTGAGTTAAGTAATGCGTTTGCTCAAAAGAGATAGTGTAGCTCGCCGGCTAGTAGTCACCTATATCACATAGGTACTATGAGTTCGTGTTCACATATGTGGGTCTCACAGGACCGTGTTCGTGTTTAACAACACCAAGTTGTTAAGTGGGTCATGATGACCGTGTTGACCGTGTTTGAACTAACGGCCCGTTGGTGACGGTTTTGGATCAAGTGCTCGTGTAATGTGCGGTTTAGTGTCGTGTTTAGTGTACGGATACCAAAAGTCATTCCCATGAGGAAACTTACTATTTATGGTAAGTTTCTATTTTAGGAAAGTTTCCATATTTGGCAAGTCATGCATAAAATCACATTTCCGATTATTCTAACATGCATATTTATCCTAAATGAGCATGTTATCACATAGCACCTAGTTACACATAGCCGGTTTAGTAAAGTTTGCACGTAAAAGTTTCTATAATTAGAAAGTTTAAACAAATAAGCATATTTCATCAACTTTAATAACTAATATCGTCTAATATCACTATTTTGGTTCTAAGTAGCCATCAAATCATAACTAGCATGCTCCTATTCCCGACTTTGCAAAATAAAGTTACTATTTTTAGTAACTTAGGAAAAATACACGAAATCCATTCTTCCAATAACATCCATCATTCAATATCATCATATTATCAACACATAAACATGTTAGACTCATAACATTATCATACTTATCATTCATTTGCAAACTTGTGCTAAAAAGTTACTATTTATAGTAACATTCATAAGAATCGCATTTTTAACGGTTCTAATCATTCCAATGCATCAATAACATCATAACACATCCTTCTTAGCATAAATCATAGGTTTAATCACATGCATGTGGTTACAAACTCATCTAATCACCTACTTGCACAAATAAAGTTACTATTTATAGTAACTAACGCATTTTGACATTTCTTGACTACAATCAACACTCCTAATCTCTTAAATCATACTCAATATCATTTATAATCATATTTCAACATCAAGAATCATGTGATACATGCTAGATCATGCATGCATGTTGTTAAAAGTGCATATTTCATAGCCAAATCAACAAATCAACACCTCATTCAATAAGAATCATCATAGATCATCCTCAACTCACTAAATCAGTAATAACAACATCAAAAACAGATCTAACATCACAAAATTTCGTGCTCAAAGTGGTGATGGTAATGCATGTAGCCTAAGGGCTTGCATGTGAGTGTAGATGTGCTAAAAACCCGAAATAGTGTTAGGACTACCTTACGAGAGTTCAAGAAGGTCGAGATGGGGCTGGAACAAGTGGGTAGTAGCTTGGAATCCTCTGAGAACAGCTCCTGGGTCGTCCCAAGTGATGGTGGTGTCTCTTTCTTGCTCCTTCTTCCTTTGATTCTTCTCCAAGGGCTTGAATCACCTTCAAAATTGCTCCCAACTGATGGAAATGGCTTCCACAGAGCGTTCTAGGTCGGATATGTCGAGAATGGTTGAGAGAGATAGAGTAGGATCGGCAGAAATGATTAACATTGGGTTTATAAAGATTTTATGCGTGTTAGGGTCGTCGCGTACCGCGACGTATGTCCAAAAAGCAGCTCCGCGTACCGCGATGATTAAAATAATCATTCTGTTCCCGAAACACGCCGCGTACCGCGATGGTGGAAGATGATCGGTCGTCGCGTACGGCGACGCTTTTCGGAGAATTCAAATCTTCCCGCCCAGGCTTCGCGTACTGCGAAGGCCCAGTTAGGTGCCCATCGCGTACCGCGATGGGTCTCGGTTGAGCCCAATAAGCCCAATTTCATGGTTTTGAGCCGAATTTCTCGTATTTCTCGAATACGATCATTGTTTCTCGACACCTAGGCGTTGTTCTACTAACTTAGGTTCTCAGGAACCTAATTGTGCAGTGAAAGGGTACTGTGGTTCGATCCGTTCACCAACGTTCATCATTCAAGACACGTGCGAGTTTCGTGCGATAATTCCTCGAATTATCGGTGTGTTTGGTCCGTTGTGCCACGTGTCACACTAAATACCAATATTCTAGTGCCACGTATGAAATAATAATACACATTATTATTAAAATAAAATAAATGCTGACCTGGAAATTGCGAGGTGTTACATCATCCCCCAGTTAATAGGAATTTCGTCCCGAAATTCAGTTCGTGTTGCCGGTGTTAGTCTGGTCGGAGAATAAGTGAGGGTATTTCTTTTTCATCTGGTCCTCCCGTTCCCAGGTGTATTCTGGTCCTCGTTGCGAATTCCACCGTACCTTTACGATCGGTATCTTACTAAGCTTCAACTTCTTGATTTCCCGGTCCATGATTTCCACCGGTTCCTCAACGAAGTGAAGTTGTTCATCAATCTGGATTTCCTCCAAAGAGATTGCGAGCGTTTCGTCCGGTAGACATTTCTTGAGATTTGAGACGTGAAACACGTTGTGTACACTACTCAATTCTTGCGGTAGCTGTAGTTCGTAGGCCACAGGGCCTATCCGTTTAGTGATCTCGAATGGTCCGATGTAACGAGGGTTTAACTTTCCCTGTTTCCCAAATCGGATCACTCCCTTCCAAGGCGAGACTTTAAGAAGTACTCGATCTCCCACTTGGAATTCCAAAGGTTTGCGCCTCTTGTCGGCATAGCTCTTTTGTCGGTCTCGAGCTGCAGCCATTCTGTTACGTATTTGCACGATCTTTTCAGTTGTTTCGTGCACAAGTTCGGGTCCGGTCAATTGGCTTTCACCAACTTCCGCCCAACAGAGTGGTGATCTGCACTTACGTCCGTAAAGTGCTTCAAACGGTGCAGCTCCAATGCTGGTGTGATAGCTGTTATTATATGAGAACTCTACCAAAGGTAGGTGAGTCTCCCAGCTGTTACCGAAGTCAATCACGCATGCTCGAAGCATGTCTTCCAAGGTCTGGATGGTTCGTTCACTCTGACCATCCGTTTGTGGGTGATAAGCAGTGCTCATATCCAATCTTGTCCCAAGTGCCTTGTGTAAGGACTTCCAAAAATGTGCCGTGAAACGGCTGTCTCGGTCAGATATGATGGAGATTGGGACTCCGTGTCTGGATACGATTTCCTTCAAGTAGACTCGGGTTAACTTCTCCAGTTTGTCAGTTTCCTTAATCGGTAAGAAGTGTGCCGATTTCGTGAGTCGGTCTACGATAACCCAGATGGTATCGCAACCACTTGTTGTCTTCGGCAGCTTGGTGATAAAATCCATGGAAATTTGTTCCCACTTCCATACTGGAATTTCCGGCTGTTGGAGTAACCCTGACGATTTCTGATATTCGACCTTAACCTTGGAGCAAGTCAGGCACTTACTCACATAGGTCGCGATTTCTGATTTCATGTTAGGCCACCAGTAAGTTGCCTTCCAATCGTGGTACATTTTGTCGGAACCTGGATGTACTGAGTATCGACTCTTGTGAGCTTCGTCCATCGCTACTTCTCTCAATCCCCCGTAGCGTGGAATCCAAATCCGATCCATCAGATAGTAAGCTCCGTCATCCTTTTGTTTTATTTGTTTGTCCATACCCCGCATAGTTTCGAGGGTAAGGTTTTCCTTTTTCAGAGCTTCCTGTTGTGCAATACGGATTTGATTTGGTAGTTCAGAGTGAATAGTAAGCTGTAGTGCACGTACGCGTTTAGTTGTTTCCTTCCGGCTCAGTGCGTCGGCTACTACGTTAGCTTTCCCAGGGTGATACTTGATTGCACAGTCATAATCACCTATCAGCTCGACCCATCTGCGTTGTCTCATGTTTAGCTCCTTTTGGTCGAAAATGTGCTGTAGGCTCTTATGATCAGTGAATATAGTGCACTTAGTGCCGTATAGATAGTGTCACCAGATCTTCAATGCGAACACTACGGCTCCCAATTCCAAGTCATGAGTCGTGTAGTTCTTTTCGTGCACTTTCAATTGTCGTGACGCATAAGCTATAACCTTCTCGCGTTGCATCAGCACACAACCGAGTCCTTGTTTTGATGCGTCGCAATAAACTACAAAGTCTTCACACCCGTCCGGTAGCGATAGAATAGGTGCACTGCACAATTTCTACTTCAACAAGTCGAAAGCAGCTTCTTGTTTCTCTCCCCATTCAAACTTCTTGTCTTTGTGCGTAAGAGAAGTCAATGATTGTGCGATCTTCGAGAATCCTTCGATAAATCGTCGGTAGTACCCGGCCAATCCCAGAAACTGTCGCACCTCAGTTGGAGTCTTTGGTGCTGTCCAGTTCTTAATGGCCTCGATCTTGGCTGGATCTACGTGAATTCCCTTCTCGTTCACTACGTGTCCAAGGAATTGGACTTCGCGAATCCAAAAATCACATTTGGAAAACTTCGCATATAGTTGTTCCTTCTTTAGTAGTTCCAAGACACATCTTAAGTGATCGGTATGTTCTTCTTGAGTCTTGGAATAGATTAGGATGTCATCAATAAATACGATTACGAATTTATCGAGATACGACTTACACACCCGATTCATGAGATCCATGAATACTGCCGGTGCGTTAGTCAACCCAAAAGGCATGACTAGAACCTCGTAATGTCCGTACCGTGTTCTGAAAGCTGTCTTTGGTATGTCTCCTTCCTGTATTCTAAGTTGGTGGTAACCGGATCTTAAATCGATCTTCGAATAGTAGCTTGACCCTTGTAATTGGTCAAACAGATCGTCTATTCGAGGTAATGGATATCGGTTCTTGATCGTTACCTTGTTCAGTTCTCGGTAGTCTATACACATACGAAATGATCCGTCCTTCTTCTTCACAAACAATATCGGTGCTCCCCAAGGTAAGAAGCTTGGTCGAATAAATCCCTTATCTAACAACTCTTGCAATTGATTAGATAGTTCCTGCATTTCAGTAGGAGCCAATCGGTATGGTGCCTTGGCTATCGGTGCCGCTCCTGGTGTCAGATCTATCTGAAACTCCACTTGCCGTGCTGGTGGTAGTCCCGGTAGATCGTCAGGAAAGACTTCCGGATAGTCGCGAACAACTGCGATGTCCTCGATCTTCCGTTCCTTCTTTGGTTGTTCGGTGATGAGAGCTAGGATAGCCGTGTATCCTTTCTTCAGATATTTGTTTGCCTTCATGCAGGACATAATGTTTAACGGTACTTCGCGTCGTTCCCCCTGGATTGAGATCTGCTCTCCACTTGGCAACACAATTCGCACAATCTTCTCGTTGCACACGATCTCAGCGTGGTTTGCAGATAGCCAATCCATTCCAATCACCACGTCGAAACTCCCGAGAGTTACCGGCATCAGGTCAATCACCAGTTGGTGGTTTGCTAACATCAGAACACACCCTTTGATGATATGCTACGTTTCAATCAGCTTGCAGTCTGCTAACTCTATGGTGTACTTATAGTCTAGTGGTGTTGGTGTCATATTAAGCAGTTTACTAAAATTACTAGAGATAAAACTCCTATCGGCACCGGTATCAAATAGTACACTAGCATAGACATTATTTAATAGAAACGTACCAGTGACGACGTTTGGATCATCCTTAGCTTCCCCTGATCCGATGACGAACGCCCGACCCCTAGCTGGGTTGCCTCCTGCGTTCTTGTTCTGCGGGCAGTCTCGGCGCATGTGCCCCGGTTTCCCGCAGGTGAAGCACCCCTTTAAGGTATTAACTTTGTTGAGATTGGGGTTGGGGTTTGATCGGCATTCTTTGGCCAGGTGCCCGTTTCTGCCACAGTTTGTACATTTGCCCTTCTTGCATGGGCCGAAATGATGGTAGTTACAACTGTTGCATTTTGGGCTGTTGCCCTGATATCCTCCCTTGCCTTGGGTGTTTGGCTGGGTGGCAGTGAAAACCTTTGCAGGTGCTGGCCGGTGCTGAGTTGGCTGCTGGGGTGAAAAGGTCCGGTTGTTGTTGGGTTCCCACTTTCGCTTGGGTTCTTGGGGTTTCAGATGTTCACCCCTCTTAGGCAGCTTCCCCTGGGCTACCGCCTGGTCAGTCAGCTTGTGTGCCAAGCGAATCAGTGGTTGGATGGTGGAGTGGTCAGATGCAGTTACCATGCTCTGAATTTGCTCCGGCAGTCCACTTATGAACTGCTCGATCTTTTTATACTCCGGCGTCACCATTGCCGGGCAGAGCTTGCACAGTTCATGAAACCGAGTACAGTACTTCTCGATTTCCGATCCCACCATCTTGTGCACCCAAAATTCTTCTCCCAGCTTCCGGATTTCGTCACGAGTACAGTACTCCTCGTGAAGCATCCTTGTGAAGTTCTCCCAAGGAATAGAGTTGGCGGTCTCCAATCCGAGAGTCTGTACATGGGTGTTCCACCATGTGAGGGCTGGTCCCTCCAGTGTTCTTGTACCATATTTCACTCGGTTTTCCTCCGAGCATTCAGACATAGAGAAAACTGACTCCAGCTTCTCGATCCAGCGGAGCAGTCCCACTGCCCCTTCGGTACCCTGGAACTTGTGAGCGTGGCAGCTCAGGAAGGCTTTGAACGAACATCCCTTTGCTGCACTCCCATGGGAACCTGTGCATCGGTGTTACGTGTTAGCGCTTGAAGTTGTCTACACTAATCTATTCGGATTGGGCAGGTGTTGGTACCGTTGTTGGTGCCGCTAGTCTCGCTAGCAAGTCGGTTGGCTTCGTACTCAGCGAGTACTTTGTTGACCCTCCGTTCAACCATCATATTGATCCTTGCCTTCTCGGCCTTACGCTTGAGATTTCGTGCATTGGATCCCCTTCCCGACATGATTCTATATGGAAGGGTTAGATTGTTAGTCGACATATGTCAGAGTGTTAGTCAGAAGTTAGATAAGATGTCATGTCAGAGGTCAAGTTAGATATCATATCAGAGATTTTGTTAGCAATAGTCATAATAATACAACAGATAATAATAAAGCATAATTCTCATTAATACCAAATTTTTGAAGTACAATAATTTTTAAAGGAAAGTACAATATAAGTTCTTCGAGCACATCCCGCTCATTTAGGCCAAAATAAGAAAAAAAAAATACAAAATAAAATAGTCCACTAATCCGAGTCCATGGAGACATGTGAAATATCACTAACAGCGCCTCCATCATCATCATCCTCCTCCTCAGGATCCTCATTGGGATCCTCATCAAAATCCCCTTCTTCGAGGTCCTCGGCCTCGAACTGTGGCCCGTCGTCCTCGACTGGCGGTTCCTCGATGAACTGCGCCGCCCATGCATTGAGCATGGCGTCGCTAGCTTGGACCATCGCCTGAGTCTCAGCTATGTCTGTTCGGTTCTCAGTGATGCGTCCGTCATGCTCTTGCATGATGTCCACCATCTGTCCATGCTATGTCATCAGCTGGGACACCTGAAGACGTAGAGTCTCCATCTGCTCCTCCAGTCGATCGTTTTGCCTTACCAGGCTATCGTTTTGCCTTTCCAGGCGATCGTTCTTCTCGCGAAGAACGCGAATCTCGTCAGATACTTCAGCATTCCTCCTAATCTCCCGTCGCGTAACGGAACGTGGGCCGCAAAAGCTCTCTCCATCGGCACCCCGAGTGTCGGTAGTCGTGGACCTTCAGTGGTATCGCCCTTATGTCGCAATGGAGGTACTCGCTCCCCCAATACCCAATCCTGTATGATGTTAGGTAACCATCCCCAGTACCGATCCCGAGCCAACACCTGTGCTTGCCTCCCCCAATACCCAATCCTGTATGATGTTAGGTAACCATCCCCAGTACCGATCCCGAGCCAACACCTGTGCTCGCCTCGCCATCTCGGCGTCCACTTGAGCTACGATGTCGTCGATCCTACGTCGACTATCCTCGGTCAGGTCGTCACTCGCTGGGCGTTTGCCCGGGTTCCTGTTAGCGTCTCGGTTGTTATCTGCCATCCTGAAAGTTTCGGGTTAGTAAATAACAATTCAATAAAAGTATTAACAACATCAGTGTGCAAGTCCTAGTGTAGTGTCTAGCGTAGAGCAGTGGCTATAGTCTAAGTTCACTAGATGCAAACCTAGTTCCCTATAACCAAGGCTCTGATACCAGTCTGTCCCAAGTGATTCTCACCCCAATAGTTTAGCAAATCAGTTAAAGAGTAAAAGTGGGGCCGTAAACTCACCTGAGTTAAGTAATGCGTTTGCTCAAAAGAGATAGTGTAGCTCGCCGGCTAGTAGTCACCTATATCACATAGGTACTATGAGTTCGTGTTCACATATGTGGGTCTCATAGGACCGTGTTCGTGTTTAACAACACCAAGTTGTTAAGTGGGTCATGATGACCGTGTTGACCGTGTTTGAACTAACGGCCCGTTGGTGACGGTTTTGGATCAAGTGCTCGTGTAATGTGCGGTTTAGTGTCGTGTTTAGTGTACGGATACCAAAAGTCATTCCCATGAGGAAACTTACTATTTACGGTAAGTTTCTATTTTAGGAAAGTTTCCATATTTAGCAAGTCATGCATAAAATCACATTTCCGATTATTCTAACATGCATATTTATCCTAAATGAGCATGTTATCAGATAGCACCTAGTTACACATAGCCGGTTTAGTAAAGTTTACACAAATAAGCATATTTCATCAACTTTAATAACTAATATCGTCTAATATCACTATTTTGGTTCTAAGTAGCCATCAAATCATAACTAGCATGCTCCTATTCCCGACTTTGCAAAATAAAGTTACTATTTTTAGTAACTTAGGAAAAATACACGAAATCCATTCTTCCAATAACATCCATCATTCAATATCATCATATTATCAACACATAAACATGTTAGACTCATAACATTATCATACTTATCATTCATTTGCAAACTTGTGCTAAAAAGTTACTATTTATAGTAACATTCATAAGAATCGCATTTTTAACGGTTCTAATCATTCCAATGCATCAATAACATCATAACACATCCTTCTTAGCATAAATCATAGGTTTAATCACATGCATGTGGTTACAAACTCATCTAATCACCTACTTGCACAAATAAAGTTACTATTTATAGTAACTAACGTATTTTGACATTTCTTGACTACAATCAACACTCCTAATCTCTTAAATCATACTCAATATCATTTATAATCATATTTCAACATCAAGAATCATGTGATACATGCTAGATCATGCATGCATGTTGTTAAAAGTCAATATTTCATAGCCAAATCAACAAATCAACACCTCATTCAATAAGAATCATCATAGATCATCCTCAACTCACTAAATCAGTAATAACAACATCAAAAACAGATCTAACATCACAAAATTTCGTGCTCAAAGTGGTGATGGTAATGCATGTAGCCTAAGGGCTTGCATGTGAGTGTAGATGTGCAAAAAACCCGAAATACTGTTAGGACTACCTTACGAGAGTTCAAGAAGGTCGAGATGGGGCTGGAACAGGTGGGTAGTAGCTTGGAATCCTCTGAGAACAGCTCCTGGGTCGTCCCAAGTGATGGTGGTGTCTCTTTCTTGCTCCTTCCTCCTTCGATTCTTCTCCAAGGGCTTGAATCACCTTCAAAATTGCTCCCAACTGATGGAAATGGCTTCCACAGAGCGTTCTAGGTTGGATATGTCGAGAATGGTTGAGAGAGATAGAGTAGGATCGGCAGAAATGATTAACATTGGGTTTATAAAGATTTTATGCGTGTTAGGGTCGTCGCGTACCGCGACGTATGTCCAAAAAGCAGCTCCGCGTACTGCGATGACTAAAATAATCATTATGTTTCCGAAACACGCCGCGTACCGCGATGGTGGAAGATGATCGGTCGTCGCGTACGGCGACGCTTTTCGGAGAATTCAAATCTTCCCGCCCAGGCTTCGCGTACCGCGAAGGCCCAGTTAGGTGCCCATCGCGTACCGCGATGGGTCTCGGTTGAGCCCAATAAGCCCAATTTCATGGTTTTGAGCCGAATTTCTCGAATACGATCATCGTTTCTCGACGCCTAGGCGTTGTTCTACTAACTTAGTGTGACACCCCGTAATTTCCAGGTCAGCAACCTATTTATTTAAATGTTTATTTAAATGCATTATATACACGTGGCACTAGAATTAGATTAATTTAGTGTGACACGTGGCACGACAGTATGAACACTGACACATGACTTGATAATTCGTGGAATTATCGACAAACAGCACACACGTGTCAAAACACACGAACATTGGTGAAGGTCAAGCACATTGTGTAGCACGACACTCGAAACCTCACGAAACACTCACACATTGAACTTGGAAGTTCAAACAAGGCCAAACGAAAGTTCGTAAACGTGAAAACGGCAACGAACGGATCAAACCAATGAAAATGGGCCTATTGGGCTCATCAGGGGATCTGTCGCGCTACGCGACGGTCCACAAGGACACTGTCGCGATATGCGACAAGTGGCGGGGGAAATTTGAACGCGGGACTCTCTCGCGCTACGCGAGGGGACCCTTGAACGTGTCGCGCTACGCGACAAGACCCAGTTCGCAGAAATCTTTATAAAATCCAAGAAAAATCATTTCTTGGCCACCCTACACACTCTCTCCGATATCTAGCCATCATATCTCGACCATCTTCCCTCCCTAACCTCTGCAACACTCAAGAACCACCATTGAAGCTCAAGTTTGAAGCTTGGAAGCTCAAGACTTGAAGATTTGGAGTCCCTCACCCTCAAGAAAGCTTGGAACCACAACCACCTCCCTTCTTCCTGTCGAAATCAGCAACCTTAGGAGTTCCAGGAGCTGTTCATCCATCTTCCTAGTGTTCAAGAAGCTCTAGAAGGTAACTCTATGCTCCAAACCCACTTACACACCATTACACACACATGCAAGTGATAAATCACACATGCAAGCATGGGTAAAGCACATGCACGAATTTTGTTTATGGGTTTATTAGTTTTGATGTGATTTATGATGATCTAACATGATTAGTGTGACACCTCACAAATTCCAGGTCAGCACTTATATTATTTTTAATAATAATGTTTATTATTATTTCATACGTGGCACTAGAATAATTGTATTTAGTGTGACACGTGACAGAACAGACCAAACACACCGATGGTTCAAGGAACTATCGCACAACTCTAACACGTGTCTTGAATAATGAACGTTGGTGAACGGATCAAACCACAGAACACTTTCACCTGCACATTAAGTTCCGGGGAACCTAAGTTAGTAGAACGATGTTCATATGACGAGAAACGATGCTCGTAATCGAAAAATACGCGAAGAATGGATCAAAACATGAAAATGGGCCAAATTGGGCCGGATATAGGGTCCAGGCGGTACGCCTGACCCGAGGATCCCTACCCAGGCGATACGCGCGGATGAGGAGGGACGCCTCACATCTGGCTGCCTCGCGCGTAACGCCTGGCCTTGGTGGTCAACGTCAGGCGATACGCCTGGGGTGTCTGACACCTAAAAATCTTGTAAATCTCATGATTATCACACCATACTTCTTTTACCCAATACTACACGTAAATTCTTTCATTTAAACCCCCAAATTCAGCTGATTTCACTACTACAACACCATATCACACTCATTTGAAACCTTGGAAGCCATGGTTGGAGCTTGGGAAGCTTGTTCTTGAAGATCTTGAAGGTTTGAAGCACAAAGGAGCTCCAAGAACAGCACACACTCCATTCTTTTTCTTGATCGAAGCAATCTTAGCCACATCTGGAGCTATTCCAGATCTGCTCAAGCTTCATTTGGGTAATCTAAAGCTCTAAGAAGGTAGATCCATGTTCATTTTGGCTTAAAAACACTTCTAAACACACACACATTGTGAATCATTCACATGAAATCACTCACACACCACATGAACGAATTTCTATCACTTTGAATCTGGATTTGTGATTTGAGTATGAATATTGATGATCTATGATGTTAGTATGATGTATTTTTACATTCCATGATAATGTTGTTATGATAAAATGGTCATATTAATCAAAATGATGGTTCTAGCAACATGTATGAATAATCTAGATGGAGTTACATGAAGTTTGATATTGAAATATTATTGGATATGATTTATGAGATCTAGAAGTGTTATGAATAGCAAGATATGTCAAAATGTGATTTTTACAAATTGTGGTAACTTTAATATCATGAAAGGTTGATTTATGATGAAATGGTTTAATGCATGTGATTATATCTATAAGTTATGTTCAAAATGATGTTTAGAAACAAAAAGGATGATTATTGATGTGTAAAATTGTCAAAATCACCAAATATATGATTATTATGAATAGTACCATGAATAGTGACTTTATTTCACAAAGTCTATAAATGATGACATATTTGTTGTAATGAATATGATTTAACGATTAGATGAACTAGGATGACGATATTAAGACGAGATTGTTAGCTAGACTTAGTGACACATGCTTATTTTGTAACTTTCGAATTATAGAAACTTTTACGTGCTAACTATGCTAAACCGGCTATGTGTAACTATGTGCTATGTGATAACATGCTCACTTAGGATAAATATGTATAATAGAATAATCGGATTATGATTTATTGCTTGAGTTGCCAAATGTGGAAACTTTCCTAAAATAGGAACTTACTATAAATAGTAAGTTTCCTCACGAAAGTGATTTTGGTATCCGTACACATCACACGACACTAAGCCGCACGTTACACACACACTTAATCCAAAACCGTCACCAACGGGTCGTTAGGTCAAACACGGTCAACACGGTCAAACACGGTCAACGCGACCCACAAAACAACTTGGAGTTGTTTGAACTCAAAACACGGTCCCGTGAGACCCACATATATGCAAACACAAACTTATGGTACCTATGTGATATAGGTAACCACTAGCCGGCGAGCTACACTGTTCTCGTGAAGAACACGCACTACTTAACTCAGGTGAGTTTACGGCCCCACTTTTACTCTTTAACTGTTTTGCTAAACTATTGGGGTGAGAATACAATGCAACTGTTTTAGATATATGACTGGTATGTTGTGAAAACTATTTTCGAGTGTAACTATTATCGCTTAAAGTCCTCACTTATCCTTACCGTTAGTTGTGTAAACAAACGAGTCGTAATTACGTAGTACTACTGGTTTGACTAGCCCCACTCGGCACCAATGTTGACTGGAGGTCATAACGAGTGTAATTTCGATGGGAATGCGGGTTCAGCGATGACCTGCGGAGGCAAACGGAAACAGTCTAGTTTCGGTAAGATGAACTGACACACTCCACGGATCGTAGTATCCAACAAACAATTTAACATACCCAGTATATGTCTGTTTACTATTTCTGTCTGTCTAAACCTGTGAACTCACCAACTTTTTAGTTGATACTTTTCGCATGTATTCTCAGGAATTAATGGCGCACACGCTAGGATGCGCACAAGGAAGCTTTAAGGAGTCTGGCTTGCATATAGACTCTTGTCCTAGGCATTGTGTGCATTGGATGTGTTTTAAAACAATTTAAATTATGTAGTGTCTGTTAAACAATTTACTTTCCGCTGCAAAGCTATTTACTTACAATGTTGAAACATTTTCCGCTGCATATTAAACGAAACTATGTTATTTTGCAAATCTGTGTGAATGTGAAACTCATATAGAGTCGTTCTATATGACCATGAGCTGTGATCCTGGCCACGTCACACCCACGTGGACTGACACCACGAGTGGGAATTTGGGGGTGTGACAGACTGGTATCAGAGCCTTGGTTATAGGGAACTAGGTTTGCATATAGTAAACTTAGACTATAGCCACTGCTCTACATTAGACACTACACTTAGAATTTCACAACTTATATTTATTGTTATCACTGTAAATTAATACTGACTGACTTAGAACTTACAGGATGGACAATAACAAAGATCCGAAAGGGAAGGACACGGGGAAACGCTCGTATGAGTATGAGCTTACTGAGAGGACAAGCAGAAGATTCAGGAGATAGTGGAGCAGGTATATTCTCAAGAGTCCAAGAGACTTCGACCCTCGACCAGCAGGGGACCATGGGACTGGTACCCTACTACCCTTGCTGTTTGGGCGAGGGAAGAGAGAGTACCCAAGTTGCCTTTGCTAGGAGACACATCTACTGGACACACCCCTACCACCGATTGGAATGCCCATGGAGAGCGGGCATTCGCTGCATTGATCTCGCGTTATAGACGTGAGTCCCTGTCAGCTACGCGTGATGACTGATGGGTTTAGGGATCTCTTGGAGCATAGTCAGCGTCTTCAGAATCGTGTGGAGTATCTAGAGGATAGGCTTAACCGCGTCGAAGGGACGCAAGATGACTTGGTCGCTAGGACTTCAGGATGTGATCACACAGGACAGGAGGAGGTCACTTACTAGGTCACAGACATACATCCATGATACGGACTACGTTGCTCGAGGAGCAACAGGATTTCTTAGCCGCAGTGACACATGACACGCCGGACGATAAGCAGCTGTGGAGGACGCCAACGCGAGGAGAACCTTGCCATGATCCAGGCAAGCGACGCTATGCTGAATGCATGGTCGAACAGTTTATTGTGGAACCACAGCCTGAGCCAGAACCCCAATTCGAGCCGGTGGATCTCGATGAGGAAGATTTTGATGAGGATCCAGACGAGGAGGCATCCTGATGAGGATGACGATGATGGCCCTGTGATAGTGGAGATTCACACTCCCCACGATTGTCTAGTTAGGATTTCTATTTCAGTATCCTACTTTTGTATCACTTAGTCGAGCGGGATGGGCTCGTGCAAAATTTTGTAGCATTCTCTTTGGAAAATATTGTTACACAAACTTTTTATCATTAATGGAAAGATGCTTTACTTTGTTGCTTATATATATCATGGCTATGACTATTGTTAACATGACATCTGACCTAACAATTGACTAAAACTCTAACTTATGCTAACTAACATCCTAACCTTTCATATAGAAACATGTCGCGGAAGAGGAACCCATGCCCTTCGACTCAACGTAAGGCAGAAAAGGCACGAATCAACATGATGGTTGAACGCAAAATTCACAAGGTACTCGCGGGAGTACGAGGCCAACCGTCACTCCAGCGAGACGAGTGGTACTAACAACGGTATTAACTCTTGCCCTAACATGACTAACATAGTATAGACAGTCTAGACACTAACACGTTGCATTGAACCCCGACGCACAGGATCCCACGGCGGGAGCGACGAAGGGATGCTCGTTTAAGGCGTTCCTGAGCTGCCACCCTCACAAGTTTCAAGGTACTGAAGGAGCCGTGGGACTGCTTCGTTGGATAGAGAAGGGAGTCAGTTTTCTCTATAGCTGAATGCTCGGATGAGAACCGGCGTAAAATACGCCACGGGAACACTGGAGGGACCGGCTCTCACCTGGTGGAACACTCATGTCCAACCCTTGGATTGGACACCGCAAACTCAATTCCGTGGGACAACTTCACCAGGATGCTCCACGAAGAATACTGCCCTCGGGATGAAATTAGGAAACTGGAGGAAGAGTTCTGGGTGCACAAGATGGTAGGATCAGAGATCGAGAAGTACTGTACTCGGTTTCATGAAATGTGCAAGCTGTGCACCCAGCGATGGTGACGCAGCGGAGTACAAGAAGATTGAGCAATTTATCAGTGGATTGCCGGAACAAATCCAGAGCACGGTCACTGCTTCCGACCACTCTACTATCCAACCACTGATACGCTTGTCACACAAACTGACTGATCAGGCAGTAGCCCAGGGAAAGCTACCTAAAAGGGGTGAACATCTGAAACCCCAAGAACCCAAGCGAAAGTGGGAGCCCAGCAACAACCGCACCTTCTCACCTCAGCAACCAACCCAACACCGCCCAGCACCTGCCAAAGTCTTCACTGCCACTCAGCCAAACACTCAGAGCAAAGGGGGATACCAGGGCAACAGCCCGAAGTGCAACATCTGTAACTACCATCACTTTGGCCCATGTAAAAAGGGCAAGTGCACCAACTGTGGCAGGAACGGACACCTGGCCAAAGAATGCCGATCAAACCCTAACCCAAACCTCAACAAGGATAACACATTAAAGGGGTGCTTCACTTGCGGAAAGCCGGGCCACATGCGCCGAGATTGTCCGCAGAACAAGAATGCAGGTGGCAACCTGGCTAGGGGTCGGGCATTCGTGATCGGATCCGGTGAAGCTAAAGATGATCCGAACGTCGTTACCGGTACGTTTCTTTTAAATAATGTTTATGCTAGCATATTATTTGATACCGGTGCCGATAGAAGTTTTATATCTAGTGAATTTAGTAAACTGTTTGATATGACACCAACACCACTAGACTATAAGTACACCGTAGAGTTAGCGGACGGCAAGCTGATTGAAACACAACACATCCTCAAGGGATGTGTTTTGACACTAGCAACCCATCAACTGATGATTGACTTGATGCCAGTAACTCTCGGGAGCTTCGACGTGGTGATTGGAATGGATTGGCTATCTGCAAATCATGCCGAGATCGTGTGCAATGAGAAGATCGTGCGAATTACATTGCCAAGCGGAGAGCAAATCTCAATCCAAGGAGAACGGCGTGGGATACCGTTAAACATTATGTCCTGCATGAAGGCAAACAAATATTTGAGGAAAGGATACACGGCTATCCTAGCCCTTATTACCGAACAACCAAAGAAAGAACGGAAGATCGAGGACATCGCTATTGTTCGTGATTACCCAGAGGTCTTTCCTGACGATCTACCGGGACTACCACCCACACGACAAGTGGAGTTTCAGATAGATCTAACACCAGGAGCAGCACCAATAGCCAAGGCACCATACCGATTGGCTCCAACTGAAATGCAAGAATTATCTAATCAACTGCAAGAATTGTTAGATAAAGGATTCATCCGACCAAGTTTCTCTCCTTGGGGAGCACCGGTATTGTTCGTGAAGAAAAAGGACGGATCATTCCGTATGTGTATAGATTACTGAGAACTGAACAAAGTAACAATCAAAAATCGATATCCATTGCCTCGAATAGACGATCTGTTTGACCAATTGCAAGGGTCAAGCTACTATTCGAAGATCGATTTAAGATCTGGTTACCATCAACTCAGAGTACAAGAAGGAGATATACCGAAGACAGCCTTCAGGACACGATACGGACATTATGAATTTCTAGTCATGCCTTTCGGACTGACCAACGCACCGGCAGTATTCATGGATCTCATGAATCGGGTGTGTAAGCCGTATCTGGACAAATTCGTAATCGTGTTCATAGACGATATCCTGATTTATTCCAAGACCCAAGAAGAACATGCCGATCACTTAAAATGTGTCTTGGAACTGCTAAAGAAGGAACAACTATACGCGAAGCTTTCCAAATGCGATTTTTGGATTCGCGAAGTTCAGTTTCTTGGGCACGTAGTAAACGAGAAGGGAATACACGTAGACCCAGCCAAGATCGAGGCAATCAAGAATTGGGCAGCACCTAAGACTCCGACTGAGGTACGGCAATTCTTAGGATTGGCCGGGTACTACAGGCGGTTTATCGAGGGATTCTCGAAGATCGCACAATCATTGACTTCCCTTACACACAAAGACAAGAAGTTCGAATGGGGAGATAAACAGGAAGCTGCTTTCGACTTGTTGAAGCAGAAATTGTGCAGTGCACCTATTCTATCGCTACCAGACGGGTGTGAAGATTTTGTGGTTTATTGCGACGCATCGAAACAAGGACTCGGTTGTGTGCTAATGCAACGCGAGAAAGTTATAGCTTATGCATCGCGACAGCTAAAGGTACACGAGAAGAATTACACCACCCATGATCTGGAATTGGGAGCCGTAGTGTTCGCATTGAAAATCTGGCGACACTATCTGTATGGTAATAAGTGTACGATATTCACAGACCATAAGAGCCTACAACACATTTTCGACCAGAAGGAACTGAACATGAGACAACGCAGATGGGTCGAACTGATAGGTGATTATGACTGTGCAATCAAGTATCATCCCAGGAAAGCTAATGTAGTAGCCGACGCACTGAGCCGGAAAGAAACAACTAAACGCGTGCGTGCACTACAACTTACCATCCACTCCGAACTACCGAATCAAATTCGGGTCGCTCAACAAGAAGCTCTGAAAACCGAAAACCTCACTTTCGAAGCCATGAGAGGGATGGACAAACAAATGAAACAAAAGGACGACGGAGCTTACTATCTAATGGATCGTATTTGGATTCCACGTTTTGGAGAATTAAGGAAGGTAGTGATGGATGAAGCTCATAAGAACCGATACTCAGTACATCCAGGTTCTGACAAGATGTACCACGATTTAAAGGCAACCTATTGGTGGCCTAACATGAAGTCAGAAATCGCAACGTATGTGAGTAAGTGTCTGACTTGCTCAAAGGTCAAGGTTGAATACCAGAAACCTTCAGGACTACTCCAACAACCAGAGATTCCAGTATGGAAATGGGAACAGATTTCCATGGATTTTATCACAAAACTACCAAAGACTACTAGGGGTTGCGATACCATTTGGGTTATCGTTGATCGACTCACAAAATCAGCACACTTCCTGCCGATCAAGGAAACTGATAAATTGGAAAAGTTAACCCGGATCTACTTGAAGGAAATCGTATCCAGACACGGAGTCCCAATCTCCATAATATCGGACCGAGACAGCCGTTTCACTGCACACTTCTGGAAGTCCTTACACAAGGCACTCGGAACGAGACTGGATATGAGTACAGCTTATCATCCACAAACCGATGGTCAAAGTGAAAGAACCATCCAAACCCTGGAGGACATGCTTCGGGCATGTGTAATTGATTTCGGTAACAGCTGGGAGACTCACTTACCTCTGGTAGAGTTCTCGTACAATAACAGCTACCACACTAGCATTGGAGCTGCACCGTTTGAAGCACTTTACGGGCGTAAATGCAGATCACCACTCTGTTGGGCGGAAGTTGGGGAAAGCCAACTGACCGGACCCGAACTCGTGCATGAAACAACTGAAAAGATCGTGCAGATACGCAACAGAATGGCAGCAGCTCGGGATCGACAGAAGAGCTATGCCGACAAAAGGCGCAAGCCTTTGGAATTCCAAGTAGGAGACCGTGTACTTCTTAAAGTCTCGCCTTGGAAGGGAGTGATTCGATTCGGGAAACGAGGAAAGCTAAACCCTCGTTACATTGGACCTTTCGAGATCACTAAACGGATAGGCCCGGTGGCCTACGAACTACAGCTACCACAGGAACTAAGTAGCGTACACAACGTGTTTCACGTTTCGAACCTCAAGAAATGCTTATCGGACGAGACACTCGCAATTCCTTTGGAGGAAATCCAGATTGATGAACAACTTCACTTCGTTGAGGAACCGGTGGAAATCATGGATCGGGAAATCAAGAAGTTGAAACTCAGTAAAATACCAATTGTAAAAGTTCGTTGGAACTCACGGCGAGGACCGGAATACACCTGGGAGCGAGAGGACCAGATGAAACAGAAATACACGTGGCACTAGAATTAGATTAATTTAGTGTGACACGTGGCACGACAGTACGAACACTGACACATGACTTGATAATTCGTGGAATTATCGACAAACAGCACACACGTGTCAAAACACACGAACATTGGTGAAGGTCAAGCACATTGTGTAGCACGACACTCGAAACCTCACGAAACACTCACACATTGAACTTGGAAGTTCAAACAAGGCCAAACGAAAGTTCGTAAACGTGAAAACGGCAACGAACGGATCAAACCAATGAAAATGGGCCTATTGGGCTCATCAGGGGATCTGTCGCGCTACGCGACGGTCCACAAGGACACTGTCGCGATATGCGACAAGTGGCGGGGGAAATTTGAACGCGGGACTCTCTCGCGCTACGCGAGGGGAACCCTTGAACGTGTCGCGCTACGCGACAAGACCCAGTTCGCAGAAATCTTTATAAATCCAAGAAAAATCATTTCTTGGCCACCCTACACACTCTCTCCGATATCTAGCCATCATATCTCGACCATCTTCCCTCCCTAACCTCTGCAACACTCAAGAACCACCATTGAAGCTCAAGTTTGAAGCTTGGAAGCTCAAGACTTGAAGATTTGGAGTCCCTCACCCTCAAGAAAGCTTGGAACCACAACCACCTCCCTTCTTCCTGTCGAAATCAGCAACCTTAGGAGTTCCAGGAGCTGTTCATCCATCTTCCTAGTGTTCAAGAAGCTCTAGAAGGTAACTCTATGCTCCAAACCCACTTACACACCATTACACACACATGCAAGTGATAAATCACACATGCAAGCATGGGTAAAGCACATGCACGAATTTTGTTTATGGGTTTATTAGTTTGATGTGATTTATGATGATCTAACATGATTAGTGTGACACCTCACAAATTCCAGGTCAGCACTTATATTATTTTTAATAATAATGTTTATTATTATTTCATACGTGGCACTAGAATAATTGTATTTAGTGTGACACGTGACAGAACAGACCAAACACACCGATGGTTCAAGGAACTATCGCACAACTCTAACACGTGTCTTGAATAACGAACGTTGGTGAACGGATCAAACCACAGAACACTTTCACCTGCACATTAAGTTCCGGGAACCTAAGTTAGTAGAACGATGTTCATATGACGAGAAACGATGCTCGTAATCGAAAAATACGCGAAGAATGGATCAAAACATGAAAATGGGCCAAATTGGGCCGGATATAGGGTCCAGGCGGTACGCCTGACCCGAGGATCCCTACCCAGGCGATACGCGCGGATGAGGAGGGACGCCTCACATCTGGCTGCCTCGCGCGTAACGCCTGGCCTTGGTGGTCAACGTCAGGCGATACGCCTGGGGTGTCTGACACCTAAAAATCTTGTAAATCTCATGATTATCACACCATACTTCTTTTACCCAATACTACACGTAAATTCTTTCATTTAAACCCCCAAATTCAGCTGATTTCACTACTACAACACCATATCACACTCATTTGAAACCTTGGAAGCCATGGTTGGAGCTTGGGAAGCTTGTTCTTGAAGATCTTGAAGGTTTGAAGCACAAAGGAGCTCCAAGAACAGCACACACTCCATTCTTTTTCTTGATCGAAGCAATCTTAGCCACATCTGGAGCTATTCCAGATCTGCTCAAGCTTCATTTGGGTAATCTAAAGCTCTAAGAAGGTAGATCCATGTTCATTTTGGCTTAAAAACACTTCTAAACACACACACATTGTGAATCATTCACATGAAATCACTCACACACCACATGAACGAATTTCTATCACTTTGAATCTGGATTTGTTGATTTAAGTATGAATATTGATGATCTATGATGTTAGTATGATGTATTTTTACATTCCATGATAATGTTGTTATGATAAAATGGTCATATTAATCAAAATGATGGTTCTAGCAACATGTATGAATAATCTAGATGGAGTTACATGAAGTTTGATATTGAAATATTATTGGATATGATTTATGAGATCTAGAAGTGTTATGAATAGCAAGATATGTCAAAATGTGATTTTTACAAATTGTGGTAACTTTAATATCATGAAAGGTTGATTTATGATGAAATGGTTTAATGCATGTGATTATATCTATAAGTTATGTTCAAAATGATGTTTAGAAACAAAAAGGATGATTATTGATGTGTAAAATTGTTAAAATCACCAAATATATGATTATTATGAATAGTACCATGAATAGTGACTTTATTTCACAAAGTCTATAAATGATGACATATTTGTTGTAATGAATATGATTTAACGATTAGATGAACTAGGATGACGATATTAAGACGAGATTGTTAGCTAGACTTAGTGACACATGCTTATTTTGTAACTTTCGAATTATAGAAACTTTTACGTGCTAACTATGCTAAACCGGCTATGTGTAACTATGTGCTATGTGATAACATGCTCACTTAGGATAAATATGTATAATAGAATAATCGGATTATGATTTATTGCTTGAGTTGCCAAATGTGGAAACTTTCCTAAAATAGGAACTTACTATAAATAGTAAGTTTCCTCACGAAAGTGATTTTGGTATCCGTACACATCACACGACACTAAGCCGCACGTTACACACACACTTAATCCAAAACCGTCACCAACGGGTCGTTAGGTCAAACACGGTCAACACGGTCAAACACGGTCAACGCGACCCACAAAACAACTTGGAGTTGTTGAACTCAAACACGGTCCCGTGAGACCCACATATATGCAAACACAAACTTATGGTACCTATGTGATATATGTAACCACTAGCCGGCGAGCTACACTGTTCTCGTGAAGAACACGCACTACTTAACTCAGGTGAGTTTACGGCCCCACTTTTACTCTTTAACTGTTTTGCTAAACTATTGGGGTGAGAATACAATGCAACTGTTTTAGATATATGACTGGTATGTTGTGAAAACTATTTTCGAGTGTAACTATTATCGCTTAAAGTCCTCACTTATCCTTACCGTTAGTTGTGTAAACAAACGAGTCGTAATTACGTAGTACTACTGGGTTTGACTAGCCCCACTCGGCACCAATGTTGACTGGAGGTCATAACGAGTGTAATTTCGATGGGAATGCGGGTTCAGCGATGACCTGCGGAGGCAAACGGAAACAGTCTAGTTTCGGTAAGATGAACTGACACACTCCACGGATCGTAGTATCCAACAAACAATTTAACATACCCAGTATATGTCTGTTTACTATTTCTGTCTGTCTAAACCTGTGAACTCACCAACTTTTTAGTTGATACTTTTCGCATGTATTCTCAGGTAATTAATGGCGCACACGCTAGGATGCGCACAAGGAAGCTTTAAGGAGTCTGGCTTGCATATAGACTCTTGTCCTAGGCATTGTGTGCATTGGATGTGTTTTAAAACAATTTAAATTATGTAGTGTCTGTTAAACAATTTACTTTCCGCTGCAAACCTATTTACTTACAATGTTGAAACATTTTCCGCTGCATATTAAACGAAACTATGTTATTTTGCAAATCTGTGTGAATGTGAAACTCATATAGAGTCGTTCTATATGACCATGAGCTGTGATCCTGGCCACGTCACACCCACGTGGACTGACACCACGAGTGGGAATTTGGGGGTGTGACAATTAGCATGCATTTGGTGATGATCTATGATGATGTGTTTAGGAGAATATCATTATTTGGTTATAAATTGTTGAAAAAGTGCCATGCATGTATGATCCATGACTCATGGAGTGATCTTGTAGTTGTAAATGTGTTTATAAATGATATTAGAAGATCTTCACATGATTGGATGATGTTGAAATGGCCAAAATTATGATTTTGATGAACTTGCCATTAATAGTAACTTTCTACTTATGAAATGAGAATGTGAATGATATTTGGTGTCATGCATGTTCATGGATGGTTGTTTAGATGTTATTAGGATGATGATAAGGTTAGAATGTGATTTTAATGATGTTCATGGGTATTTTGACATAGTTACTATATTTAGTAACTTTTGTTGATGAAATATTGCTAAGTGATGGGTTAGGTTATGTCGACATGATTAAATGATGTTAGATGGATTATTTTGATGATTTGTAACATGAAAATAGGTTTAGAAATGTTAAATGGTCATTTTTATGCAAAAACCACAAAGTTACTATTTTTAGTAACTTTATTTTTACAAAAACCAATTAGTAAACATGTTGTATGATTTGAGCATGCTAAATGGTTTAAAATGTTGTAATATGATGAGTAGATGCTAAGTTAGATGGTTTCCGATGTCACTTATGCTATAAATGGAAACTTTCCATTTTAGGAAACTTTTGTGCACTAACATGATGAAAACGACTTATATGAATTCGTATGATGATGTGCTATGTGTTAACATGATCACGTAGGACTATTGAACATGCTAGAACTATAAAACCGGTATGCTTTGTGAACTTTCCAAAAATGGAAACTTACTATAAATAGTAAGTTGTCCATAGACGCGACTTACGCGTTTTGCACACGACGAGCACTTAAACATTTGCTACACGAATCACAACCGTCACACGGTTCACCAACGGGTCGTTGACTTGACACGGTCAAACTTGGTCAACTTTGGTCAACTTTGGTCAAACACGGTCAAACACGGTCAATGTGTACCAACACAGTCAAACACGGTCAATGTGGACCAACACGAGCAGACACGGTCATTGTGGACCGACACGGACAAACATGAACAACCAAGGGTTGTTGGACACAAACACGAGCACTAACACAAACACTAGCACTGTCACTTACACAAACTCACAAACGGTGTACGATATAGGTCGACGGTGACCGACACGCCTTACGACGCGGGAGCTTACGCTTACATTCGATTCATTTCACTAAGGTGAGTTTACGGCCCCTCTTTACTCTTTTTCAAACGCTTTTAAATAGGGGGAGAATACTAGTTGCATCGAGTCAAACATTATCACTATTACAAACATTTTTGTGTATGCTGGTTTATTGGACAAACATTAAGTGTTGAACTCGTAACAAGCCCTCACAAAGTCTTACCGTTAATGTACGAACAACGTGGTAGATTTGGATGGATCCATTAGGGAATGACTAACCCCACGGGGCACTATGTTGACTGGATGTCATAACCCGTGCAAACTCTGACCTAACTTGCTATGCATACGAGGCATAGCGGAGGCAAGGACAAACAAGTCTAGTTCGGTAGTGACGCACTGACACTTTGGGCCTAGAGCTCGGTACTAACATTGATAAACAGCATGACACACTTTTATTACTATATGTATATCAAAACCTGTGAACTCACCAACCATCGTGTTGACACTTTTTCTAACTGGTATTCTCAGGTAACTAGCTGCGCATGGAACAGGATGCACGTTAAGGGATGAGCTTTAGGAACCGCATGCATTCTGTTGTTTCTTTTGAAAACAATTTAGTTCTTAATGTTCTAAACAATGTTGTATTAAACTATTTACATTTCCGCTGCATGCTTTCAAACATATTTATTTCCGCTGCTATGATAACTTTTATTCCGCTGCAAACTATTTTGTTATGTGTGTGTGTCAAACATGGGATTTGTAAACGCATATAGAGGAGTTCTATATGACCTTGAGCTGTGATTCTGGCCACGTCACACCCACGTGGACTGACACCACGAGTGGGAAATTGGGGGTGTGACACTTAGGTTCTCAGGAACCTAATTGTGCAATGAAAGTGTACTGTGGTTCGATCCGTTCACCAACGTTCATCATTCAAGACACGTGCGAGTTTCGTGCGATAATTCCTCGAATTATCGGTGTGTTTGGTTCGTTGTGCCATGTGTCACACTAAATACAAATATTCTAGTGCCACTTATGAAATAATAATACACATTATTATTAAAATAAAATAAATGTTGACCTGGAAATTGCGAGGTGTTACAAATTGGCTTAGCCCCGGGAATTAAATCAATACGAAACTCCACGTCTCTTTCCGGAGGTATTCCTGGCAATTCATCCGGAAAGTCTCTAACTATTGGAACATCTTCAATTGTCTTTGCTTCTTTTCCCATGTCAACCACGTAGGCTAAGTAGGACTTGCCCCCTTGGTTTATATATTTCATTGCTTTGACTATCGAACATAAGACAACTCCATGTCTTCTCTCGCCGCTTATACAAACTTCCCGACCATTTGGTGACTTCAATGGAACCACCTTTCGATCACATATAATATTGGCTTGATGTGAAGACAACCAATCCATTCCTACCACAACATCAAATTCTCCTAGTAGCATTGGTATCAACTCTATCTCATAATCCTCATATTCAATGGTGATTTTACAATTTCGATAAACATTAAAAACTAGGAAGCTCTTAGAGTCAGCTACTTCAATTTCTAAAGGAGAAATCAAGTTTTCCAACACAAATAATGAGTTATGTACAAAATTAGTTGACACAAATGATCTACTTGAACCAGAATCAAACAACATATAAGCCGGTAAAGTGTTGACAAGAAAAGTACCTGTCACCACCTCAGGATTCGCTTTAGCCTCTTCAGCAGTAATCTGAAAGGCTCTCCCTTTTGGTTTAGGGATTTCAGATTTCTTCACACTAACACTTCCTGATCCAGCTCCCTTCAACTCCGGGCAATCACTACGCTTATGCCCAGGTTTGTAACAATGGAAACATATGCTTGGAGTGTTTGTACAATGAGAGGCAAGATGCCCCAGTTTCCCGCACTTGTAACACGTCAAAGTTTTAGCATAACATTCCCCCAAGTGATTCTTTCCACAACTACTACATTTCTTCAACTCTTTCCCGAAACCAAATTTCTTTGAAGAGCTTGTGAATTTGCCCTTCTTTGAAGTACTATCAACATTCTCAGCCTTTCTCTTTTCACCACGTTCCTCTTGTCTTTTCAACTCCATCTCACGTTCACGTGCACAATCAATAAGTTCCGAGAGTGTCTCACATTTCGATAGGGTAAGAAACTCACGATACTTAGCATTCAACATGTTATAACATCTATTGATCCTCATCTTCTCAGTCTGTAACAAGTCCGGGCAAAACTTAGCTTTATCATAAAAGATAGGTGTGATCGCATCAATACTTTCATCCTTGTGCCGCATGTGGAGAAACTCTTCCGTGATCCTATCAATAGCGGCTTGTGGACTAAACCTTTTTAAGGAAAGTTTCTTAAACCGCCCCCAAGTGAGGCTTGTAACTCCCTCACGGCCCTTCTCCTTACGAAGAAGTTCCCACCAATCTTTAGCTCGTTCTTTCAATTGGTTGCCAGCAAAGACAACCTCATCCTTGGGATCACAATGACTTGTTACGAATGTGCTCTCCATATCTGAAATCCACCTTTGACTTAACAAAGGATCGACCTCCCCTTTGAACACGGAAGGTTTACAAGCTATAAACTCTTTATAAATGACTTTCTTTGTTGGTGGTCCAAGATTATCCACCGTCTGACCAAATTCCGCTTTTAAAGCCACAAACTCATCCTCGATGAATTTACGCAATGATGCTTGCATTCCATCCATGTGTGTAGGCATGGTAGCTTCAAATACTTTTGCTATCTCCTCTTTCACAATACGCCTAGTGTCAATGAGAACGAATTCTTCATCCTCAGTTTCCCCAATGTTATGTTCATAAGCCATAATGACTGAAATTTTAGCATAATGACGTTAGTTATTTGCAACCAATTCTTACTTAGGCACTCATCATTATTTAGTGACTCTATAATCACCTTTCAAACAAATTCCTAACACTTTACCTAATCTCAATGACCTTAATACAAAATGGTTTCCATAAGGCTTCGTTTATATCATGTGTGCACTAATACGTTGGCCAGACGTAATAATCCATACACCATATATTCGTATCCTTATTTCTCCCATTTCGTACTTAAGACAAGGACTTAGGTTCCATACAATGAGTAAATATCAATTCAAATTCAACATTCAACAATCAATCAATCAAATAATGCAAAAAGTTAGATATGCAAACCTCATGCATTCAGCTTCATGATCGGGTCTTCAATTCAAACGTTATCAATTCATATCAAGAGCACAAGAGTTTGAGATCAAATGTTCGCGACGCACTTGATTCACTCAAACCATTGGCTCTGATACCAATTTGTAACGCCCAAAACATTTACACGCTTACACGTGTCCAAATTAGGTCCCAGTTAATATTTTACTCAAAAACTTTATCTATAATTATGCGGAAGCGCCGAAAATATTTACAGAAGTAATATGACCATGATAAGATACTAATTACATCCCAAAATAATCATACTTTGGTTCGTATGAAAACACAACAACCAAAAATTATGTAACGTTTGAGATTTTCAAAATACACGCCCCGATCATAAGCTTCTATGCACATCTAACTCCGACCTGCAAACACCATATATAATTTCATCATTAGTTCATAAGAACTAAGTAAGATTATCCAAATATAAGTTATGGTTCGAATCGAAAGGGTTCTAGGCCTTAAAACGCGTTTAAAACATCAAACCGGACAAATTGGGATTTGCCTAGGCCATAAGCTACGGCCTGGCCGTAGCCTACGGCCCTGGGTGCAGGTTTTCCTCCATTTCGCGCGTTTTGACCCTTTTTAACCACTTTCGATCGTTCCAAGCCACCCGAAACTAAATCACAAGTGTCCCATACATATTATATGGAGTAGAAACTTCTCAAATTTAAATCATAACATATCCAAACATAATTGGACATCAAATCATTCAATTTTTATTTCAAAGTCTCAAAATTAGTCAAAGTCACCAAAGAGGTGTTTCATTCACAAACTTCTATTTCTATCAATAAATTTAGTTATACAAATGATAACCAAACATAATTCATCAATAATTACTATAATGTTCACCCTCAGGTACTTCCATTATAGACTTCGAACCAATTCAAATCAATTAATCAATTACAACCAATTAACCACACTTAGGTGGAAACTTGCTATTCAATATAGTTATGATGTTTTCTCCCAACTACTTCCATCATAACTTGCCACATTTTACTTCCACATTCAAATGGTGAAGTAATCAACAATTCTCAATTCAAACTATGATGTTCACACTCTAGTCCTTCCATCATAGTTTTTTTTAATTCCAACCAACAATTCATATGTTTATAACCAAATATAAATCATGCTTCTATGATATACATATATATATATCCTATGATACTTCTATCATAGAACTACATAACCAATTTGCATTTAACTCGATTGCATCTAGTCACAAATCAAATATTTCAATCTAATAACAGTTTGACTTTTAAATAGTCAAACCACATAATCAACTCAACATCATCAATTACTCACACATTCATAATCAATCCAATACAAGTAATAGGCTATAACTACTACATATATATGGTGTTTAGTAAGTTAGATAACTTACCTTAGCACTTCTACTCACGGGTTAACAATTGGTGTTTTGCCTTCCCGTTGACTTCCTTTTGAAGTTCCACTATCACCACCTAGTTACAACAATTCAATACTCTTAACTACCATACTATTTAAGATTGACATAAACTTATCAATTCAACCATTTTACTATCTAATCACCAATTTTATAATGATAATCACCTTTTAAACCCATTTCATGACCAAATTTCCAATTATTGACTTAAAAGTCAATTATTGGTGTCACACCCCCAATTTCCAACTAACGGAATCATACCGTTTGGGAACGTGACAAACCAGGATCTCAGATCATTAGACATAACGAAGACCTCTATATGAATTTCAAATCATACTATAGTCTTTAAAACATAACATCAGAGTTTTCAAAAATTGCGGAAGCGTTTAAAAACCAATAACAGTTGTAATATGAAAATTACAAAACAAAATACTCAAGTGTTCAAATTCAAATATCCAAAATGTTTAAAATGCATGCGACTCTATCTCCTAGTCCATGCCAGCTTTAATGCGCGCCTTAGCGTCCTGAGAAAACATGTAAATCAAGTCAACACAAAGGTTGGTGCATAACACAGGTTTTAAGTATTCACAATGTTCAAAACAGCAGTTTGAATATCAAGTTTGTAGATAACATAATCACACATGCACAGTCATGATAGCTAGTCATATAAACTATTTACATAAGTGGTCGACACCGAAGCTGACGAATTGCCATGCTATAGCATGTTTTTGCCTTGCCACTATTGTCTAGCACAACAATAGTAAAATGTGTTTGGTCAGTCAGATCCCATCTACCAGGTGAGGTTTGTCAAACCTAATAGATCTATTTCCAACTACCACGCTTTGCGCTACGGCAAACTAAACGGTTCGAGGTGTGTAAGGACTTTCAATTGCTATGTTGTCACATAATGTAAACAGCTAACTCATGCAAGTGATATGTATCTAAAAAGAGTTTGTTGCACATGTTTTCTCCCCCAAAATAGTTTAAAATAAGAAAGGGGTCGTGTACGCACCTTTGATAGTTGCAGAATGATCACACACTAAAAGCTCGTGTAGGAAATCCTCCTACGAAGAATCTGTGTTTAAACAATAACCTAGTGTTATTCGAAATGTCGTTTTGTGCTTGGAATCACATACGTGTCAACACACGTATGTTAGAGTGTTAAGAATGTGCATACGTATGTACGCGTGCCTTTGAAATCGTTTAAATAAAATCCTATAAGATTTTATTTAATTAAACGTAGTTATACGCGATTTCGTTTTCGGATTAAAATATCAATTTTACTATTTCAAGGTGTTCGTATTCTCGTTACGGTTCCAACGCAACTTGAACGGATCAAATCGGAGTTCGTATGGGAAAGTTATATCAAAAATACCAAAAATGGCATTTTTATCAAAAACCGGCCCAAGCCATGCTCGAACCCGTGACCCCCAACTCAACACACACACATGCTACCAGCCTCGCCCGCTAGGGTATCGCGATAAACATCAGGAATTAATCTATTTAAACACTCCTTCAATTCAAACCCCATTTGATATTATAGCCGAAGCTTCAACTCCCAAATTGAACACAAATTCAAACTCGATAAATCCTAAAACCTTAGGGATTCTGTTCCTGGAATCCAACCGACCATGCAGGTTAGTTTAATTCGAAAATAAACCATTATAACCCGTTTAATTGAGTTTTCCCATATTCGAACTCAAGTTCCAAATTCTAAATCTCAAATTCAATAAATTCGATACTGATAATGTACTAAATCCTAGGGTTTTCCTTACTCTAATGATTTCGAAACTCACTGAATGATTTATTTTGAAAATCGATCACTATTAACCCGAAATCCCCAAATCGTATACTTCTCAAGAACCCTAGAATCGAAATCACTATATTTGTGATTGATTCCTGAAATTGAGATACATTTTAGTTCAGTCGGATGTTTCTGAAACTACCCATATGATTTAATTTGATTTTTAACTACTTTTAGTTAAAAATCCCCAAAACACCAAACATGATGAATCCTAGAACTGAGGTTCATATTATTCGATGTTTCCATTTAAAATTGACTTAGGATCAACCTTATTCGGATCCTTTAGGTGTAGTAGATGTCGAGAATTACCTGTTTCGATGTCCGATTGATGTAGTTCTTCTTAAGGATGGTGTTCGGCCTAAGTCCCGATCGAATCTTCTGTTTACTGCTTCTGCGACTCAATTGCTGGTTGTAGTATTCTCTAAATGTGTCGACTAAGTGTTAGGAACCCTCAATTGTGAGCATCATTATCGAATTTAACGAATTCAATCATGGTGTCTACGGTTACAACTCTTGGATGCCATTTGAGTTTAATTCCACGACTTAATGCTCTAATAACTTATGATTGCTGTTACTATGCATTAATAGACGATACTTGAAAAGTTTCTTCAATCAATTTCAACCTAATAACTCCAATTTCGAATTTAATTGTTAATCCCCTTTCGAATTTTGACCACTAAGATCAAAATTGAATCTTTAATCCAATTATAAATCTAAACTTAGCAATTTAACTATATCAAAACTAATCTCAATAATTTCCAACCCTTGTATTTGATTTTTAATAATAACATAACCTTTCGGTTTACAAAATTGAACCCAAAAATCCCGAATTGTCACTAATCGGAGTAATTGAACTAGTTTCAAGCTTGATTTATCAAATTGGGCCTCTTAAATACCATTGGACCTATTTTGATCTCATTGGGCCTACCTTAGGCCTCATTGGGCCTTCCTGGGCCTTCCTGGGCCTTCTTTGGCCTTGTTGGGCCTAACTTGTCTTGTTGGGCCTTCCTTGATTTCCTTGGGCCTAACCTGTCTTGTTGGGCCTTAATTGGTCTTATTGGGCCTACATTGGTTAACTAGGTTAACTCAAAAAGTCGGATTGTCACATCATCCCCTTGTTGAAGGAATTTTCGTCCCGAAAATTAGAAAATGTTAGGAGTAGTTAGGAAACTACTTACGAGTTTAAATCGTACGTGTTAGTGTGATTTGATCATTCCGTGCGCTTGTGTGTACTCACACACAAAATCTAATGCTTGCAACATCACAACTAAATGTGATCGTTCAATGTGACTGTTTGCGTGTACACTAGTTAGTTCACCTAACTGTGACTGTTTGTGTTTGATCATACTGTGTTGTGTAACCTCACACATAGTGAGTGTCTATAACCGTTTGTACTATGCAACCCCGCACATAGCAAAATGTGTGTAACCAATCATGTATGTACTACCATAACATGTAACATATGAAATGTAGCACATAAAATATATAGAATGTAATGTTAGCACAAATGTTTGTAGCAAAATCAATTGAATAAATAAGATGTTTGTGCTTACAGTTTGAAATTTGCAGAGTTGATGTGTGGAGCATCACGTCATCCCCTTGTTGAAGGAAATTTCGTCCCGAAATTTAACGTGCGCTCTCAGTGTTAGTAGTAGCTGTTTTGAATAGATGAGGATATTTCTTCATCATTTGATCTTCCCGTTCCCATGTGAATTCAGGACCACGTCTTGAATTCCATCGAACTTTGACTATCGGAATCTTGCTTTGCTTAAGTTGTTTGACCTCCCGGTCCATGATTTCAGCTGGTTCTTCAATGAATCGCAACTGTTCATCTACTTGTATTTCTTCCAACGGTACAATCAATGTCTCGTCAGAAAGACATTTCTTTAAGTTCGATACATGAAAGACATCATGAACCCCGCTGAGTTCATCCGGTAGTTTGAGTTGATACGCAACTGGACCAATCCTTTTCAGAATCTCAAAAGGTCCTACGTAACGTGGACTAAGCTTTCCGCGCTTGCCGAATCGTATCACACCTTTCCAAGGTGATACTTTTAGAAGAACTCGATCTCCTACTTGAAATTCCAACGGCTTGCGACGTTTGTCAGCATAACTCTTCTGTCGATCCCGAGCCGCTGCCATACGGTTCCGGATTTGAACTATCTTCTCCGTCGTCTCATGCACCAGTTCAGGACCTGTTATCTGACTGTCACCAATTTCAGCCCAGCAAACTGGTGAACGACATTTGCGACCATACAAAGCTTCAAACGGTGCTACTTGAATACTTGTATGATAACTATTGTTGTAGGAGAATTCCACTAACGGTAAATGATTCTCCCAGCTATCGCCAAAGTCAATTACACAAGCTCGTAACATATCCTCGAGCGTTTGAATCGTACGTTCACTTTGACCGTCGGTCTGTGGATGATAGGCGGTACTCATATCCAAGCGAGTCCCCAATGATTTATGAAGAGATTTCCAAAAGTTAGAAGTAAATCGGGCATCCCGATCTGATATGATAGAAATTGGCACGCCATGCCGTGCTACCACTTCCTTGATGTAAATGCGAGTCAGTTTCTCCATCTTATCAGTTTCCTTGATTGCTAAGAAGTGTGCAGATTTCGTTAATCGATCGACAATTACCCAAATCGTATCACAACCACTCGGTGTACGGGGTAACTTAGTAATGAAATCCATCGAAATCTGTTCCCATTTCCACATCGGTATCTCTGGTTGTTGCAGTAAACCAGATGGCTTCTGATATTCAACTTTGACTTTCGAACAAGTCAAACATTTGCTAACGTACTTAGCAATATCAGCTTTCATATGAGGCCACCAATACAGTGCCTTCAAATCATGGTACATCTTGTCTGATCCTGGATGGACTGAATACCTGGACTTGTGTGCTTCATCCATCACGAGTTCCCTTAAACCTCCATACAAAGGTATCCAAAGTCGATTAATGAAATAACGAATTCCATCAGACTTAGCATCCAACTGTTCTTCCATTCCCCGTAAAGATTCCTGTACCAAGTTTTCCTTTTTCAAAGCTTCAATCTGAGCACTGCGTACCTTGTCAGGTAAGTCAGTATGTATTGTCATCATAAGTGCACGAACCCGTCTTGTTCCTGTTGTGTCTTTTCTGCTCAGAGCGTCAGCTACTACATTAGCTTTTCCCGGGTGATATTTAATCGCGCATTCGTAGTCGTTCAACAACTCAACCCATCGTCGTTGCCTCATATTAAGTTCCTTCTGATCAAAGATATGTTGTAAACTCTTATGATCAGTGTAAATAGTACACTTAGTTCCATACAAGTAATGCCTCCAAATCTTCAAAGCAAAAACCACTGCCCCTAACTCCAAGTCATGGGTAGTGTAATTCTTTTCGTGCGTTCTTAGTTGTCTGGAAGCATAAGCAATCACTTTATAACGTTGCATCAACACACATCCCAAACCCTGTGCAGATGCATCACAATACACCACGAAGTCTTCCGTCCTTTCCGGTAAGGACAGAATCGGTGCGCTGCAGAGTTTCTGTTTCAATAACTGGAACGCAGTTTCCTGTTTATCCGTCCAGTTATACTTCGTTCCCTTATGCGTAAGAGCTGTAAGTGGTTGAGCGATCCTTGAGAAACCTTCAATGAATCGTCGATAATAACCCGCCAATCCAAGGAATTGCCGTACCTCGGTAGGGTTCTTGGGTGCTTCCCAATTCTTAATCGCTTCAATCTTCGCTGGATCAACATGTATACCCTTTTCATTAACTATATGCCCCAAGAATTGTACTTCTCGCATCCAGAAATCACATTTCGAGAACTTAGCGTACAATTGTTCCTGTTTCAATAATTCCAATAGTAATCGAAGATGTTCAGCGTATTCTTCTTCAGATTGTGAATAGATGAGAATGTCATCAATGAAAACAATGACAAACTTATCAAGATAAGGTTTACAAACACGATTCATGAGATCCATGAATACAGCTGGAGCGTTTGTCAACCCAAATGGCATGACCAAGAACTCATAATGGCCATAGCGCGTTCTGAATGCTGTCTTCGGGATATCCTCCTCCTGAACTCTTAGTTGATGATAACCAGACCTGAGATCAATCTTCGAGTAGTAACTCGAACCTTGCAACTGATCGAACAGATCGTCAATCCTGGGTAACGGATACCGGTTCTTGATAGTAACCTTGTTCAATTCCCGGTAATCGATACACATACGGAAAGTCCCGTCCTTCTTCTTTACAAACAAAACTGGAGCTCCCCACGGTGAAAAACTAGGTCGTATGAAACCCTTATCCAACAACTCTTGCAATTGTGTGGATAACTCTTGCATCTCAGACGGTGCAAGTCGATAAGGCGCCCTAGCTATCGGTACTGCATCTGGTGTAAGGTCGATTCGAAATTCCACCTGTCTGATAGGCGGTAATCCCGGCAAGTCTTCTGGAAACACCTCCGGAAACTCACAGACTACTGGTATATCTTCAATCTTTTTCTCAGCTACCGGCTTTTCAGTTATAAGGGCTATAACTGCCGTATGACCTTTACGCAGACACTTGTGTGCTTTCATACAAGATATGAGACGCAGTGGCGTACTGCTCTTCTCGCCTTGTACATACAATGTCTCTCCCTGCGGAAGAGGTATGCGAACGATCTTTTCATGGCATACGATTTCAGCCTGGTTCTTGGACAACCAGTCCATGCCAATAACTACATCAAAACTGCCTAAGGCAATAGGCATAAGATCAATCTCTAATGTTTGACCCATCAAATCAAGGATACATCCCTTAAAAATACTTTCCACTACAATCAACTTACCATCAGCTAATTCCACAGTGTATGGACTATCTAAGGCAGTGGGACTAACATTTAGCAACTTAGCAAGTGAACTAGATACAAAACTCCGATCGGCACCAGTGTCAAATAACATAGAGGCATAGTGATTATTTAAGAGGAACGTACCCGTAACGATGTTGGGATCCTCCCGTGCCTGACGTCCTCCAATCACAAACGCCCTGCCTCTAGCACCATTGTTGTTGTTATTATTGTTGTTGTTGGTGCCATTACCATTACCATTGCCGTTGTCGTTGCCTGTTGCATTATTATTCTCCCCACTTTTCTTGAGTTGTGGGCAATCCTTCTTGAAGTGTCCCATCTTGCCACACTCATAACAACCCTTCTGTGCGTTGTTCTGGTTATTATTCTGGTTGTTGTGGTTGTTCTGTAGCTCCCCGCGACAATCCTTAGCCGCATGTCCAATCTTGCCACACCTCTGGCACTTAGCTCTATCACACTGATTACCTGCATAATGATACCCACACCTGTTGCACTTGGGGTGTTTGCCAATATAACCCCCCGATGATGATGATTGCTGACCACTGCTTGAATTATGATAAGACTTGTTTGAGTCTTGCTTCCGGTTTTGCTGATATGATTGTTGGTTGTGACTCTTCGAGTTGTTACCTTCCCACTTTCTTTTATGATCTCCCACCTTGGTAGCAGATGTTCGTTTGGGCAGAGTCCCCTGCAACACTGCCTGATCAGTAAGCTGATGCGCTAAACGAACAGCTTGTTGAATGGTGGTGGGATTTGCTGAAGTAACCAACCCCTGAATCTGAGGCACTAGTCCTCCAATGTATCTTTCAATCCACTTGCTGGCTGGAGTAGCCATGTGTGGTAGAAGTCTGGCCAACTCATGTGACCTGGTTGTGTACTCTTCAATATTTGACCCCTCCATCTTGAGGTGCCAATATTCCTCCTATAACTTCTGCATTTCACTGCGAGGACAGTACTCCTCTTGCAGTAAAGTTTTGAAGTCATTCCATGTTAAAGCATTTGCCTCACCCAACCCCAGAGTCTGAACATTCGAGTTCCACCAGGTTAATGCTGGACCCTCCAATGTTCCCGTTGCAAACTTCACTTTGCTCTCGTTAGGGCAGTTGCACATTTCAAACACAGACTCCGCCTTTTCAATCCACCGAAGGAGTCCTATGGCCCCCTCTGACCCTTTGAAATTGTGTGGTTTACAGTCCAAGAACATCTTGAACGTGCAGACTTGTGGGTTAACCAATCCCCCAGCTGGACCCTGTGGTCCTGTGTTGTGTGTCTGAGCATATTGTGCGATTGCCTCAGTGACTCTGTTATTAATTAGCTCGTTGAGCTCAGCGACTGTCATGTGAACGTTTCCCTCAGCCATTAGTTTCCTATTTACAAGAAGTGTTAGCATGCTTGCAAAGTCTAATGTAACATGTGTAAGTAAAACAACAAACGCAACATATAATATAAATCAACACAACTGTTGGGATTAAATAATAGTTCTTCAATAGATAAAGATTTGATTTGAGTACAATACTTTTGAAATAAAACATAAGTTTTCAAGCTACTAATGTAGGAACACAACCCGTTCCTAATAAGTTTAAACAAAACAAACAAAGGAAAATCAATCATCCTCAACCGTGGATTCAGGATCGGAATCAACAACTGGTGCTGGTTCCTCCCCTTCTTCCTCTTCATCCTCTTCCTCATTCTCAGAGGCCACTAAATTCTCTAAGGCTTCTATCCTGCCCTCCAAGAACTCAGCTCGGTTCTCCGAAGCTTCGAGACGATCAATCAAGTTAATCATCTCATTCCGCATATCATGAACCAGATGGGCAAGTTCCTCTTGCCTCTCATTAGCATCCCATTGTTCCTGAGAGTGTTGTGCGATCCTATCTTCTGCCTCGTACAAATCCTCGCGCAGTTTGGCGATCTCCTCAGCGTCCGTCCTTTGCCTCTTAGGCTCAGGAACATCTAGTACTGGTGGTGGATGTGTAGAAGGTCCCTCAGCAGGGATCTGCTGAGTGCCCTCCACTGGCTCCTCCTCCGGATCCTCATCCGGGTCCTCATCTGGATCCTCCTCGGGATCCTCGTCTGGGTCCTCCTTCGGATCCTCCTCCGGATCTGAGTCATCCATCTCATATGGTGGAGGAGATGGAATAGGTGGTGGTGGTGATGTCGGTGGTGCTGGAACTATCGGTTCCTCGTCCTCAGAGCCATCAATATAAATGTACGGTACTGATGATGATGCCATGCCTGTTACATAATACCATATGTAAGTGCAGTGCCATGGAATGTGTAAACAAGTCAATTACATAATGTCATATGTAATTTCTAAACAATGTGTGTAAACATATGTGTCTAATGTCTAACAGCCATAGTCTAAGTCTACAAATGCAAACCTAGTTCGCTATAACCAATGTCTCTGATACCAATCTGTCACACCCCCAATTTCCAACTAACGGAATCATACCGTTTGGGAACGTGACAAACCAGGATCTCAGATCATTAGACATAACGAAGACCTCTATATGAATTTCAAATCATACTATAGTCTTTAAAACATAACATCAGAGTTTTCAAAAATTGCGGAAGCGTTTAAAAACCAATAACAGTTGTAATATGAAAATTACAAAACAAAATACTCAAGTGTTCAAATTCAAATATCCAAAATGTTTAAAATGCATGCGACTCTATCTCCTAGTCCATGCCAGCTTTAATGCGCGCCTTAGCGTCCTGAGAAAACATGTAAATCAAGTCAACACAAAGGTTGGTGCATAACACAGGTTTTAAGTATTCACAATGTTCAAAACAGCAGTTTGAATATCAAGTTTGTAGATAACATAATCACACATGCACAGTCATGATAGCTAGTCATATAAACTATTTACATAAGTGGTCAACACCGAAGCTGACGAATTGCCATGCTATAGCATGTTTTTGCCTTGCCACTATTGTCTAGCACAACAATAGTAAAATGTGTTTGGTCAGTCAGATCCCATCTACCAGGTGAGGTTTGTCAAACCTAATAGATCTATTTCCAACTACCACGCTTTGCGCTACGGCAAACTAAACGGTTCGAGGTGTGTAAGGACTTTCAATTGCTATGTTGTCACATAATGTAAACAGCTAACTCATGCAAGTGATATGTATCTAAAAAGAGTTTGTTGTACATGTTTTCTCCCCCAAAACAGTTTAAAATAAGAAAGGGGTCGTGTACGCACCTTTGATAGTTGCAGAATGATCACACACTAAAAGCTCGTGTAGGAAATCCTCCTACGAAGAATCTGTGTTTAAACAATAACCTAGTGTTATTCGAAATGTCGTTTTGTGCTTGGAATCACATACGTGTCAACACACGTATGTTAGAGTGTTAAGAATGTGCATACGTATGTACGCGTGCCTTTGAAATCGTTTAAATAAAATCCTATAAGATTTTATTTAATTAAACGTAGTTATACGCGATTTCGTTTTCGGATTAAAATATCAATTTTACTATTTCAAGGTGTTCGTATTCTCGTTACGGTTCCAACGCAACTTGAACGGATCAAATCGGAGTTCGTATGGGAAAGTTATATCAAAAATACCAAAAATGGCATTTTTATCAAAAACCGGCCCAAGCCATGCTCGAACCCGTGACCCCCAACTCAACACACACACATGCTACCAGCCTCGCCCGCTAGGGTATCGCGATAAACATCAGGAATTAATCTATTTAAACACTCCTTCAATTCAAACCCCATTTGATATTATAGCCGAAGCTTCAACTCCCAAATTGAACACAAATTCAAACTCGATAAATCCTAAAACCTTAGGGATTCTGTTCCTGGAATCCAACCGACCATGCAGGTTAGTTTAATTCGAAAATAAACCATTATAACCCGTTTAATTGAGTTTTCCCAGATTCGAACTCAAGTTCCAAATTCTAAATCTCAAATTCAATAAATTCGATACTGATAATGTACTAAATCCTAGGGTTTTCCTTCCTCTAATGATTTCGAAACTCACTGAATGATTTATTTTGAAAATCGATCACTATTAACCCGAAATCCCCAAATCGTATACTTCTCAAGAACCCTAGAATCGAAATCACTATATTTGTGATTGATTCCTGAAATTGAGATACATTTTAGTTCAGTCGGATGTTTCTAAAACTACCCATATGATTTAATTTGATTTTTAACTACTTTTAGTTAAAAATCCCCAAAACACCAAACATGATGAATCCTAGAACTGAGGTTCATATTATTCGATGTTTCCAGTTAAAATTGACTTAGGATCAACCTTATTCGGATCCTTTAGGTGTAGTAGATGTCGAGAATTACCTGTTTCGATGTCCGATTGATGTAGTTCTTCTTAAGGATGGTGTTCGGCCTAAGTCCCGATCGAATCTTCTGTTTACTGCTTCTGCGACTCAATTGCTGGTTGTAGTATTCTCTAAATGTGTCGACTAAGTGTTAGGAACCCTCAATTGTGAGCATCATTATCGAATTTAACGAATTCAATCATGGTGTCTACGGTTACAACTCTTGGATGCCATTTGAGTTTAATTCCACGACTTAATGCTCTAATAACTTATGATTGTTGTTACTATGCATTAATAGACGATACTTGAAAAGTTTCTTCAATCAATTTCAACCTAATAACTCCAATTTCGAATTTAATTGTTAATCCCCTTTCGAATTTTGACCACTAAGATCAAAATTGAATCTTTAATCCAATTATAAATCTAAACTTAGCAATTTAACCATATCAAAACTAATCTCAATAATTTCCAACCCTTGTATTTGATTTTTAATAATAACATAACCTTTCGGTTTACAAAATTGAACCCAAAAATCCCGAATTGTCACTAATCGGAGTAATTGAACTAGTTTCAAGCTTGATTTATCAAATTGGGCCTCTTAAATACCATTGGACCTATTTTGATCTCATTGGGCCTACCTTAGGCCTCATTGGGCCTTACTGGGCCTTCTTTGGCCTTGTTGGGCCTAACTTGTCTTGTTGGGCCTTCCTTGATTTCCTTGGGCCTAACCTGTCTTGTTGGGCCTTAATTGGTCTTATTGGGCCTACATTGGTTAACTAGGTTAACTCAAAAAGTCGGATTGTCACAATTGGCATTTTAACAAACAACTTATGTGCAAGCTTTTACCTACACACTATCTTGTTAGTTTCAACTTTTCCATAACCCATTTCTACAATCAATCTCACTAAACTCATAAATTTAACATATTTGTTGAGTTTTGACCAGAAACTTGCATTCAACACATCAACATAACATTACTTATAATCAACTTCACCATGTTCATATGTAAACCCAAACTCACATGATTTACCCAACACTCAAATACTCACTTGTTGATTCTTTATGTAAGAATCATATGTTTGGGTTTTTAGAACATGATTACAAGATCTAAACAACGTGTTTTAGCTACCCATAATACCCAATTCAAAGTTTGGATGAAAACCCATTCATGGCTTCATCCTCCAAAGCTTCAAGAACTAGAATAAAACCTCAAATTCACTTACCTAGTTGTTGAAGATCACCAAAAGAAGTGATTTTGCTACTCAAACTTGGATTAAATCTCAAGATCACCACCAATTTAGAGGCTAGGTCACGTTTTCCCTCTTCTTCTCCGTTGGCTTCTCACGTACGAAACACACACAACACATAGTGAAGATGTATGAATCTTTGACCAAAGTCAAATACATATCCACCAACTTTCAAGTTTAGGTAATTGGCAACTCTAACCCTCAATATTTCAAACATATAATAAAGTTAACTAAATTAGTCATTAACTTTGCCAAACAACATGATTCAACTATTAGTTAAATAAATTTTTAACTAAAATTCCACCCGATCGATTATATTATAATATTTAAACAAAACGGATCGTTACACAGGTGTACGTGGAACTAGAGACCAAGTGCCATTTCTTAAAAGGGTCGAGTACTCCTCAGCCATAGCTTTTTGCCAGAGAGGATTTTGTTGAGAAATGGTAAAGGAAGTTGGTTCGGTAGTGGAGGGATTGTGAGTGGTGTGAAAGGAGTGAGGAGTTTAGGGTTTTGTTGGTTTTGGATTGGGCTGGAGGTGTGAGGGGTGTTGTCTGATGGTAGGTTGGGCCGGAGGAGTTTGAGGGTGGATCGGATGTGGGTGTGGGCTGAGAGATTGGTGGGTGGCCCGAGAGATTGGTGGATGGGTTAGATGGTGGTGAGGTATGGTAGACTGTTGTGGATCAGGATTTGTAGCAGAAGGGTGAGATGGAGAATGTGTGGATGGTTTAGGATTGTTTGTAGGTGAATGGGTAGGATAGGTGGTAAATGGTGTAGTAGGGAGATCAGAAGAATAAGATGGATGGAAAGGAAGGGAAGATTCATGAAACCGAACATGGAGAGTAATGTAGAGTCGAGAATTGGCTGGATCAAAACACCTGTACCCATGATAAGATGTACTATAACCGAGAAAGACACAGGGGATGGAGCAAAACTCCATTTTATGCTTGTTATATGGTCGAATGTGAGGGGAGCATTGACACCCAAATACACGAAGAAAAGAAAAGTTGGGTCTTTGGTTGAAGAGATGTTCAAAAGGAGACTCCCAGTTTGTGTTGCGAGAGGGCATTTGGTTAATGAGATAGGCGGCCGTGTCAAATGCCCGAAATGTCAGAATCGAGCAGGAGTTTTAGAATGGGCAAGAAGAGTGAGTCTTGTTTCAACAACGTGCCTGTGACGACGTTCAACGATACCGTTTTGCTCACTTGTGTGTGGACATGACAAACGGTGAATGATACCATGTGTGGTAAAGAAAGGGGATAATTTTCTGAACTCACCTCCCCAATCAGTTTGGACCGATTTGAGTTTGGTGTTAAATTGTCTTTCAGCCATAATGATATAGTGTTTGAAGATTTCACACACATCCGATTTTTGTTTTAAAGGAAAAAACCACATATATTTAGTGAAATGATCAACACAAAGTAAAAAGTAAGAATGTCCATCGAATGATTTAACAGGCGCGGGGCCCCACACATCACAAAAAACAAGAACTAAAACACAAGAACTTTCATAATGAGAAGAAAGTAAATGAAGTTTAGATGATTTGCCAATAGAACAAGCATTACAATGTGAAAGAAAATCATTATGTGAAACAGGTAAATTGTATTTAGATAACATTGAATGAAAAAGTTGTAAGTGTGGGTGTCCAAGGCGATGATGCCAAATTGTGGAAGACGCACGGCTTGTTGAAAAGGAGATTTTGTTGAACGAGGTAGCTGGAGGCTGATGAAAGGAATATAACCCTCCATTACTTGGACCCGTGAGGAGGATGGTGCGGGTAACCTTGTCCTTCACAAGAAAAAAATTGGCATGAAATTCAAAGAAAACATTATTATCTTTACAAAATTTTTGAACAAATAATAAGTTGGTTTTAATAGCAGGAACATGGAGAATGTTGTTAAGTGAGAAGGTTTTGGAAGGAGAGTAGAGTTTGGTAGAACCGATATTAAGAATAGGAAGGACCTTACCATTGCCAACATGCAAGTTATCCTCTCCATAGTATGGCTCAGAAGTCTCAAAGCCTGAAAGATCTGGGGAAACGTAATTGCTAGAGCCAGTGTCTGGCAGCCAATTGTAGGATGAAGCTTGTGATCTGAAATCAGTATAGTTCGCTGTGGGTGTGTGTCTTTGGCCGCGTATGGTTGATGGATCACGGTTTGGGCACTGTGAGGGAAGATGACCTATTCCACATCTGTTGCACGTGCCATATACTGTGTTCTGATTAGAAGCCCAAGTAAACTGATTTCTGGTACCGCCACCCATTTGAGGACGATGATTATGGTCCGTGGTGCGTCCCCCACGGTAGTGATTGCGGCCTCGACCACGGGAACTGTGGTTTCGATTGGTATAAAAGGCTTGAGGGGCTGAGGTTGTGGTGATGGACTGCAGTTGGTTCGTTAATTGAGAGACAAGTTGATGCAGGGATGTGATGGGGTCAGCGGTGGTTGTGGTGGGATTATGGAGAGGGTTTAGGGTTTAGGGGTTGGTGGTGGGCAAGATGAGTTGACTGCCACAAAAGCTTGAGCAGGAGAAACATCTGGTGGGGTCTTTTTGATCATGAAGTCATGATCAAACAGGAGGGCATGTAACTCAATAAAGGATGTGGAAAACTGACGGGTGAGGATTGTAGTTTTAAGATCATTATAATCGTCACATAAAACCGCAATAACAAGCATGGAAAGATCTTTTTCTTTCATGGGTTCACCGATGTTGGCTAGGGCTTCAGAGTAGGACTGAGCACGGGTGAGATATGCGGCCGGATATTCATCACCATGCATGGCAATGCGTAAGAGTTGGGTTTTGAGAGTGAATTCTCTGGAAGATGTATGGGGTACATAAGCACGTTCCAAGGATAGCCATAGATCACGTGATGTTTCTCCTTGAACATGTGTAAAGGATGCTTCAGAGATGGTGGAGGTCAAAAGTGTGCGAACATGGGCATCATTGGCAATCCAGATTGGGTAGTTAGGGTTGGGCATGGGTCCGTCTTTGTCGGTTGTTGCAGGTAGGGTTTGTGGAGGATATGGAATGGTGCCGTCGATGTATCCAAAGAGGTTATTGGTGATCAAGAATGGCTTGATCAGGGCTTTCCAGAAGCTGTAATTTGTAGGGGAGAGAGTGAATCCGAATTTGTGGGCATAGTGTGAGGTTTTTGCAGCAGCCGAGAATGAAGCTAGTAGGGCCATGGCGATTTGCAGCAGTGGATTGAGAAGAAGAAGAAGAAGGCTTTGTCGGAAAAAAAGAAGAAGAAGAGGTGCTGATGATGACGATCGGCAATTAGGGTTAGGCTGGCTGTGATACCATAATAAACGTGATGTATAATTGTGTTTTTGTATATCATAATAATTGAGTACAAGGGATGTATATATAATCAATATATTTACATAAATATCTAATATAATATACTGTCTAATAACTATAAGGTGTGTAATTAACTATGTATTTATGGAAGGATGGAATGAAATAGGTCATGGCGTTATAATGAAAATAACATGTTTGATAACTACATATGAATGAAATGTATTATTAGATAATAAACATGATTTATATTTTTTTTAATGATTTTCATTCAGTAGGGGAGTGTTTTTATTTTTTAATTTCTTCAACGAATGGAATAATTTGACCCATGATTAGAACAATAACCAGACCTATGACCTGAACCATGCAACTAAACATGCCTTGACCCATGATTGAATCATGACTTGAACTATGATTCGACCCACAACCCGAATCATGGCTTGAACCGTGACATGAAACCATGACTCAAACCATCAGCTAACCATGTCCCAAACAATAACGTGACTCTTGGTTGAACTATGACCTAACATGTGACCTGAATTATGACCTGACCCGTGTAGACCGTCACCCAACCCATGGCATGACCCACCATTTCATCCATGACCTGAAGAATAACCTGAACATTAACACGAACCCTTACCAATCTTTACTTTTATTTGCATCTGTAACATCACTGTAATTCAGGTTGTCCGTACGTATGTACGATTGTACTGTTACGACCAGATGATAATTATTAATGATAATTAATTATTGGATGATATTATTAATGATTGGTATACATATTGAGAACATATTATCATACGTGTAAACCATGAGAAGTTTAGTTGTAACCCAACTAAACAGAACCAGAGGGTTTATCGCAGTTGAAACCTCAGATTATGGATTTTGGTTTGGAACGGAAAGGAATTAGGATTTGGTTGTTGTTTGGTTGCTAAACATAGTCAAGGACACATGGTCATGGTTTATCGAAATAGCGGTGGGACGGTGGCTGGGGGTTTGCGACTAACCCCTACACATGCCCTATACATATGCATATTTCGGTCTATCACGGATGTGTCAGTGATATGGTTTTGTGGGTTTTGGATTGGGATTTATAATATTAAAGATAATTAAAGAATGAAAATGATATGGGAAATGAACACGCGTTGGTGAGATTACGATTATTAATTAAGCGCGAATGTTATTTCAAAAATATTAGCTTAATAATGTATTCGCGTGGGTGACGATTCACACGAATATAATTATTAAGAATAATATTCTGAAACGATATTCCATAAATCGTAAATCGAATCGAAATACGATACCAGCGTTGGACTCGCAAAGGTAACGATCTTTACGAATACGTACGTAAGTAACACGTTTCGACGAGATAACGAAATAATATCAAACGATATTACATTAATAAAGGAAAATTTAAAACTTTTATTAGGAATCACAACCTTAAACGAAAACGAACGAATTAATTTATTTAAATAATTAATTTAATGAAAATAAACGGAGACATTTTATTTAAACGATTTTCTTTAAAATCATTTTATTACAACAAAACATATTTATTTAAAGGACTTGTGTTTTAAATATAATTTACGAGCAAAACCGAGCGTTTCCGAAATTTTATCGCGATAAAGACGAGACTGAGCACGCGGGGATAGATCGGATTATAAAAAACTCACCTATCTTCTTCTTCTTCATTTGAAAGAACATCCACACACTCTCTCTCTCTCTACACTTTCATTTTCGTCACTCTCCCTCTCTCTAACTTCTCTCTACGATTGCACGCTCGTTTCTTGACGGAATCGCGTGATATTGGTGCCTAAACGACCACACGATCGAGGAGAACAAGATTCCACGAAGAAACTCAACGATCGGTCTACATATCGAGGTAAATCTGAAGTTATATTTTCGGTTTTGGTAGTCGGAATAAAACTTTAAAAACACTAAAATAACTTAGGAAGGGTAGTGGGAAACCACGGTTGAGGTTTGTACGGGTGGGGATCGATGATGAGCATGGAACCTGCTCCATCAGCAGGTCGACAAACCTGCTCAGAGGGGGAGCCGAACCTGTCCACATTTGGGCCGAAACCCTAGACCTGTTGAACAAGGGAGCCGAACCTTCCTATCTTGGACGAACCCTCTTTGGCAGCAAACTCCCTCGCCCGAACCTATTACCAGCGAACCTAGGGGCTACGAACCCTAGGCTGGCGAACCTGCGACTAACAATTCCAATCAGACGAACCCCTCCTAAAACTGCCGAACCTAGGTTGTTGTAAAAAGGTTCGCCGAGCTTTGGCATGCCATGCATCTCCTTGGGTGCGAACCTAATAGGAGCGAACCTAACCTTGCTGAATCTCAGGAGCCGAACCCTCCCTTTTCAGCGGACATAGACCACAAACCATATGCAGTCCTCGAACCTTTCCAATGGTGAACCTTATATTCTACAAACCCTAGCTGAACCTTGTGGCTGGTTATAAAATTCCCATGCAGCGAACCAAGGAGAGGCGATGGAGCTTAGCAGGGCCGAACCTTTCATCGCTTTGGCCGAACCTTGGCCCAACAAGCTTTCTTTTAGGCGAACCTAGGCCCAAGTTAACCTAAAGGTTCGCTAAGTTAGAGTTATCCCGAACCTTAGGATTTCCCATAACTAGAACCATGAACCTATGATCGTTTAAAAGTTATGAAGGGTAAATTAAAGAATTCAAAGATATGTACTCCCATGTATGCATGAAAGTTTAAGGATCACCATTTTCTTTTATATCATGATGTTTAAATTATGAGGATGACTCAAGTATCATCTCCTTTTAACTTAAATTAAATTTTGTTTCTTATAATAAATTGGATTAAGGTGGTCAACTTAACTAACCATGCATGTATGTATTGACTTGTATACAATTAGGGTTATCACCTCAGAATGGACATAAATATGGGAACACACATAAAATAACAAAATCAACTATTATTATTATAGGATATAAATGGTCAAGTTAAAATTACATTTTAATGAATGATTATTTATGAAAATCCTTAGAGTTTATTTTAACTTAGATGAAATAGACTAAGTAAACGAGATACTTACAAATTTAAAGTGAACACTTACGAATACTTAATCTAAATAAAACACATACGCTTATAAGCATGAAAATACGATAATTACAGGTTGATTGAGTTGATTAACTTCTCTTACGTGAGCGCGCATTTCGCAAGAACACTGACTTTAAGGAATTCAGGTGAGTTCTCATAACCTCCCTTTCAAACTGTTTTGTTTTAAACTCGGAGGTGAAACATGTATGCCAATTTAAATATTATTCCGATAACACATGGGTGACACCTGGATTATCAATATGATATTCATATGAATGAATTATTATTGATTGAGATGGATTATTACTTATCCGTGAGTCATTGTTGGTTGAGTTGACTTAGGTCCTCTGCGATGATTGAGTTACTGTTGGTGAGTTGACTAACGTCCTCCTCAGAGACTCCACTGTTGGTTGAGTTGACTGCGGTCCTCCGCAGTGCACATATTGGCACTTATAGGAACATCGTTGGTTGAGTTGACTGAGGTCCTCCGCGATGATTCCGCCGTTGATTGAGTTGACTGAGGTCCTCCGCGGTAACTTATATTGATATGATTATGATGATTGATGATTATTGAATTGATGTGATTAGTGAATATACGTGGATAATTATTTGTGATTATTGTGTATGTGATTACTTGGATTGTTTGGATGTTGTGTTTGTTGGATTTTGGCAGTGTTGGATTATCTTGCAGGTGCACATGTGGATTTTCTCGGGGAAATTATAAACTTTCATAAACATATTTATAAACTTTCATAAACATTTTATAAACATTTTTAATACATAAAACTTATGATTTCTCACCAACTACTTCGTAGTTGACACTTGATTTTCTACATGTTTCAGGAAATGAAGACAAGTAGGTTGAGAAGAATAATCTCTCATATTTTGGACAATCATCACTTAGGTTCTTGGACTTAGCTAAATAACTGAAATTCTGAAGACTAGAATTTAGTTAGATAGCTAAATCTCTTTTGTATTTGATGTAACTAATTCATGATGAACATGATTTTTGTGTAATTAATTTGGTTGATTAAATGATATGTGATGATTTAAATTAGATGCCCACGAGCTTATGAACAATCTACACATCCCTCGTGTCATCCCGACGTTTCCGCTATCGGTCGGGGTGTTACAGCATCAAATAAATCGTTTCTCTGACATTTTTAGCTGATTTTTCATGCATATAATAAAATGTGAAAGTATCCTCATTTTTGTTCGTTATATTCGTATTCTCTAATTAGTTTCTTGGATCATTTATATGATGTGCAAATCAGGTTCTTTCATATGTAGTTTTCGACACAATATCCACATTTATATTGACTTGTGTTACATGCATCAAAAGTTGTACATTGTAATGATTTTAAATAAATTAACATATGAGAACACCTATAAAAGATCTCGACTGTATTTGAGAATGATCCATCTTCAGCCACTAATTTGCTAGTTCCTCACCATTTGTAAACGTTTTACTGACCGAATGAACATTCTGTAAAACAAAACAAAAATTAATATTTGTTTAGATTAAACCAAATCACACGCAATTTTATATAACCTTCTCTAAACTTGTAAAATCGCATTATATTCTTAATTCATGAATAAAAGGTAGTTATTGTATATTTTTCTTTAAAAATTTAATGTTTTATATTTTAAACACCCTCAATTACATTACAAGATCTAAATGGCATTCTTTGGAATGGTTAAGTTAGTAATGATTCAATAATCTCACATGCTTGCTACATCATTCTTTTTGTTTTATTAGGTTTTTCATGTAATTTTTCTTTTTTTCTTTTTTTTTTGAATATTGGTTGAGCAATTTTTTTTTTGAATATAGCACCAAAAACGAGTTTGTGTAATAATAAAAGTAATAGTTATAATAATATTTTTTTTAATTTATGGTACTAAAAAGAAAATAATACATACTCCCATGGAAGGTCTCCTCCAAGATGCCATTGTCCATCTCTGTGTTGGTACATAAGCTTGTAGCTAGCACCATCTTCCTCAATTTGAACATCTAAACCATTAATTTAAATAAATCAATAAATTTATGCTCCTTTGTTTATATTTTATTAATAAACGAAACCTAGATGTTTAAATAAAACTCATTGAGTTTGTAATGTTTTTTTTTTTCCTTTTTAAATTACACCATGAACTAGAATTAAACCTATAACATTCTATTATAGGAGACAAAGACTCTATCAATTGATTTTTTTTATTTGTATGTATAAATTCATCATCGTTAAAGGGTTAATATCGTTTTAAGTTTTTGACTTACATCATTGTAATTGTATTGATACAAAACTTAACAAATATTTATTGTAACTATAGGGCGATGTTATTTCATCATTATGTTTTTTGAAACTCTTTAGAAAAATTAAAGCACAACAACTAACAAAAAAGGCACAATTTCGAGCTAAAAGACACAATAATATATATGCTTATTCAAGTCAGTCATTTTAAAAAAAAAAATTATTCACTCAAACTTATATCAACATGTATTACCTACAATTCAGATTAAAAACATAGAATTCAAATACAAAAATAACTTAAATGACTTAATTGTGACAAAAAAAAAAGTTTGAGTTACTTGATTGGAACAAAATGAAAAGTTGGTTACATTTTCTATGAAGTTTTCCCTAACTAATAATATTATTTATATTTTTATTAGAAAAAAATTTAAAAAGAGTTTATAAGATATGAAATTTTTAATATTAATTTTTTTAATAAAAAACCAATGTCTTTTTTTAATTTATTTAAAAAGTAAAGTAAAAAAAAGAAAAAATTACATTTTTTGTTTTTATGTTTAACGCTATTTTTTAATTTATTAGTTTTAATTTTAATAATTACATAAATTATATTTTACGTTATTGATTTATAAAAGTTAGTCTTTAACAAAACAAAGAATAAAGTTTTATTATTAGTTAGTTTAAAGATAATAAATGTTACAAACAAAAAGGATCATGTATCATTTGTATAGTAATTAAATTTTTTTAATTATTTTTTATTACTTAAAATATTCATTAATATGTAAATTAATCATTTTATCTTAAAATATCCTTTTACAGTTTTTAAATGTTTATTAATAACTATTTAATATTTTATATTAACTCCGTGTAATAGTTTAGTAAACCAATAAAACTTCTGATTCAATATCTGGTTTGATTACAAAAACATTGATGAAAATAAATGTGTGAAGTTAATTAATTACCCTTGTGAAACATGTGAATCAATGCAGTGACAAGCGCTTGATAGGAATGAAAAGCACTCAAATCAACTTTTCTTGCAATTCCAATTCCATCCATCTTCACCTTCACAAACAACTCACCCGATCGTCTGTTAAACACATAAATTGTTACATTTTTTTTAATCAGTTTGGAACAAAAACACCCAAAACGGGATTTCAAACATCTCTTTAATTTGACACTTTGTGTCATACGTCTAGGGCCACCTCAAAACTAGGTAAACTCATTTGTTTTACCTCAGTAAATACATCTCAATCTGAATTCAAACTCAAGACTCAAGACCTTTATCGGGAATTTAAGAGGCTAACTACTATGCTACAAGCCTGAAATTTCAGTTGTTACACACTCTTCTTACAATCTTACTTTTCAATGAGTTTGAACAATTAATATTGTTACCAAAAAGGATTTGTAACCCAATTAATGTTATATGATGTCTATATAGCAACAATAATAATAATAATACTTGATAATAAGGAAAACTAAAAGTAGATTGAATTAGGGATGAGCATTTGGTACAGAAACCGAACTGGTACCGTACCAACTGATACCGAATCGATAAATTTGGTACGGTATTTGGTACCCACTATTTCATAATTATTTTGTAGCAAATATTGGTACCGAACCAATACCATACCGATCAATTCGGTACTGGTACCATACCAATCTCATCCCAAGATTGAATCTGTGTTTTTTTTACCAGTTAAGGCTGAGTCACTTGGCTCATCCTGAAAAACGATTCACCCCTGCTAAAGAGTCGGGTGTAACCAAGCCCACACCATTAACGAAACTTACAACTTGGGATTTAATTAATAATTAATTACCGTGGATTGAAGAAAGAGTTGGATTGTTCATCATGATTCCAAGAAACCGGAGGATGATCGGTTTTGTTGATCTTTTGATTTGGGGGTGAGAGGCTTAGCTCAAGCTCCATTTGGTTAAAGCAGTAATTCAATTGTGGGTTCTTTTGTTCGACAATTTTCAGGTATTTATACTGCTTAAAAAAGTTAAAATGTAGGGTTACAAATGGAAGACAATAAGACAACGACTTGTACCTCAAGCATCTCAGCTTGTACGTCTTTTTCAAAGTAGACGAATCCCCTCCGACAAAAGGGGTTGTGAACTGTTATTATAGTGTCGGATCGATGAGTTTTAAGGGATGGTACTTTTAATATGCTCATAAATTCTTATAAAATATTATTATATATATGTATGGTGGTTAATCTATTAATCACACGTTTATACCTTAGACAATCATATCCGCTATTACGCGTATTTACTTTATTATATTTCTTTCAACGGTGGAGGGTCCCGTCGTAATATTTTCAATTATCATGACGGTTGGTAACTAAGATCGATTTCTCAATCGCTGATCGTGGGATTGTATCCCCTGATACGCAGTAACCCTGTGGAATATGTAAACCCTCACCCCTCATTTATCATGACGGTGTCGATTTCTCAATCGTTGATCGTGGAATTGTATCCCCTGATACGCAGGAACCCCGTGAAATAAGTAAACTCTTGCCCCCCATTGGTTCAGAACACACGATTAAGCTCAAGATTAATCTATTCACCTGACATCCATTAAAGTGTCCCTAATGAGACTTGAACACTGGTTTCAGAGAGAAAGAACCAAGCATTAACCAATAGGTTTCTAGTCTTATGGTACATCTTTGACTTTTATTATAAACATCTTTTGGTTTCAGTATGTCTAGATCAATTTGTTATTGGATGAGTACTACTACAAAATCAACCTAATACAACCATTATATTTGAAAAAAAGACTGTATAAGCTGAAGTTACATAGATCTAATGCAACATTTTTGTTACATAATGTAACTTTTTTAAATGCAACTCTATAAAAAAAGTTGCATTATGTAATAAAAAGTTGCATTAAGCTAATACAACTTCAGCTAATGCAACGTATTTACAACTTTTGTGACAAAAAAAGGTTGCATTAGATATAACCTAATAGGAGGCGATAAATGTCTATGGAAAACCAGATACGTTGTCTAAAAAATGCTAGCGTGGATAGACCTTGAGCCCCAAAATAGTCATGGTTCAATGCTGTTAAAATAAATTAACTTGTTACATCTAACTTCAATTAATGTTGATTTTGCTAAAGCTTTTAATAAAAGATTTTATAAACATTTTTAGTCAAACATAAAATATTTTTCAAGAAATTTCCTCAAAAAGAAAAATAAAGAAATTGGGAGGAGAGATGTATTTGGAAGGTGGATAACATTGAAGGAGTGGTCGGGAGAAAGAGGACCAAGCTCCCATTTCAAGTCCTTTTCTTAACTTATCTTCCGATATGATGTTATTTTTTATTTTTTATTTTTTATTTTATTTATTTATTTATTATCTTTGTCATTTATGCATAACTTACTACTATAGCAGTTGGACTGAAAACGACAAAATCCAAAATAATTCACCTACCAGTTTCACTTTCATCAAACCCCACATGTCAAAACTACTTTCTTAATTCAAAATCACTCTTATTATAATTATAATCAAATATATAATAAAATAGTAATTTATGGATTTAAATGTGATAATATATAACATAATGATCATTAAAAGACGGTATCCTCAAATCAAATCAAGATACTACAATATATACTCAAATATCCAAAGAGCAATTTTCAAATTTCATAATCATGATATAAGCATCAATGATGATTCATATATTTGTTGGATGTTATCATGGTTATAGGAAAATAGATTTCATTATAATAAACTATGCCATAACTTCAATAATTTTATGTTGAACAATGGTTACAAGCTTAACCTCTTTTGACAAAAACTATTCTTTTAAGAATATGTTGAATTTCATGGGCATCTAACAAAATTACCATTAAATTTGATGTTGAATTTCATCAAAATCCACATTATCTCCATTGTCCTCTTTTGACAAAAACTCTTTTTCTATGAACATTCTTTTACGACTAATAAAAACTTCAATAGCGGTGAGATGATAGAAATGATAGGCTTTTGATTTGCTTGGGCATCTAACAAAAATTACCTCAAGGATCTAACTTCTTGAAGGTCTCAACCCTAACCATGTTGTCTATACGGGTGGTTGTTTCCAAGGCTTAACTCAAACATGATTAAGGCAAGTTAGCAAAGTCATTATGGAAAAGATCACATCTAACGATGTCTGATTTATCCTCTATGATACACTATTGGCGTTGCTTCTAACGCTACCAAAGTGGGTCAACCCTCAATCCCAGGGGTAGCCCGACAGGCTTAGAAAGTAAAGCAAAGGTTTGGGGTCCTCAAAACTTTAGGGCTCCGTTTCTTAGCAAATTTTCTATATGTCTTGGATTATTGTTGAATTTATCTAAAATAAAAAAAATCAGAGTGAAACATACAATTTTATACTTTATAGTGCGGTAGTTTTTAATTTTTTTTGAAAAATTTAATCATGCATATCAATCAATTTTCACTTATTTGAAAATTGAACTTTTTAAATACCCTTGATTCTTACGTTCTATTTTTTTGGCTTAATCATCTGATTAATGTGATATTTTGAATTTTTTATTGTAGTCATCGATTGAATTTTCTAGGTGTTTCTTTATCTTAACTTTGTTGATTTTTATTTTTATTTATTTATTAATTGGATATTTTGATACCAATTGATTTATTTGATTTTTGAATTCTTCAATCTTATTAAAGGTTAATTTTATTTTTTGAACATTTATTGCATATATGCTTCAAAAAATGTTTATGAATATATGCTTTGTTATAACTTACCGTTGTTAGTTGATATGATAAATACATGATCCTTTTTTTAGTTGCATTTTTTTATGTAAGTTCAATACAACTTTGTTGTTTATGTTTGACATTAGCTTATTAGATATTCGCTATGTATCACCAAAATAATATTACGTTAAGTGTGTTATCAACATTTATTAGAATTGAAAGCAAAATATTTATTATTAAAATGGCCTAATTTTATTAGTCGCTTTGGACCTCAAAATGCTTGGGCCGACCCTACTCAACCCAACCTACTAGCCTTGCCCACGCCACTTGTAGTGGTATACATGCCAAAACCGCCATAAGCCACTCCCATTACCCGACTAACCTAACAGGGTTCACTACCCTAGTCATACACCAACTTTTAATTATACAAAGTTGTCATCGCACCTAAACTACCCTAAAGAAAGGACCACACGACCCTTTCAACCAAAAACTCTTTTAATCCTCAACCCAACCATTTGCTCCATAAACCATCGGTTTCAAAGCTTCACAAACTTGAAGCTGTAGAGAATTTCCAGATTACGAATAATCGGATGAAATTGAAAGTCGTGGATCGCACTTTCAGATCAAACTATTTGCGGTTCACCCAAATATTTGATCCGATAAAATTCAATTTCGATTATAAAACCAGTATGAAGATTTGTTGTGAATGCGTGAATGAACCAGATTATGTATTTCATCGATCAATTCTGATATGCAGGAGTTTGGAAACTGCCTCCAGGCAGCTCGACCCCAGCCAGGGGCTGCCGCCCCTTGGACCCGCTAACCGGGGGCACCCCCGCCAAATAATTGTTAAATAAAACTTAAATTGTTAAAATATTAAATAAGTGTGCACCTCACACCCAACTTATTTACTAAATTTCATAATTCATATTGATCGATAAAATTAATCCCAATTACACTAAAATATCTATCAGAAGCTCCATCTTGAAGTCACAACATGCAAGACTTGCAATAGTGTTCAAATGAAACCTGCTTGAACCTCATCCACAAACTGACCAAGCTCCAGTCTATCCACTCTTAGACCATCCGCAATGGGAGCCCTGCTAGTTCCACGGTGAGTAGCTTTTCGGCGGGAGCACCCGCGCGGCAACCCACATGAGACATTCCACAGACCCTACTCCCCGTTTATTCTCGGGGTAATGAGTGGCAGGAAATTTCGATGGGTAGGATTTCAGTGGAGTAACCACTGTGTATTAGAGGTGTTCAAAAAAAATCGTATCCGAATCCGAAAACCCAAACCCGATCCGAAATATCCGAAAAAACCGGATACCCAAAAGTTCGGATATCCGGATGTTCGGATTCGGATACCTATTTTGAAAATTTTCGGATAGTTCGGATATCATATATCCGAAATATTTTTTTCGGATATGCAGATAATTTTCGGATATCCGGATATTTTTCGAATATTTCGGGTATTTTTCAGATATCCGGATAATTTTCGAATATCCAGATAATTTTCAGATATTCGGATATCCGAAATATATTTTTTTAAATTTTTTATTTTTAGTTTTCTAATTTTGGATTCGGACATTGTAAACCACTATCAAAAATTTTTGAAAATCCGAAGTTCGGATAACCGAAACATCGGATATCAGAAAATGAACACCCCTACTATAGATGGTCTTATGGCCGAAGATAGCTACGAAAAAATCTAGAAATATTATAATAGTTAGGGGCTTAGGGCTTGCCATAATAATTTTTACTTTAATTGAAATATATCATTTGATTAAATTTTTTTAATTTACTTTTTTTGCACTTATTACTCAAATAAATATTGAACTTTTATTGTTTTAATGAAAACATATTACCCTTAATTTTTTCCAAAAAGCAAGCTAATGGTTGAGTTTTAATCCGACACGAAGTAAAAAAAAAATCTTTTCTCTTTATTCATTTATCTAATTATTTACTTTTTGTCTAATCATAAATAATAAGCATAAGAAAAATGGAACAATAAAAAACATATGTCGGGGCCATGTTGGTTAGTATGTCCAATGTGACCCCACGATCCTATGTTATTTCACTTTTCGTATCCCACAAATGCCACCTTCCCTTGCGACAACCCAAATTTTATTCTCCAAACTCCATATTCAAATTCTGTGAATCTAAAAGCACCCATAACGCCATAACATTACAAAAATCTTATCGATTTTATATCAATTGTAAGTTTTAGTTTAGTTTGATGTAGACAAGATATATACGACGTGCGTGTCAATAAGTTAAACGAGTCGATTATACGGTTCATTGAACCAAACTATGTATTCTTTGTTCGACGAACTCTTGTCCACCTAAGTTCGTATTCAAATTCTATGAATCTGTAAGTCTCATAATTAATAACAAAGGATATATAACAAAAGAGATTTAACAGGATGGTTTTGTGCTGGTGGTTAAGAAAGAAGACAAAATGATAGATGGAAAAGTAAGTTTTAACGGAATGTTACTGCGCTTATTTTTTAATATAGATAATTTGGCTAAAAAAATATGTAGAATTTTCTTCCTAAAAATTAAAGTGATGTTAAAAATATTTGTTTTTATCAAAAAGGTGTTAGATTTGAAATTATTTACAAAAATAGAGTTTAAATTATGAAACCAAAGGAAAATCCTAATTTTTAGTTTCACACTAACTCCTAATCTTATTTAGGAATTTTAATCATTAAATTAATTATTGATTTAATTATTTTTTGTTATAATTCATTAAATAGTTAATGTCGCACTTTTAATTATTCAAAGCTTAAAAGTTTCTATTCGAAGCTTATTAATTATATAATTTAATTTATATAATATATCTTAAATATATTTTTAAATATTATTATTATTATTATTATTATTTATAGTAATAAATAAGTTTTTTTGAACGGCTTGGTATGATAACACCTAAGACGAAATGTTAACCGTCCCCTCGGATTTGATGCTCTGGTGCGTACGCTCGAACACACCTTATGAGGAATTACACAACTAAGTAAACATGCTAACCTTGTCTCAACAAATATGTTTCGGACTGAATTCGAACCCAAAATCTCTCATAAAGAAGTTAAAAATCTATCATTAGCCTACATACTGAATAAAAAAATTTAATAATAATTATTAATCATTTAATTAATTAATTATATGATAATTATTTAGAATTTAATTTTTATTAAATATCTTAATTATATTTTAAACATTATTTATATGAATAAATAAGTTTTTTTTGAATGGTTTGGTACGACAACATCCAAAACGGAATTTTAACAGTATCCTCGGATTTGACGCTCTTGGACGTACGCTCAAGCCCACTTAGAAGGAACCTCGTAACTAGATAGCCCCTGACATTGTCTCAGTAAATGTTTCAACTAGGATTTGAACTTAAGTCAAGTGGCTATCATTATGGTACATACTATTTTATGATCTCTCTTAGCCTTTTTTTATTTGTCTCTCTTATTAAATGAGAGACGTATTTCACTATCTTGTGATTTAATTGCAAATATTATTGTATTGTTGTTATATAATTAACTAACTATTATTTAATTATTTCTTTATTTAGTAACACATGAATACAGCTTATACATGTTTTCTAAGCTAGTAATTTAATACGAGAGATAAACGAAAAAATAATAACATGTAAGAAAATAACATAATTAATCTCTTTTAACATGAATGGAAGAAGAAAAAAAGAGATTGAGAAGACACCACAAAGTTAAATCTGCCCCATAGACGAAATTATAATTTAGAAATTAAAACCTAGTCGGCTGGTTATATCGTCATGTGTTCAAACTTGCACAAATTAATATTATATTATATAGTATTAAAAGTCATGAAAAACAAATAGTAAAAATATATATATTATATTGTATGGGTCTCATGATCATATACATATATAGGGGATGGTTCGAATGTTAACCCTCCTTATTGCGATAACCGAATAACTATATCTTATTACTTTGGGACCCACATTAAATTAAATCTAAAGGTGTATGTTTTTTCTTATTTTTTTTATTAATGTAAGTGGCCCTACATTAATTAAAAGAAAAAAAGAAAAAGCCGTAACCTTTATATTTATTTTATTGTGGGCCCCAAATTAATAAGATATAGTTATTTGGTTAACGTAATAAACATGAGTTAACATTTATTACTCTCAATGTGTGTGTGTGTGTTTTAATGCATAGTGCATAGGTGTCTGATCCATGTAGCAACGTTTTGAAAATTTAGACTTGTCATACTAGAAGTTTTTTTAACTTTGAAAATTAGTAAACAGAGATGAGAATATTAAATTTTAGATATTTGCTTAGAGATTTGGGTTTTCATTAAATTTGATATATTTGTTTACAGATTTGGGTTTTTGTTGGTTTAGGGTTTAGGTATAATTCGTGATGAGAGATTTGATTTTTATATGTAACTCATGCTTCTGTAAATGATATATAATATCTATTCTCGAGAGTGTGTTGTGATAAATCGCCGCAACGCTAGCTATTCTTTTATTAGAATAAAAAATTATTTTATTTATAAAATGTCTTAAAATGTTTTTAGCTGTTAATGGGATAATTCTTATTTGTTCGGTTGAAGATAAGAATAATGTTAACGTCTATCTAGTGAATCAAAGTCGGAAAAAAATAAAGGAGAAGAATAAGGAGAAAAATCGTGGTAAAATAATTGTTTTATTGGAAGTTTATCTTTTGTTTTCTAGTATAAATAGGGTATAGATTTGTAAATTTTTCTTCAAGAGTTTGAGTTTTTGATAAAGAAATATGAGTGAGTTTCTCATAAGGAAATTGTGTTCGTGATTGTGAATTAAGCTGATACCTAATTGTCTCCAACATTTTAGACATGAAACATATTAAGACTAAACACGAAACATGTTAAAATCGAGTCGTGTTAACTTTTCTGCGTCTGAAATCGACTTATTTTCGGGATGACATTGGTTAGTTATATAAGTGTGTAAAAATAACTCTCACTTTAATTTTGGGCACAAATTCATTAATCGATTAAGGTTGAAAATTTTATATAAAAGTAAATGTTAGATTGATTCCTATGGTTAGATTACGAACATGTATATGAAAACAATAATTAACATGAAATTAGATGAAAGCCGTGAATCTAGTTAGCACAGTGTTAATTCTTGACATGATTCTCTCGAGGCTCGAGCAAATCTGACTAGATTTCCGTTTACGATGTATGGTGAAGATGGATTATGGAGACTCTAGAGTCTAGAGTAGGATCACAAATTCTTAATGTTAGGAATTTGTGAGTGATGTTAAGCCACTTTGATTATGAGCCTTATTCTATTGTTTATACATACCCAAGAGGTTAACTCTAATTAGGATAAATAAAGTTGCTTATATCTATCAAATAATTGATCTATTAATTAGATAATCACATGGACCATGTAATATTTATTTATTTATTTATTCTAGCAGCATATTGTTTCTCCTTTGTAAAATAAAGTTAGAGAGAATGTGTGCATAGATTATCTCCAAATAATATTGGAAAACATCATAATTTTCTAATGAATCAACACAACTGTTCATTAGTGAATATGTCACTTGTCAGTTAATATTTGATAATTATTCAGTTACATCACTGGTAACATCATGAGCATAAATAGTCGTACGTAGTAACTCCTTCGACTAAAGCATTGTCACCACTGACTACAGGCATATCAATAATAAGTGGATGAAGTCCAAGTTGTTGATAACATGCACTTCCTGTTGATGCCTATTTGCCGCTAACGAAAATTAGTTATAGTCTTGTAAAAATTGGTCTAAGGAGCTGATTAATCGATGCTTAGTAACTAGGTGACGATGTGTCGCTTTAATTTTGGTTAATCGATCAATTAATAAACGAAATCAAAATTGGTCTAAATCAGGCTTAGGCAAACCAAAACTTTGAAATCACAATGAAATTTTTTGGCAATGTTCAAATAAATAAACCTAGTGTTAAAGTGATAACTAGTATCCTTCCGGCAAGATTAATCAAAATCTTTTTTTTTTAATTTTTCACTTGAATAATACCTTTTCTTTTGAATATAATAATAAAATATATATTTAAACTATTTATAAAAAATTTTAAAGTGTAAAAATAAAATGTTTTATATTTAATAGTTATTTATTTTATATACCAAAAATTATTTTAAACTATTTATTTAAACAAATTAACTAATTATTATCCTAAAACCAAGTTTTATAAACAAATATAGAATCATTTCACATGCTTATTATTTTAAATCCTTATGCATTTAATTATTTAAAAATCTAGAGGGTTATTTTAAACAATTAAAGTACATGGTATAATTTTAAATTATTATTCTAAAAAATATTCATTTTCTACGCAAATATTTAAATAAATCATTTATTTAAAGTCATAAATTATTTGAAATTAATTCTTTTAAACAAATTATTAAACTTTACTATTAAACCTTAAAACTTGTTAAGAAAAAACAAATGGATGAGATTATGTTACTCAAAAGCTATGTGTTGTTCAAATCAAAGTAGGAATGCTTATTTAAACAAACAAATATTCCAAACGAAACTATTCAAACTTAGTCACATTTTTTATGAGTAAGACTTCTATTGTCTTTAAGTTAAGGTGTGACACCCCGTAATTTCCAGGTCAGCTTTGATTTTATTTAAATGTTTATTTAAATACATTATGTACACGTGGCACTAAAATTAGATTAATTTAGTGTGACACGTGGCACGATAGTACGAACACTGACACATGACTTGATAATTCGTAGAATCATCGGCAAACAGCACACACGTGTCAAAACACACGAACGTTGGTGAACGTCTAGCACATTGTGTAGCACAACACTCGAAACCTCACAAAACACTCGCACATTGAACTTGGAAGTTCAAACAAGGCCAAACGATAGTTCGTAGACGTGAAAACGGCGACGAACGGATCAAACCAACGAAAATGGGCCTATTGGGCTCATCAGGGGATCTGTCGCGCTACGCGACGGCCCATAAGGACACTGTCGCGATACGCGACAAGTGGCGGGGGAAATTTGAACGCGGAACTTCATCGCGTTACGCGAGGGTGATCCTTGAACTCGTCGCGCTACGCGAGGAGACCCAGTTCGCAGAATCTTTATAAAACCAAGACAATCATGCCTATGCTATCCCATTTCATCATTTCTCCGGCTTCACACTCAACACCTCGACCATCTTCTTCCTCTAAACACCTGCAACACCTCTGTAAGCCATTGAAGACCTTATTTGGAGCTTTGGAAGCTTAGAGAACTCAAAGGAGAAGACCTTCCAAGCTTGAGCTTCATCTTTTCTTGCTCAAGCTTGACGAAACCAGCAATCCAGGAGTCTTGGAAGCTGCTCAAGCACCATCTTAGCAATCAAAGAAGTGTTGGAAGGTAGTCTCTTAGTCCAAACACTCTCTAGACACTCACACACTCACATGCAAGTGAAAAATCACACATGCAAACACTTTGAATGCACATGCATGAATCTATTTTCTGGGTTTGATGATTTGGATGTATTCCTTGATGATCCATGATGGTTATATGATGTTTTAGGACGATCCAAGAGGTTGGGTGTAAGTCTTGTTGCTTAAAATGATAATATATGATGTTATATGTCCATGCATGCATGATCCATGATGGTAGGAATGATCTTGAGTATGTTAGTATGTTTATTGATGATATTAGAAGGATTACTCATGATTAGATTTGATTTAGATGGTTAAAATGGTGGGATTTGATGAACTTTCTATAAATAGGAACTTTATTTTGACAAAATGGTGCTATGGATGAAATGGTACACATGCATGTATATGAAATGGTAACTTAGATGATATTATGATGAATAGGATATGTGGGATGTGGTTTCGATAATGAGTATGGTCATTTCTAGCAATATTACTAAATATAGAAACTTTTGTGAATGAAATATTGATAAATGATGATTTGGACCATATTGGTATAATTAAGTGATGCTAGATGATGTATTAAGATGATTCATGATATGAAAATAGGTTTAGAAATGTTAAATGGTCATTTTTATGCAAAAACCACAAAGTTACTATTTTTAGTAACTTTATTTTTACAAAAACCGATTTGTCAACGTGTTGTATTATTTGAGCATGCTAAATGACTTAATATGTTATAACATGATGATTAGATGCTAAGTTAGATGGTTTCCGATGTCACGTATGCTAAAAATGGAAACTTTCCATTTTAGGAAACTTTTGTGCACTAACATGTTGTAAACGACTTATGTGAATCCGTATGATGATGTGCTATGTGTTAACATGACCCCGTAGGACTATTGAACATGCTAGAACTATAAAACCGTCATGCTTTGTGAACTTTCTAAAAATGGAAACTTACTATAAATAGTAAGTTGTCCATAAACGCAACCTACGCGTTTTGCACACGACAAACACTTACACGATTGCTACACGAGTCACAAACCGTCACACGGTTCACCAACGGGTCGTTGACTTGACACGGTCAACTTTGGTCAAACACGGTCAACTTTGGTCAAACACGGTCAAACATGGTCAAACATGGTCAAACACGGTCAATATGGACCAACACGAGCAAACACGGTCATTGTGGACCGACACGGACAAACATGAACAACCAAGGGTTGTTGGACACAAACACGAGCACTAACATTAGCACGGTCACTTACACGAACTCACGTACGATCTACGATATAGGTTGCCGGTGACCGACGTGCTACACGACAACTCGGGAGCTTACGCTTACATACATTCGTTTCACTAAGGTGAGTTTACGGCCCCTCTTTACTCTTTTCAAACGCTTTTAAATAGGGGGAGAATACTAGTTGCATCGAGTCAAACATTATTGCTATTACAAACATTTTGTGTATGCTGGTTTATTGGACAAACATTAAGTGTTGAACTCGTTACAAGCCCTCACAAAGTCTTACCGTTAATGTACGAACAACGTGGTAGGTTTGGATGGATCCATTAGGGAATGACTAACCCCACGGGGCACCATGTTGACTGAGTGTCATAACCCGTGCAAATTCTGACCTAACTTGCTATGTATACGAGGCATAGCGGAGGCAAGAGCAAACAAGTCTAGTTCGGTAGTGACGCACTGACACTTTGGGCCTAGGGCTCGGTACTAACATTGATAAACAGCATGACACACTTCTATTACTATATGTATATCAAAACCTGTGAACTCACCAACCATTGTGTTGACACTTTTTAAACTTGTATTCTCAGGTAACTAGCATGACAGGCTCGTGGAGCAGGAAAGCACATAGGGGACATGAGCATAGGGTCCCGCATGCTTTTGTTTTCGTGTCTTTTGAAAACAATTTGACTTTATCTTATTTAAAACGTTGTTGTATTAAACTACTTACAATTTCCGCTGTGTAAACAATCATTTTCCGCTGCATGTTATGACTTATTTAATCCGCTGCAATACTACTTTATTTTCCGCTGCAAACTATTTTATCAAGTGTATGTGTCAAACTTGGATTTGTAAACGCATATAGAGGTGTTCTATATGACCTTGAGCTGTGATTCTGGACACGTCACATCCACATGGACATACGCCACGAGTGGGAAATTGGGGGTGTGACAGACTGGTATCAGAGCCTTGGTTATAGAGAACTAGGTTTGCATATAGTAAGCTTAGACTATAGCCATTGCTCAACTTTAGACACTACACGTAGAACTTGCACATTGATGATGTTTTTGCTTATATTGAACTATTGCTTACTAACTTAAAACTTACAGGATGGCCAACAATGACAGTACCGGCAGGAACGCAGACCGACACCCGACCACTGATGACATGGCCGCAGAGAGCCGACGCCGGGTCCACGATATAGTATCACAGGTTGACGCCGAGATGGACCGGCGGGCGAGAGACGCAGCACGGGCCAGATATTGGGGATGGCTTCCCACCATACTCCAGAGTTGGATCGTCGAGGAGAGAGTACCTCCATATCGATATCCCGGCGACACCACTCCAGGACACCGACTACCACCGTTCGGAGTGCCGATGGAGCAGGCCTTCGCGGCACATGTTGCTTGCACACGACGGGAAGTCTGGAGGGGTAGGGAGCTAACAGACGAGGTCCGAGTTCTTCGCGAGAAGAGCGATCGATTGGAGAGGCAGAACGAGAGACTGGAGGAGCGCAACAACAGACTGGAAGCCCAGATGGAGGCTCTACGACTCCAAATGTCCCAACTACTGACCGAGCATGGACAGGTCGTCGATGTCGTGCAGGAACACGACGTGCGTATAACCGAGAATCGGACGGACATCACCGAGACTCAGGCCATGGTGCAGGCCAGTGATGCCATGCTTAATGCATGGGCTGCACAGTTTATTGAGGAGCCACCTCAGGAGGATGGTCCTGAATTCGAGGCCGAGGACCTCGAAGATGAGGACCTTGATGAGGATCCTAATGAGGATCCGGAGGAGGATGATGATGACGGAGACGCTGCTAGCGATATCTCACACGTCTCTATGGATTCGGATTAGAGGACTGTGTATTTTGTACTTTCTTTATTTTAGCCTAGACGAGCGGGATGTGCTCGAAGAACTTATTATGTATTTCCTTTTGAAATTATTGTACTTCAACTTATTATTAATGAGAATTATGTTTTGTCTTACTTATTACATATTGACCATGATTGCTTTGACTTGACAACTAACATGACATATGATCTGACTTCCGACACAACATCTGACTAACATTCTGACTTACTAACATTCTATCCCTTCCGTATAGAAAATATCTATGGCGGGAAGAGGACCACATGCACGCCCTCCTAGACGAACACTGGACGCAGCCGTCATTAAGATGATGGTTGACAGACGGGTTAACAAGATACTGGCAGAGCACGAGGCACACCGCCTTGCTAGTGAAACCAGTGGCTCGAACAACGGTACTAACCCTCGCCTAACATGACTAACATAGTATAGCTAACACGCTCTGACCTACGACATTGGTTTCTGACTGACAGGATCACAAGGCAACAACAACAAAGGATGTTCTTTTAAATCCTTCCTGAACTGCCACCCACACAAATTCAAGGGGACTGAGGGAGCCGTGGGAATGCTCCGCTGGGTGGAGAAAGTGGAGTCTGTATTCGCCATGTGCGAATGTACTGAAGAGAACCGGGTGAAGTTCGCAACTGGTACACTGGAAGGACCAGCACTCACATGGTGGAATACCCATGTACAAACCCTGGGGTTGGACGGTGCCAACTCCATGCCATGGGCTGATTTCACCCGACTACTGCAAGAGGAATACTGTCCTCGTGATGAGATCAGAAAGCTAGAGGCTGAGTTCTGGGTACTGAAGATGGTGGGCTCTGAGATCGAGCAATACTGTACTCGATTCCATGAGCTGTGTAAGCTATGTCCGGCTATGGTGACGCCGGAGTACAAGAAAATCGAGCAGTTCATCAGTGGGCTGCCCGAACAAATTCAGAGCATGGTGACTGCGTCTGACCTCACCACTATCCAACCTCTGATCAGGCTGGCTCATAAACTGACTGACCAAGCTGTAGCTCAGGGCAAGCTACCAAAACGAGGCGAGCATGTGAAGCCTCAAGAAAGCCAGAAGAGGAAGTGGGAATCCAGCCACCACCAATCTCATCAACCTCAACAACAACAAAGATCTGCACCAGCCAGAGCCTTTACTGCCACCCAACCCGACGACAAGGGGAAGGGTGTGTACCAAGGGAAATACCCCTTGTGTAACCGATGCTCTTATCACCACTTCGGGCAATGCGAACGATATCGTTGCTTGAAGTGTGGACGACATGGCCATATGGCCAAAGACTGCAGATCAAGATTTCCAACCAACAACAGCAACCCTAACCACAACCAGAACAACAACCAGAACACCTCCAGAGGGTGTTATGAATGTGGAAAACCAGGCCACATGAGGAGGGATTGCCCTCAATTGAAGAAGGCCGGAGGAGGAGCGGCCAAAGGAAGAGCATTTGTGATTGGCTCGGGAGAAGCCAAGGATGACCCAAACATCGTAACCGGTACGTTTCTTTTAAATAATGTCTATGCTAGCATATTATTTGATACCGGTGCCGATAGGAGCTTTATATCTAGTGAGTTTAGCAAATTACTAGATATTACCCCAACGCCACTAGACTACAAGTATACTGTAGAGTTAGCTGACGGCAAACTAATTGAAACACAACACATCTTCCGAGGATGCGTCATGGTTTTGGCGAATCACGAACTCGAAATCGATTTGATGCCGGTGACTCTCGGAAGCTTTGATGTAGTCGTAGGAATGGATTGGTTATCCGCTAACCAGGCCGAGATCGTATGCAACGAGAAGATCGTACGAGTGACGTTGCAGAACGGAGAACAGATCTCGATTCAGGGGGAAAGACGGGGAGTACCTCTGAACATCATGTCATGCATGAAGGCGAACAAGTACCTGCAAAAGGGATACACTGCCATACTAGCCCTCATCGCAGAACAACCGAAGAAGGAGAGGAAGATTGAGGACATCGCCGTAGTCTGCGATTTTCCCGAAGTGTTTCCCGAGGATCTACCTGGACTACCTCCGAAACGACAAGTCGAGTTCCAGATAGACCTTACACCTGGAGCAGCACCGATTGCCAAAGCTCCATACCGACTAGCACCAACGGAGATGCAGGAACTGTCTAACCAGTTGCAAGAGCTGTTAGACAAGGGATTCATCAGACCGAGCTTCTCACCTTGGGGAGCACCGGTCTTGTTCGTAAAGAAGAAAGACGGATCATTCCGTATGTGTATCGACTACAGAGAGCTGAACAAGGTGACGATCAAGAATCGATATCCCTTACCGCGAATAGACGATCTGTTTGACCAGTTGCAAGGGTCAAGCTACTATTCGAAGATCGATTTAAGATCGGGTTACCACCAACTAAGGATACAGGAAAACGATATCCCTAAGACTGCCTTTAGAACCCGATACGGACACTACGAATTCTTGGTTATGCCCTTTGGACTGACCAACGCACCAGCCGTATTCATGGATCTCATGAATAGAGTGTGTAAACCTTACCTGGACAAATTCGTGATAGTGTTCATCGACGACATCCTGATTTATTCAAAGGATCGGGAGGAGCATGCCGAACATCTAAGGTTAGTCTTGGAACTACTGAAGAAAGAGCAACTGTACGCGAAATTTTCAAAATGCGACTTTTGGATTCGCGAAGTCCAATTCCTTGGACACGTGGTTAATGAGCAGGGAATTCACGTAGACCCAGCTAAGATCGAAGCCATTAAGAACTGGGAAGCACCCAAGACTCCAACTGAGGTGCGGCAATTCCTAGGTCTGGCCGGGTACTACCGGAGATTTATCGAAGGATTCTCAAAGATTGCCCAATCGTTGACGTCCTTGACGCATAAAGATAAGAAATTCGATTGGGGAGACAAACAGGAGGCTGCATTTAACTTGTTAAAACAGAAACTATGTACTGCACCTATCCTATCCTTACCGGAAGGATGCGAAGACTTCGTGGTGTATTGTGACGCTTCGAAACAAGGACTCGGTTGCGTGCTGATGCAACGCGAGAAAGTGATAGCATACGCTTCACGTCAACTGAAGGTGCATGAGAAGAACTACACGACTCATGACCTTGAGTTGGGAGCCGTGGTGTTTGCCTTGAAGATCTGGCGACACTACTTATACGGCACAAAGTGCACTATCTTTACCGATCATAAGAGCCTACAACACATCTTCGACCAGAAAGAGTTGAACATGAGACAACGAAGATGGGTTGAACTCATAGGTGATTATGATTGCGCCATCAAGTATCATCCAGGCAAAGCCAACGTAGTGGCCGACGCGTTGAGCAGGAAGGAAACAACAAAACGCGTGCGTGCCCTACAACTCACGATTCATTCTGAATTACCAAAGCAGATACGGATCGCACAACAGGAAGCCTTAAAAGCTGAAAATCTCACTCTTGAAGCCATGCGCGGCATGGATAAACAATTGAAGGCAAAGGGTGACGGGGCTTACTATCTGATGGAACGGATTTGGATTCCACGCTACGGAGGATTGAGAGAAGTAGTGATGGACGAAGCTCACAAGAGCCGGTATTCCGTACATCCGGGCTCTGACAAGATGTATCACGATTTGAAGACAACCTATTGGTGGCCAAACATGAAAGCTGAGATAGCAACTTACGTAAGTAAGTGTTTAACGTGCTCAAAAGTCAAAGTTGAGTACCAGAAGCCATCAGGGTTACTTCAACAACCGGAATTACCAATGTGGAAATGGGAACAGATTTCCATGGACTTCATCACTAAACTGCCTAAGACGGCAAGTGGTTGCGATACCATCTGGGTTATCGTAGACCGACTGACAAAGTCTGCACATTTTCTACCGATCAAGGAGACTGACAAGCTAGACAAACTCACTCGGGTTTATTTAAAGGAAGTGGTCACTCGACATGGAGTGCCAATCTCAATCATATCTGACCGCGACAGTCGATTCACGTCGCATTTCTGGAAATCCTTGCATAAGGCTTTGGGCACGAGATTGGACATGAGTACCGCTTACCACCCGCAGACGGACGGGCAAAGTGAGCGAACGATACAGACACTGGAAGACATGCTCCGGGCATGTGTCATTGACTTTGGTAGTAGCTGGGAATCTCATCTACCGTTAGTGGAGTTCTCATATAACAATAGCTACCACACTAGCATTCAAGCTGCACCATTCGAGGCACTTTACGGACGTAAGTGTCGATCACCCATCTGCTGGGCGGAAGTTGGAGACAGCCAACTGACTGGTCCAGAACTGGTGCACGAGACAACTGAGAAGATCGTGCAAATACGCAAACGAATGGCAGCAGCTCGGGACAGACAGAAAAGCTATGCCGACAAGCGACGCAAACCGTTGGAGTTCCAGGTGGGGGACAGAGTGTTACTCAAGGTCTCGCCCTGGAAAGGTGTCATTCGATTTGGCAAACGAGGAAAGTTGAACCCTCGTTACATTGGACCTTTCGAGATTACAAAGCGAATAGGCCCTGTAGCCTACGAACTAAACCTGCCAGTTGAACTGAGCAGTGTACACAACGTATTCCACATCTCGAACCTCAAGAAGTGCCTATCTGATGAGACACTTGTTATTCCTCTCGAGGAAATACAAATCGACGAACAATTGAACTTCGTTGAGGAACCAGTAGAGATTATGGACCGGGAAACTAAGAAACTCAAACTCAGCAAGATCCCAATAGTGAAAGTGCGATGGAATTCGCGACGAGGACCGGAATTCACGTGGGAACGTGAAGATCAGATGAAACAAAAGTACCCACACCTGTTCGCGGAACAGACAAACACTAGCAACACAAGTTGAATTTCGGGACGAAATTCTTTCTAACATGGGGAGGATGTGACACCCCGTAATTTCCAGGTCAGCTTTGATTTTATTTAAATGTTTATTTAAATACATTATGTACACGTGGCACTAAAATTAGATTAATTTAGTGTGACACGTGGCACGATAGTACGAACACTGACACATGACTTGATAATTCGTAGAATCATCGGCAAACAGCACACACGTGTCAAAACACACGAACGTTGGTGAACGTCTAGCACATTGTGTAGCACAACACTCGAAACCTCACAAAACACTCGCACATTGAACTTGGAAGTTCAAACAAGGCCAAACGATAGTTCGTAGACGTGAAAACGGCGACGAACGGATCAAACCAACGAAAATGGGCCTATTGGGCTCATCAGGGGATCTGTCGCGCTACGCGACGGCCCATAAGGACACTGTCGCGATACGCGACAAGTGGCGGGGGAAATTTGAACGCGGAACTTCATCGCGTTACGCGAGGGTGATCCTTGAACTCGTCGCGCTACGCGAGGAGACCCAGTTCGCAGAATCTTTATAAAACCAAGACAATCATGCCTATGCTATCCCATTTCATCATTTCTCCGGCTTCACACTCAACACCTCGACCATCTTCTTCCTCTAAACACCTGCAACACCTCTGTAAGCCATTGAAGACCTTATTTGGAGCTTGGGAAGCTTAGAGAACTCAAAGGAGAAGACCTTCCAAGCTTGAGCTTCATCTTTTCTTGCTCAAGCTTGACGAAACCAGCAATCCAGGAGTCTTGGAAGCTGCTCAAGCACCATCTTAGCAATCAAAGAAGTGTTGGAAGGTAGTCTCTTAGTCCAAACACTCTCTAGACACTCACACACTCACATGCAAGTGAAAAATCACACATGCAAACACTTTGAATGCACATGCATGAATCTATTTTCTGGGTTTGATGATTTGGATGTATTCCTTGATGATCCATGATGGTTATATGATGTTTTAGGACGATCCAAGAGGTTGGGTGTAAGTCTTGTTGCTTAAAATGATAATATATGATGTTATATGTCCATGCATGCATGATCCATGATGGTAGGAATGATCTTGAGTATGTTAGTATGTTTATTGATGATATTAGAAGGATTACTCATGATTAGATTTGATTTAGATGGTTAAAATGGTGGGATTTGATGAACTTTCTATAAATAGGAACTTTATTTTGACAAAATGGTGCTATGGATGAAATGGTACACATGCATGTATATGAAATGGTAACTTAGATGATATTATGATGAATAGGATATGTGGGATGTGGTTTCGATAATGAGTATGGTCATTTCTAGCAATATTACTAAATATAGAAACTTTTGTGAATGAAATATTGATAAATGATGATTTGGACCATATTGGTATAATTAAGTGATGCTAGATGATGTATTAAGATGATTCATGATATGAAAATAGGTTTAGAAATGTTAAATGGTCATTTTTATGCAAAAACCACAAAGTTACTATTTTTAGTAACTTTATTTTTACAAAAACCGATTTGTCAACGTGTTGTATTATTTGAGCATGCTAAATGACTTAATATGTTATAACATGATGATTAGATGCTAAGTTAGATGGTTTCCGATGTCACGTATGCTAAAAATGGAAACTTTCCATTTTAGGAAACTTTTGTGCACTAACATGTTGTAAACGACTTATGTGAATCCGTATGATGATGTGCTATGTGTTAACATGACCCCGTAGGACTATTGAACATGCTAGAACTATAAAACCGTCATGCTTTGTGAACTTTCTAAAAATGGAAACTTACTATAAATAGTAAGTTGTCCATAAACGCAACCTACGCGTTTTGCACACGACAAACACTTACACGATTGCTACACGAGTCACAAACCGTCACACGGTTCACCAACGGGTCGTTGACTTGACACGGTCAACTTTGGTCAAACACGGTCAACTTTGGTCAAACACGGTCAAACATGGTCAAACATGGTCAAACACGGTCAATATGGACCAACACGAGCAAACACGGTCATTGTGGACCGACACGGACAAACATGAACAACCAAGGGTTGTTGGACACAAACACGAGCACTAACATTAGCACGGTCACTTACACGAACTCACGTACGATCTACGATATAGGTTGCCGGTGACCGACGTGCTACACGACAACTCGGGAGCTTACGCTTACATACATTCGTTTCACTAAGGTGAGTTTACGGCCCCTCTTTACTCTTTTCAAACGCTTTTAAATAGGGGGAGAATACTAGTTGCATCGAGTCAAACATTATTGCTATTACAAACATTTTTGTGTATGCTGGTTTATTGGACAAACATTAAGTGTTGAACTCGTTACAAGCCCTCACAAAGTCTTACCGTTAATGTACGAACAACGTGGTAGGTTTGGATGGATCCATTAGGGAATGACTAACCCCACGGGGCACCATGTTGACTGAGTGTCATAACCCGTGCAAATTCTGACCTAACTTGCTATGTATACGAGGCATAGCGGAGGCAAGAGCAAACAAGTCTAGTTCGGTAGTGACGCACTGACACTTTGGGCCTAGGGCTCGGTACTAACATTGATAAACAGCATGACACACTTCTATTACTATATGTATATCAAAACCTGTGAACTCACCAACCATTGTGTTGACACTTTTTAAACTTGTATTCTCAGGTAACTAGCATGACAGGCTCGTGGAGCAGGAAAGCACATAGGGGACATGAGCATAGGGTCCCGCATGCTTTTGTTTTCGTGTCTTTTGAAAACAATTTGACTTTATCTTATTTAAAACGTTGTTGTATTAAACTACTTACAATTTCCGCTGTGTAAATAATCATTTTCCGCTGCATGTTATGACTTATTTAATCCGCTGCAATACTACTTTATTTTCGCTGCAAACTATTTTATCAAGTGTATGTGTCAAACTTGGATTTGTAAACGCATATAGAGGTGTTCTATATGACCTTGAGCTGTGATTCTGGACACGTCACATCCACGTGGACATACGCCACGAGTGGGAAATTGGGGGTGTGACATAAGGTGTACAAAACACAACTTCTTAAAATCCTAGGCATTACTCTTGGACAAAGCTAGAACATTAAGGTGAGTAATTTCATACTCCATTTTTACATTCTTATACTTTAAGTATGTTATATATGCTAGTATTCAAAAACAAGTTATTCAAGAGTTAAAATGTATAATGCTTTTAATTCTATGTAGGTTGAATCTTTACTATGTGTTTACTACTTGCTTTGTGATCTATGCTAATCATTTGATATTCGAAACAAAGTAGTCTAATGTGTGTTAGATACTACACTCGCTTTAACTTAGATCAAATGTGTTAAAAAGGTGAAAAATACAATTATAGGCAAACTTCTGAATATACTAAGCAATTATGCTTTTGTATTGAAACATGTTTGGAAACATGTAAACTATTACAAACTTGTATAACGCTAAGTATTGATATGAGTTTGTAGAATATATAATCTAAAACTTAATTCCAAACTTGTAGGATATGCATACTAGATTCTTAATCTTTTATAGTTCAATTACATCAATCTTTTATGTATACTATATAAATTGTATACGTTACTCACCAACTATGTAAATAGTTGACAAAACCTTATTTTACATATGTAACAAATTAGGAAAGCATTAGCAAAAATATAATATAGGGCTTTTAGTAGACTTAGCTTTAATTTAAACAATGTTACTCATTTTCAGTTTATGTATTTTGGTTTTGAGCTAGGTAATGAATGTTTAATTTGGTTGATTGAATATGAATTATGTTTAGTTTGTTGAATCTTTAATATCGATGCATTGACTATTAAAACTTATAAAATAGTATCATGAGTTAATAAACAATCAAATTTGCACCTCAACATATTTTGCTGTCAGTTGAGGTGTGACACATCCAAATGAGATGTTATAGTTTTTACATTTTTTATATTTCTATTTTTTTTAAATCTCGTCTTGTTAAATAAATTTCCTATGTTATAAAAAAACGTTGAGTAATAGACTTTTATTTATCGAATAGACCAAACTCCAAGCTTGATTTGAACCGAACCGAGTTTAATACAAAGATTTGTGAACATGTATGTCGTTAAGAGTAAAAACCTATGGTTGACCTTTGGAGTTTAACCCTAAAATATACCAAATTGGGAAATCAAAATGTAAATAATACCCCCAAATCACTGATTCCCGAGTGAGATAATCGATCTTTGGTTATGATGCCATCAAGCGAGCGTATGAGCTTACCGGTGTCGGATGGTGGCGGCGAACACAGGCTGTTCAAAGGATCCACCATGACCACTCGCGGTGCTTACGCCGCCGTATCTTACATGTCTTGCGCTGGTATAATTTTGTATCTTGTAGAATTTGTTGTTTTTATTAAGAATGATATGTGTTTGGTGTAAGATCGGATTACTGATTGATTTTAGGGTTTTTGAGAAATAAGAGTATGTTGGTCTAATCGATCATAGAAGTTTTTGATTGAAAATTGTAATATTAACACATGAAAATGGCTCACAAAAGCTGGTGAATTGCATCTTTATCTATAGAATTGTGGTAGGTGACATCAACTATGAAGATGTTTTGCATTCTAAGCAGTAATGCTGTTGTTAAGGTGTACTTAGGGTTAGGTTTTCTCTTGTGAGGTTTTCTTGAAAGCCAATTTGAGTTTAGTTTTTCAGTGGTTGTTCAGTTGATCCAACTGTTAACAATCTTTATGTTGGAATGGGGTTTCTTTCTTTAGTTATTCAATCACACGCGATAAATGTTAATTTTTCATGTTATACAATATGATATGTTACTCTTGATTTTTCTATGGCTATGTTTTTAATCTTGGATCAACTTTAACTTTTCAGTTATGCTGGTGTTGTTTAACAAAGCAGCTCTTTCATCCTATAGTTTTCCATCTGCAAATGTTATAACACTATTTCAGGTACAAGCATATCTACTTTATGTACATTACTTGGTATATAATCATTTCAGTACAAGTTTCTTCCCATACATGGTCAATCTGATGTTGATTTTTCAACTATATTCATGAGGACCATGACCTTTGGTTTGCTTATTTTTATAACTCCCATCTAGTAATTTCCACATACTTAAAATTTTGTTTGCTGAAATCCACTTTCATTTAAAATTTTGTTTACAAATGTTCTTTGATCTTGATACTTTTATCAGTGTAAAAGATTAAGCCCATCCATCCAAACGAACACCCCTAGATGATTGATACTTATTGATTAATGTCTTCTACTTGTGCAGATGATATGCTCATGTTGTTTTCTTTACGTCTTACGTCGTTGGAAAGTTATATCTTTTACTTCGGGTGATGCTGATAATTCAACACGGTTTGTTTCATTGCAGACAGTGATTAACACTTCACCTCTTGCTCTTACTTATTTGCTTTACATGGTATGTTGTGCACCAGAGCTTGCCTTTTATATTTATTTTTTTCTTTGCAATATATGCATGTCATGTTCCTACATTTTTTTGTTTCTTATTGGAAGTTAGCCACTATGGAGTCTGTACGAGGAGTAAATGTACCCATGTACACCACCCTTAGGAGGACAACGGTGGTATTTACAATGTTTGTGGAGTTTATCTTGGTTGGTCAGAGATATACCCGTTCTGTTATTGGAAGGTAATCATTTTTCTTTTATTTGTGTATTTTTTTTGTATTGCTCATGCATTGTCAAAGCAGAGCCAATGGATCTGGTCCTCTGGATTCAGGAATAAGTTTTAAAATGTTAAATTCTCATTTTAAAGTTTTTGTATCAAAAGAACCATGCATGTGAGAATTTGTTACTTTTTTATCATGAGATTTTGTGTGGCAGATATGGGTGTGATTTGTTCTTTCCCAATATTGTATGACTACGATATGTAGCATGACCCTAACTCCTATGTTTAGCTCAAAAAGTTTAGGGTTTTATCAGTGTAGCGTTGATTGTATTTGGTGCTTTTGTTGCTGGATCGCGGGACTTATCGTTTGATGCTTATGGCTATTCTATTGTCTTCTTATCAAATATCACTACTGCAATATATCTTGCAACGATATCTCGTATCGGTAATCATACTTTCTGTTAATATTCATTAAACATCTTTATGTGATTCTTTTCATCACTAATGCCTTCTTTTTTTTTTTCTCATCACTAATGCCTTCTTCTTTTTTTCATCACTAATACCTTCTATCATGTGATTCTTTCTTTTTTTAGGAAAATCAAGTGGGCTCAACAGCTTTGGCCTCATGTGGTGCAATGGTGAGTTAACAGAATTTAAACATCATGATCATGTGCTTAAATAAAACACAGTTTAGTAACCATGTGATCATTTCATATTTAGGTATTCTGTGTGGACCAGTCCTGCTATTTTGGACATTCATACGAGGTGACCTGCAGATGACTATGAACTTCCCATATCTTCTGGCTCCAGGATTCTTGGTAAAATTTCTGAGTTTTTTTCATTTTTATTGCAGGCACTTAAAAACCATTTTTAACACCAGCAGCATTTGCTAGAAAGATTCTGCTGATAAATAATTTTTTTATTACTGAATTTTAATTTGCCAGGTTGTTTTGCTCTTCTCCTGCATGCTTGCTTTTCTCTTGAACTACTCTATCTTCCTGAACACAACTCTCAACTCAGCAGTTACGCAGACCATCTGTGGTAATTTGAAGGTTTGTTCTCACTTCTGTTTTCATTTTTTAACAGATATCATGTACACAAACTATCATATGAATTTGACCTTTTCGAATTACACTGATGGTATTTGTGGTTTATGAAAAATAACAGGCTTGGGTATTAAGTGTTTAATACAACATGTTTGGATGGTGAAATGACCAAAATATCCTTTGATTTTTTGAATAGTGAAGGGTGAAAAGTCTAAAGGATCTTTTAGTCATCTTACCCTACTTTAACATAAAAGTTGACAGAAGTGAACCTCAATACCCAAACACATAAAACCTAAACATGTTACTTTAGACATTCAGTACTCAAACATCTTATTTTAACAAACCACATAGGCCAGCTGTGTAATAACTCTCTAATCAATTTCACATACCGTTAAATGTGTATTAATAAACGATATTCAATTCTTGATGTCGGAAAGTTTGATCTTGAAAGTTTTAAACCAGAAGTTACTTTGTGTTGGACGTAATGATATGATTTATGTCATACTTGTGTAGGATATCTTTACCATTGCATTAGGCTGGATGTTTTTTGGTGGTCTTCCATTCGATATTGTGAGTATATCATCGTCATATCATTTAATCCTCCTCCATTTCTGAAGCATAACATTATTTCTAACTCCGGCTCGTGTTTGCAGTTAAATGTTGTTGGGCAAATTCTTGGATTTGTGGGATCAGGCTTGTACGCCTACTTCAAACTTGTTGGCAAGTGAATAACTTAACATCCAAACATGTGTGATACATTAGAGATACGTTAACTACTCAGCTGCTTCTTAAAAGGTACACAATTCAGTTGGGACATCAGAGTAAAATTATATAACATTTAAAGTTTTGCCATATGAGTTTGGGTTCAGAATTGTAATTTTGATTTATGAAGTGTAAATTGGTGATTTGATTTTGCATAAACACACCCTTAGAAGGCTAGATTGTTTGTTTATTAACCCTTGCCTGTTAAACTTTTAATCATAAGTTCATAACGACTGATTTAAGTTCTACTTGTATTTGCACGTTAGTCATTAGCGTGGTTGCCCATACGCTTTGGTCATGAGAGGTGATAGAATTTAATCTGAGTTTTTGATCGTGTTGAGTTAATCCGGACTAAACTTTAAAGTTGCAGCAGGTTTTTTTACAGTTGTATGCATCATTTGTTGTATGCAACTCATGTTTGATATCAATCATAATCTGGTTGCATATGGCATTCCAAACCAGAAAGCATTTAGATTTGATGAATGATGATATCTTTGCATGATCCGAGGCTTCCAAAGTGTGATGTTTTATAGAATGTCACAATTACACAAGCATGAACAACAATAATAATAATACATTAAAAAAAAGAAAAAAAAGAAAGCTAGTGTTCATATAACGACATTTTAGATGAAAGATGTTTCATGAGCCGGGAACAAGAACCATTACCCGTTTTTAGCCTTTGGAAGAAGGGTTAAACGAAACCGTTTCATCCAGGCCAGGTTATAGGAAATCGTCATCCCTTTAACCAAACACAGAGTTTGAAGTTCAAACTAAACGTAAACGAGCTGGTTTTTTAGAAGTGGCAAGGTTGACATAATATGTATCCTGACGTTTTCTAAAGAAAAATCGTTTCCATAGGTGACCCAAGCTGCATTGACATGTGATATAAACAGGGGCAGTGCCACCAGAAGTTTCATTTCTCTGCACCAGTTTCTGTGTTTGTTTACTTGGTGGCCTGCCAAAAGAAACATGCATCATATACTTACCCAAAAAACAAAAGGCAAAAAAAGGAAACCTTTAACAACTCTTCTGGCCGGGCATACATGGCTAAAGACATTTGCAACATCGCTGACATGCCACGCAAAGGTGCTCTTTGATACTCAATTAGATGACAGGTATTTAGGTACGGGTTAATAAAGAAAATTCTCACGGGTATGAGATTAGGTGATAGTACCCATCTAATGGAACCATATGCATGTACGAGTTTGAGATAGTGATTACCAACATTCGTCTATACCCAACCCATTGTCATCCCTAGACCCTAATCGTGACGGGAGTTCATTGCAGGTGTCACATCAACAAGCCTAGCAAAATTGACGGGTTGGGTTGAATTGGGTAACAGGTTAAAACGAGTTTTGGTCAGGATGTGTTTTAAGCAAAATCAATTTGGGTCTAAATGAGCTATTTTTTTTTTTAAAAAAACATCAATTTAGTTTAAGTTAAAATGTGTATTAAGTAAACAAATAGTTTATTTTTATAATCTTTAGTAATTTTTTAGTTACCCCATCTTGATCCACATTGTGTTAAAATGTTATTTATTTCAACTTGTTTCATGTTATGATGTTACCCATCACAACCCAAAATAGAATAATTGTTTATCCAAACCAATTCATTTATCTTGTTTTGAATCAAGATTGGCAGGTCCACACATCAGCATACAAGAAGATAAGCTTACAAGAGTGATCCTAAACACAATTGTGCATTTCATCTTATTATAACATGAAACGGATCATTTCAGTTTCTTTAGTAATATATCATGAAACTAAGTATTGCCAAAACAGATAACATAGACGGCTTACATCTTTGATTCTTGCAAGCCGTAATCATGCTTTTCAGGTTTTTCCTTAACGAGATTGTAACTTATAGATGTATGTCGAACAAACTGAAGCTGCATGCAAGCAATTTGGAGAGAAACTATTTTAATTACCAAATTAAGCATATGTTTCAAGTATGTAATTTTAATCTATATGTGGCCTAATCAACATGGGTCGGGTCAATGGGTGATGTTTCATCGTTCTTCAAGAATCATAAAGAAAGAAAATAAGTAAATATAAGGCCAATTGGGCAAATTTGTCATCTAAGGCGTATCAATATGGTATTCTGCATATTTGCCCCTTTAGCGAACATGCATGTATAATAAATAATAAAGTAAATTACCAAGATGGTCACCGTGGTTTGCTATTATTTAACTCTTGGTACCTAGGTTTCATAAATTACCCATATGGTCCCAAACTTTATATATTTGTAACACATATAGTCCTTATGTGAGGAAAATTTGGTCAATTATGTGAGGAAAATTTGGTGACTCGAGGACTATATATGTTACAAATGTCTAAAGTTTGAGACCACATGAGTAATTTATGAAACTTCGAGACTATGTGAAACTACAAGGACCATATCAATAATTTACTCTAAACAATATGTTGTAAATTGTGACGCAAGCAGACAAGCCAGACATTGAAAAACATAGTGCATTATCATTTATAGGGATGAAATGGTAACCTGATCACCATCCTTTATATCATGAATAACAACGCTATCTTGGTCATGAAGAAGCTTCTGACCATTGAAACATAAGCAGAATTGTGCCCAAACATGCGACCTTCATATATAATCAAAATTTTATAATCTAAACTAACTCAAATTTAAAACCAAAGTAGCCAAATAAATATATAAATCCACCTCCCCTCAAAATTTTTTTCCTTGTTTGAGGCTAGGTGCTAAATTTAGGAATGTAAATGTACCAAGCAGAACAAAGTTTTGTATATTTTTTTTGAACGCCGAAGGTCTCAATCGTGTGAACCCACTGTTTACAGGCCATGTCACCAAGGTCTAGTTACCTGAAGTCCTGGACCTTCCATTAGCCACCACAACCACCCCAGGAGGAAACTGGAAACCCACTGGGAAAACCCCCTGACCTCCCTCAGACCCCTTTTCTGCTGCGGGAGGGATTTGAACCCAAGACCTCCCATTTGAAAGAATCTTGAGGTACCATTGAGGCAATGCCTCATTGGTAACAAAGTTTTGTATATGTTTGTTTGTTTAGCATTAAATTTGTTCATATACATACAAACTGAATAAAAATATTATTTGTTCGTTCATTAAAAATTATATTTGTTTACAAATGCAAACATATATTTACCATTTAAAAAATAAAAATTAACATTCTTAATCTCAATATTAGATATAACCAACTTATATAAGTATAAATAAGGTTAAACAATTGATACAAAAATCAAAATCATCATTATCCCAAAACATAGCACAAGTTAGGTACAATAATCATAATCATAATTATTCCAAAATAAGAAAATACAAGCTTCAAATGACTAAGTTTCTAATTTAAATGTTAAGGTAAAAAAATAAACATTAAAATTTTAAAAATACAAAACATATTTAATGAATGGACATAAACAAATGAACACAAATGAACAAGCACAACGTCTGTTCATATTTGATAATTTAACCAAATGAACGAAATTTCTTGTTTATGATCATTCATTTAAATTTTTAAAAAAATAACTTCCCACCAAACGGTTCACAAACTGTTTATATTGAAAGTTCGGATTATTTACAACCCTAGCTAAATGGGTTGCCTTCTCAAGGAAGGCGTGTTGAATCTGGTGTGAACCTAGATATATGAACTAAACATGACACATTTTGTGGGTTGATATGAACACTAACTGTTCAACCTAAACTTTCGTTATTTGTTTTGCATAAGAACGCCCTAAATTTACAACAAAAATGCAGATGTGTGTTATATCTACGTTAACCATAACACCTAAATCCATTTCCCTTTTGTTCTTAAACTTTGACATAACATAGCATTCATCAACAGAGTGAAGTATGCATTTAGAAAGGGTATTTGGCATACCAAGAAACCTTGCCAATTCCATGTTTAGGCAAATGATCAAAAGCATCTTCGACAGCCTGTTTGAGCTGTGCCACTGTAGGGTTCTTCGCAACAGTTATATCTGTAGCACAAAATCACCCAATATTCAATAAATTTCCAATAAATAAAACTCAAAACAATGATCATGAATTATGATCACATAATATTTTGAGCTATACAAATTAAACAGCATAGTTACCGAAGGAAGATCCATCTAACTTAAGAACAGTAAGTCTGATAGGTTCTAAAGGTAGTTTTCCATACGAAAAGCTCTTTCGAGATAGGGTTTCGATGAGCAACAATGGGGAAAAAGGGCTTAGAGGTGAAGATGAGGAAATGGACCGTCGTGTCTCAATTGAGAACTTATAATTAGGACGGAAATCATCGTGATTACTCGCGATTTCTGCAGAATCAGTCTTAGCTTCCGTCGAAATTTGCATATCCCTTAAATTAAGAGCAGAGCGACCGTTGCTGATGATGATGAAGTGATTGGAACACCATTGAATTAGAAGACGAAGGTATGTTGATCATTACGCATCCTGAAAAAACCATTAAAGCATGAATGATTCTTCGCTTGAGAATTGGGGTTTTTAGGGTTTTGCTTTTGGATTTGGAAACCACTTTGGTTGGATTATTATGTCCCAGAGAATCTCTTTGCTGCAATGCTGTCTGCAAGATACCAACCGGATTACCTCGTTATGTTTATTAGTTTTCTTTGCCGGCTCGGTCACCCTAGGAAACCCAACGACGAAAGGTCACCTACGCTCACAAAACGCAGACTCGACTTGTCCACCATTTCAAAGGAAACTCACTGCTGTCTATTTGTTTATTAGTAGTGGAGTAATTTACGGAGATGATTTATTTGGTTTGCTAATATTTCATTTTTAATTCCTATGTTTTATAAACTATTCATATGATCTCAATCTTTAAACATTTACAACACATATATTTATTAGAGTAAACTTCTCTTTTGCTCCCTGTGGTTTAACAATATTAACCATTTTGCTCCAAAACTTTCAAAATGATCATTATGCTCCCTGTGGTTTGACATTTTAATAATTTTGCTCCAAACTTTTCCAATACATCTCCATTATACTCCATTTTTTTCGAAACCACAGGGAGCAAAAGGGTTATAATTGTCAAACCACAGGGAGCAAAATGATTAAAATGTCAAACCACAGGGAGCATAATGATCATTTTGAAAGTTTTGGAGCAAAATGGTTAATATTGTCAAACCACATGGAGCAAAAGAGAAGTTTACTCTATTTATTATGTGAGGATAATTTGGTGATCTAAAGACCATATATGTTACATATGTCTAAAGTTTGGGACCATATGATTAATTTATGAAGCCTAGGGATCAAGAGTAAAATACTAGCAAACCACATGTACTATATCGGTAATTTACTCTTAGTAGTGATAGCTAACCACTCTTAATGGTCATTAACATGATTATCTATTAATTAATAACTTTTAATGGTTAAAAGATAACTTTAAATCTGAATGATTAAGAAAAAAATATTAATGATTAAGTCTTGTCGACGCCCTATACATCTCAAAAGCACGCCCAAATGGTAAGCACGGTCTTACCTTAGCTAAGACCCTATCTCATGCCCACACCGCTTGCGCGCAAGGGTTTCAAACAATGGCAATCCATGCCTAGACAACCACGACCATGTGTCAACTTTTGTTATCCAAAAATTCGAGTTTGTGCTCCCATTTCATGCTCATTCATCTTCTAAGATTTTAGTCTGAATTTCAATGTTCTTAAAGGCTCTAATCATCATGAAAGGCTTGTAATTCAACCACAAGATAAAGAGGCACAATTTTTACAACTATACTTTGGTTTTCTAAATCTTGTATAAACCATGATATTAATTTATCCAAGTAATTTTGTTACTTTCCAAATGAAAGACAAATTTGTAATTCAAGGTAAGTAGAAATACACATAGGATATGTAGGTTATTTTGAAAATAAATGTCAAATTTGTAATTTAATTAATCTTTAAAACATACTATTTTTGTAATACGAAAACTAAATATACAAATGTAGTTTAGATTTGTAATTTAACTGGGCTTTTATATTTTTTTTATTATAAAATTCTTTGAAAATTAAGGCCAACTAATGACACGTTTAGAAAATACCTGATGTTGTGGATAGGGTAGGGGCAATGCATTTTACTGCCTAAGTATTATGTCAACTTAATAAAATTTGTATCGAAACATAGATAAGAATCTGTAAGTGATAAGTTATGTTTATTCCCTTACTAGGTTAATAACCCGTGTAATACGCGGATCAAATAAAGAAATATAAGAAATAACTATCAAACCATTATCTAAAAAAAATATATATATATCAATGAAAATTTAGAAAATTTAAGATGATTTTTAATATAAAATACAATTACAATTTCGTATGATTTAATATTTTAAGTATTAAAATAATAATATTGTTTATTTAAAAATTAATTTTTTATAGTTTGTTTTTCTTTGGACATCGTGTTTTAAATAATATTTTTTGAAAATTTTATAATTTATAATAATTTTTTTAAAAAAAGTGTGTTTTTAATATTAATATATGGTAGTGTATTAAAAAAATATTTTTTATTTTAAAAATGTATAAAAGTATATTTAATATTTAATATTTTTATATAATAATAGATGTATTTAATAGGAAAGAGATGAGGGAAATGAAGATTGAGATGCTCTAGAAACATGTCATGTATCACTAAAACGTTTATTTATTAGTATAGGTAGATTGTGGAATAAGATTTAAGAAAACGAAAGCAGAATAAAAATAAAAGAATCAATGGTATCTTATATTTGACTCAACTTAGTTTTTAGGAAAATTTATATGAAAGAATAGCTAAGAATAAGTATTTTACAATAGTATATTCAGAATTTAAGTAAACATTGTATTTCAAAAGTTGTGTTAGGAAAATAAAACATTTTTAAAGTAATTGTAAATATTAAAATAATAATAAAATATACCTATATAATCCTACTACTAATAAATGATTCCAAATAAATGTCACATGGCATTCCCACATCCACTTTCTTATTTGATTTAAGTGATAATTAAATAAAATATTATTTTATTTATAAAATTATATTTAAGGAATGTTTAATTAACATCTTTTTCAAATTAATTTAGTATTGTATTAAATCCTTTTAGTGCTATTTTTTCATAGAACAAAACCATGTATTTTGTTTTATTTTAAATTGAAACAAAGTTTGTTAATTTTCAAATATTAATTCTATTAGCAATTGATTACAAAAATTATTAATTGAAACTTTTTTTGATATTTGAAATTCATAATATAAGCATAAACACAACAAAAAAATTTAATTTCAAATAAAACACAAATGTGATGCAAAAAAAATGTTAAAGATTTAAATCATAATTATCCTTTTATTTTATGTTGTTTTATGTAATAAAATTCTTTTAATTATGTACTTAAATTTAATAAAACATCATAAAATTACATAATTTTTATTTTTAAACTCGTGTAATACACGGGTGTATAACCTAGTAATAAATAAAAGTTTTAGTGTCACATGTTATGTTTTTATAGCTTCTTAACATTTATTTCATTCTTCTCTCTCCTATTAAATATCTAATATTATACATACTTTTAATACATTTTTAAAATAAAAAAGATTTTTTAATACATTAAAATATAATAATATTAAAGACACTTTTAAAAAAAAATTATTATAGATTATAAAATTTTCAAAAACAATTATTTGAAACAAAATGTTTAAAAAAAAACAAACTATAAAAAAGGTTAGTGTTTAAAGAAATTATATTATTATTTTAATACTTTTTTTTTTTGAACGGCTTGGTACAACGACACCCAAGACGGGATTTCAACCGTCCCCTCGGATTTGACGCTCTGGGGCGTATGCCCGAGCCCACCCCAGGAGGAACCCCACAACTGGGTAAACCCCCTAACCTTGCTTCAGCAAATATGCCTCAACCCGGATTCGAACCCAAGACCTCCCATAGGGAAGTCAAGGGGGTAACCATTAGGCTAGAAGCCCTTGGTTATTATTTTAATACTTAAAATATTAAATTATACGGAATTGTAATCGTATTGTATTAAAAATCATTTTATTTTTTTTCTAAATTTTCAATTATAATTATTTGTTATATTTCTATGTGTAATCCGTGTAATAACGTAATACTAAACTAGTTAAAACAATATGAAAAAAGTTTACGCCATATGACTGGCACCGACAAGCTGTTTAAGTAAAATATAATTTGAACATAGTTTAGATATTGTCATTAACGAGTTGGGTGGCTGGTTTTTAAAAATAAAAAAGTACAAAAAAATCACCCACGAAAATGTTAGTCGTCCTAGAAATGACCGCTAAAAAAAGAAAAAAAAACTGTAAAATTGTTAAATTTAGAAATATAAAATGAAATATGTAAAACATTTAAGAAAAAATTTACTAGAAGTTATTTTGTTAAATTTGATTCAAAAGATTAACAGAATACAAAAACATTTTAAGACCTAAAATAAAAAGTGAAAAAGAATATAAAAATAGAAAAAAGTTAAAGGGAAGAAATATAACATGCCAACCAGAGACTAGCTCATTAGCCCCACCTTTTTTTTTTTTTTTTTGAGAAATCCAGCTTTTTACGCACACAAAATAAAATAAATTAAGATAATTTCTTACAAATGTCTCTATAAATAAATTAGAGAATGATTAATGTTAAACATATGTTTTCAGTTTAATCATTAAAAGATTTGTTGATTGATTTAGATATATGATTAAAACGTAACAATCTTATTTTAACCCAAATAACTTCGTCAATATCAATCCAAATATTTAATATTTTTTTCAAAACCTTTATTAGACTACCCGCTAGGCCTGTAAACGAACCGAACAGTTCATGAACTGTTCGTGAAATGTTCGGTAAAAAGTTCGTTTATGTTCGTTTAATTAAATGAACGAACATGAACACACCTTGTGTTCGTTCATTTATGTTCATGAACAGTTCGGTTATGTTCGTTTATTTACGTTCGTTTATTTGTGTTCGTTAACTATGTAATGTTAGTTTTTGTTCGGTTAACTGACTAATTTACAAATGATATGTATTTACATTCAAGAGACTTATCGTTTGTGCTTGTTTATACTTGTTCAATTGTGTTTGTTTATGTTTGTTCAATAGTGTTCATGTTCGTTTATGATTGTTCAATGGTGTTAAAAAAATGTCCATTTAAGTTTGTTTGTTTATTTTAGTTCGTTTGTGCTCATTTATGTTTATGAACAGTTCGTTTAATTTATTAATAAACGAACACGAACATACTCATTTTCTTAATAAACGAACACGAACACAAAATCCATGTTTGTTAATGTGTTCGTGTTAAGTTAAGTTTAAATGAACAAACACGAACATGCATGTGTTCGTGTTCGTTCGGTTCGTTTACAGGCCTACTACCCGCAATGCTAAGACTGCATTTACCACATGCAGTCCTAGTTATCACTGCCACATCAGCATTGTATTCTTTCTTTCCACATGCATTCTCTATCCTCTTTTTAAATCCAACACATCCTTCCCACATGAAATCTCTCTCTTCCACATCACCATTTCATTTTCTATTTTTCTTTTAAACAAATGATTTTTTTAATGTAAAAACATAATTAATAAATAAATATAAAATATAATTAAATAAAGAAAAAAAATTAAATAAAAATTAAAATGGCATTACATAAAAAGAAATTACATTTTCCTAAAAAATAAAATAAAAATACTTAAAATTAAGCTACACCTAAAATTAAAAATAATAAAAAAACTTAAAGAAAACAAGACGACGAAAATTAAGTTTTCCTATAAAATCTACTCTTGATTAGCTTGCCTAAGATTCCAAAGATGTTCCATAAGATCGTTGCGTCGTGCGATATGAGTATCTTTGCTTCGTAAAGATTTAAACCTTTGCAGATAGTTTGCAAATTCAGCCGGTGCACCTTCATTATAACTTGATGGTTTAGGCTCGTGTTCTTCAGGGGACCAATTAGTTATCGGATGACATTCATCTTTTACTATCATATTATGTAGAATGATACATGCATGTATTATATCACCCAACAATTGTATGCTGGTAGATCTTCCAGGGCCTCGTATCATTGCCCACCTTGCTTGAAGGACACCAAATGCTCGTTCAACATCCTTTCGACAAGACTCCTATCGTTGCTTATAGTATTGCATTTTAAGATTATTGTTTGGAGGATAAACGAAACTCTTTACCAGTGTTGACCATTCTAGGTAAATGCCATCTGCAAGATAGTATCCCTGCGTGTACTCATGCCCGTTCACTGTAAAGTTACACTGTGGTGCATTCCCTTCCAAGATTTGATTGAATACCGGTGATTGATTAAGAACATTGATATCATTGTTTAAACCTGCCACTCCAAAGAATGCATGCAAAATCCAAAGGTTGTGTGATGCCACACCCTCTAGCATGATGGTTGGATAACCATGATCACCTCGAGTATATTGCCCGTTCCAAGCCGTTGGGCAGTTTCTCCAACCCCAATGCATACAATCTATGCTTCCAAGCATTCCAACAAAACCATGTTTTTCAGAATGTAGCTATAGCAACCGTTGAATGTCATCTTGGTTAAGCCTTCTAAGATATTGTGGTCCAAAAACCTCAACAATAGACCTACAGAATTTGTGTAGACATTCGATGGAAGTGCTTTCACCAATGCGTATGTACTCAGCACATTGATCAACTGATGCACCATAAGCCAACTGACGAATGACACTTGTACATTTTTGTCTTGGTGAAAGACCTTTTACACCAATAGCATCATATCTTTGTGTGAAATATTTAAAATGTTGACAACTTCCTGGTTTAGAGATTTCTTCAACAATGCAATTAAAAAGACGTAGGCTCATCTGGAACCTTCGTCTAAAGAAGCTTTCATCGTACACCGGCTCTGGAGCAAAGTAATCGTTCCACAAATGGGTGTCTCCATCCTTCCGGCCTCTATTTATGTATTTTCGTTTGCCCTTCTGTCTAGAAGAACTTCCTTCTTGTGAGTCAACATCATCTTCAGCATCAAATGCAAACAACTGCATCGTTATTTTTTCTACATCATCGGAAATGAGAGTTTGAAAGTGTTGAGACAAAATCATCGGGATGTTTTTTGAGACTTGTTCATCATCTGAACTCATTTTGAATTGTATAGATAAGTATTTGAGGAAAAAGAATTTGTGTGTGTTGAAAATGGCTGTTCTAGATAGGTATTTATAGTGGTGGAAAAAACTAGCCGTTGGAAAAACCAGCCGTTAGAAAACTAGTCATTGGGAAAAAATGGCCGTTAGAAAACTAGTCGTTGTGCTACACTTTCCTAAAAATTAATCTTCCATTGCATAAAAGAACTTACATTAAAAATAAAAATACATAAATCATAAATAGACATAACAATAAATTAATCTAAACATTTTACTAAAATAAATCTAAACATGACGATTAGAGTCGTATTTCTCGCGGATTTGCTTGCGCATTGCCTCGTGTTCAGCTCGTTGAAATGGATTCATGTTAGCGGTGTCAAGGAAGAGTATTTGTCGCTCTTGCATCTCAATTTTTTTTTGTTTCATCTCGAGCTTCTTTTTCTCAATTTCATAGAATTTATCGATTCTATGCTCGAATTTTTCAATTGTTTCACTCTTAGCACAATTGGTCGAGGATATCTTATCAATGAGCTTGAGCTTCCTTAGGTCGTACTCAGATGGCTCTATTCCTGCTTTGACTTTTAGCTTAGCTTTGGCTTTGGCTTCTGCTTTGGCCTTGTCCCTCCCAATTGGACGTGTTGTAGTAACCTGCTGAAGTTGAACTTCAAAGTCTTCTTTATCAATATCTTCAAGTGATATTGTGATTTCAGGATTCTCACCAAAGTTGGCATCAGAAGCAGAGCTCGTATACGCCCCCGAGCTGCTAGTTTTTGTTCTTTTAGACGGTTGAAAGCCATGGATATGAGTAGCAGAGTTGTGCTTACCATGTTCTTTCACAACATTCCATACATGTTCATATGTGAAAGCAGCAGAAGTCTTGTTGGATGGATCGTTAATGTACAACTGTCGAGCTCATTGGATGTACTGGCCATCTGACCAACCACTTCTGTAACGAGACTTGACTTGTAAGATCAACTTATTAAATCTATTCAACTTAGATTTAAACATATGCCAGTGACTTCTTAGATTATGAGCATCTCTTGGAATTGAAGGTTGACTTTCATTGTAGTATTTTTCAATCTTACTCCAAAAAGCATCTACATTTTGGTTGTTGCTAGTGATTGGATTCTCAGAAGTTGAAATCATAGCTTGTGTAAGCAACACCTCATCACTTTGTGGCCACTTTTGACGACTCGTCTTGGTTGGTTGCTCATCATTCTCAGTCACCATCTTGCTTGGTTTTTTCATCTTTTTTGTGGCCTTTCCTTTTGACGGTGATTCCACATGTTCCTGAGTTGGTAGAAATTGAGTTTGATGCATTTGGATGTTTTTTGATATTGTTGCCATTGTTGAGCATCAAAAGCTGGTTGTAGTTGAGAAAACTGTGGCATGGGAGGAAATTGACCAAATTGAGGAAATGAAGGTCCTTGTTGGTGAAACTGAGAAAATGGTTGTGGTTGTGAATACTGAGAAAACTGTTGTGTTTGTGAGAACTGAGGGAATGAATGTTGTTGGGGTGGGTTTTGTTGGACATCATCGTCGTCGTTTAACAAATGAGTGAACAAAAAGGGGGCTCTTGGATCCATTTTTAAGAGTGTGAAAGTTGAAAAAACTGAGAGAAGTTTGTATGAGATTTTGGTGTGAAAAATGAGTTACTTTGAGTGGGTATTTAAAGGAGAAAAAAACTAGCCGTTTTTTTTAAAAAAAAATAGTTGTTAGAGTTTTAAAAGAATTAATTTTTTTTCTCAAATAATGTCGTTACATGTCCTTTTTTTAAAAAAAATTGATTATGGCCCACTTTTCTTTACATTTGGACCGCACTTAATAAAGTGCATGTGGAGGAAATGCATTGGATTCCAATGCATCCGTATGACTGCCACCTTTCCACGTCACACATGCTTTGGCTCTCAAGTGCGCAATGCAGAACGTCTTATACGAGTAGAAAACTATCTTATTTTACGTGCTTGTTAAATTCTTTCTTTTAAGATCTTACTTTTCTTTTAAGATCTTACATCATAGTACCGACCTCTAGATTCATGAAATCCTTCTCCATCTTATCTATAACAAACTTTGGACAAAATTTTGCTAACACTAAACGCTTGAAACTTTCCCAATTTAATGCTTCTACCGCAGGCTCCCCCATCGCTTGCTGAATTGTGTCCCACCAAAACAAAGCTTCAGATACAAGGGAATGAGCTGCAAACTTGACTTTCTGGCTATCATTGCACTCACTGATTTTAATTACCAACTCCATCTCCCGAAGCCACTGGTGTGCTGTCACTGCATCTTTCTTTCCATCAAACGAAGGAGGGTTACAACTCTTGAAGATCTTATAGTCGCACCCTTTCTTTTTATCTTCTTGTCTAACCGTAGTGAGTGGTACGACAATTTGAGTAGCTCCATTTCCCGTATTGTTATCAGCGCCAGAGTGATTACCATTACTATCCCTCTGTTGTCGACGTATTTCTGCAGCAATTTCTGGTATTGCCGCTTTAAGCATTCTTACAAAGTTTGCTTCCATTTGATCTGGTTGATCATTGGCTCCGTCATTCTCATGAGAATTTTCACTCGTTTCAATGTGTACTTCATCTTCCAAATTTGGATTTAACCGAGTACTTTCTCTTCTAATTAGGGGTATATCGGTATCACGATCGATATTTTCATCTAGAGCATGTTCTCTATTGGCCATCCTACAATTAAGGTATAGGATAAATCAATATTTGTATGATAAGTAGTAATCCCAGAGTTCAAATGTATAATAAATAATCAATTACAGGACCTAGGATGTAATTACTTATTTACTATGACATCATCTTCCAGTTTACTATCTATCATATTTATATTAAATATCCAACCTTAACCCTTAACTTACAGCACCTTTACAAATAACGAATCAAACTTTAGCATTATTTGCAAATGTCAAACCTCAATTGCAGTAGCTAATTGCAATTGATCTTTAGCATTTACGCATGTGTCAAAAGTTTCATTCGTTAGATGCTTGATGTATCCTCTGTGGCTGGCATGCGGCTGCTTTGACTGGCATTCCTATATTCTCCTAGAGTCCTAGTTTAAGTTTAGTTACCGCTTGAGTACCTAAATCTCTTAAACCAGTGCTCTGATACCAACTAGTAACGCCCGTCTCCCGGGACACGTCACTTTGTCGGATTTACTCATAAACACATTGATAAAATAGAGATAACTCAATCGCAGCGGAAATAAAACATATCATACATAAGTAAACCCGATTACATATATGTCACACTACCATTTTTATTTATTTATTTTTACAAAATAAACATCTGTGCCAGTCTTCTCAAAACCTGCAGCTAGCATCCATCCATGGTCACTTATGCCAATTGTTTCTTGCCTCGACTAGCTGAGGCTTCACCATCTCTACCTGATGTGCATGCTAAAATTTGTCAGCTTAAGCTGGTGAGTTCTAAGTTTAATAAACATCTTTAATTTCAAACAATATATTTCAAAAGCATTTCACAAAAGCATACATCGATATACATGTATCATATTATATCGACAACATTTAATCAAAAATCTGTTTTACCCGAAGGTAACTTCTTTACCCGAAGGTAAACTTCTTTACCCGAAGGTAACTTCTTTACCCGAAGGTAACTTCTTTACCCGAAGGTAAACTTCTTTACCCGAAGGTAACTTCTTTACCCGAAGGTAAACTTCTTTACCCGAAGGTAACTTCTTTACCCGAAGATAACTATGAAAAACTTTTATTCACCCGAAGGTGCTTTCAAAATTTCTTTTTTTGAAAACTTTATAATAAGCACCGTAGTGCAAAAACCTTATTCGAAACACCGTCTTTACCTCAGACCTATACACCGGCATTATCCTGGTATATCGAAGGAGCATACGACTACACACCTTCGGTATACTAGGACCATGTCTTTGTTAGTATATGAGATTTGGACCTCTTGATAACTCTTTTAATAAACTTCTTTTCAAAATAAAGATTCGGGTTGCCTCTTTTTATTTTAAAAAAATACGTACATAAAATTCGGCATTATTCCGACTTAACATTGGTATAAACGGGAAACATCTCGGCATCAATATAATATCATATACATCAAAACATTATCAATATAACATTCACATCAGCCCAAAGCATTTAAAATAGTTAAACAGGGCTCATAGAACTCACCTGATCTATGCTTCTATCGTACAATTTTAGCTCCTCAATTCTTATCTTACGTAACCGCCAATTTCCTAATAACATCAGTACCCTAGTGAGATTACTTAACGTATCTTTATATTTTCAGGTATTGACTCGAGTCTTTAATTGGACAGCATAAAGGCTTATGCTTTTCGGTTTTCTTAAAATTACTTGGGCAGAATTTCGGCTTATAAAACTTTATTTAGAGTTTTAAATTGGACAGAACCTCGTCTTATAAATATATATTTTTATAAAATATTTGGGCAGCATCTCTGCATACTCCGTGTTTTACAAAAATATTGAAAATAGGCTCCACGCATAATATTAGCGAGGTTTTAAACAAACAATATCCCGACCATACTAATTAAATAATTATTTTAAAATAAAAGTATAATAGGTGGTTACCTCAAAGTAGCTCGTACCAATGCTCGCTTAACAATCTTTGAACGAAATTCTAGTACTACCGTACCCGCTCAAGGGTTTTAGGAGAGAATTTTGACAGAGTTTTGTTACTTAAGAGAAATGAATATTTGATCGTCGAACTACATCTATTTATAGATGTAAATTTCCTTCGTCATTAAGAAAAAATAATATTATATGGTTCAAGTTCAACGTATTTACTTTCGAATTTCGACATATGTTTAATTGATTATTTTATTATTATTTTATTATTTTGTTATTATTATTATTATTATTATTATTATTATATTATTATAATTAATTTAGCTTAAATCTTGTTTTTCTCTTATAACTTTTTGCATCTGATGTTCTAAAAATTTTCGAATATGCCGTTGAAATCTACTAATTATTCTCTACATTTCTACCCAAGTTTCGTTGAAAACGGAGCAGGGTCAAAAATAATATATTTTAATATTCACGAGCTTATATCTTGTTCATACATTATCGTATAACGGTCCGGCTTATATCAATGTGATCGTAATTATTTCAGGATTGTTCATAAAAATTTCGAACCCAAACGGTCACAGAAATTCTGCACGTTATTATTAGGCTTTATAACGTGTCCATACATTATCAGATATTTTTATCATTTATATCATTTTGATCATAATTACTTTACGAACGTTTATATAAATTTTGAACATAAACGGTTCCCGAAATTTTGCACGTTTATTATTGGGTTGCTAATTTTTATTTTATTTTATTTTTTTCGGATGTTACAAATCTACACTCCTTACAATAGGTTTCGTCCTCGAAACCTGTTATGTTTCAAACAATTGAGGGTAGCATATTCTCATCTCTTCTTCGGTTTCCCAGGTTGCCTCTGATCCCTTTGTATGCTTCCATTGTACCTTAACCATCTTGACAACTTTGTTACGAAGTCTCTTTTCATCGCGATCAAGTATCGCGACTGGTTCTTCTACGTAATTAAGCTTGTCATCAACCTCGATCTCATCGTAAAGCACATGAGAGGTTTCATCCGCAAGACATTTCCCTAGATGAGACACATGAAATGTCGGGTGTATACTACTAAGCTCATCTGGCAGCTCCAATCGGTATGCAACTTTACCGATCCTGGCTAAAATCTTAAACGGTCCGATATACCTCGGACTTAGCTTTCCACGCTTTCTAAATCGAATTAAACCTTTCCATGGGGATACTTTTAATAGCACACGATCTCCTACGTTGAATTCAATTGGTCTTCTTCTCTTGTCTGCGTAAGACTTTTGACGATCTTGGGCAGCTTTTAGTCGTGCTCTGACTTGAGCGAGTTTATTGGCCATTAATTCTACATCTGATTTGCTTCCCATGTCTTTCTGCCCAACCTCACCCCAACATATTGGTGTTCGACATCGTCTCCCGTATAACATTTCATATGGTGGCATTCCAATGCTAGCATGGTAGCTGTTATTATACGAAAATTCGACTAGCGGTAAATGATCGTCCCAATTACCACCAAAGTCGATAACACATGCACGTAACATGTCTTCTAATGTTTGTATCGTTCTTTCAGTTTGCCCATCCGTTTGCGGAAGATATGCCGTGCTTAAACATAATCTCGTTCTCATCTGTTCATGAAATTTCTTCCAGAATCTAGAAGTAAATCTGGTATCTCGATCCGACACAATCGAGAGTGGTACTCCATGACGTGCAACAATTTCTTTTACGAACAATTCTAAAAAAATAATAAAAAAAACGATGTAACACAGACTACCGTTGTACATGCCTTGAAGAAAGAATAACATCAGTGTTACATTGTTTTTTTTTTAATTTTTTAAAAAAATTCTAGTTGGCGCTTTTTATATATTTTTTTATAAAAATGACCCTAATAATGTTACAAAACTATAAAAAAAAAACTTTTTTTACATAGGATTTTTTAAGGTTTTTTCAAGTAAAGGGGGTTTCCATTTTATACATCCCCTGTATATGTATATGTATATGTATATGTATATGTACATATACATATAGATATATGTTTGTGTGTGTGTAAGATTGAGATCATATAAGAACTCAATATTAAAACAATAACTAATATAAATTCGTTAAGATCAATCCAAATATGCAGGGTTTTTTCACAACCTTTATTATATGTATAGAAAACTATCTTCTTTTATGGTTTGTGCAAATTGTTTCTTGTTTAAGATCCTACATCTGTTTAAGTTGTCACTAAAATAAATAAATATTTACAGTTTAATGAAAAATTACACTTGTTTTAAATCCAAACACTTGTTGATTAAACAAGCATATAAAAAAAATTGTATTGTACATGTATAATAAATGTTATTAGGAAAAAATAAAGATTTAGATTGATATTAACAAAGTTATATGGATTATCTCTTTAATATTGAGTTATTATTTGAATATCACTGTATGTGTGTATTATTGATCCCACATACCTGGCGTCAACCACAAGCCGCCTATTCTACTGCCAATTTGTTTTTCCTATCCAAAAGTTTAACTTTCAAATATTTTCTTTATTGTGATTAATATTTTATCCCTAGTTAATATCCTGATTTTATGTATAGTTAGGTTTTGTAACATGTATTTAAATTACATCGAAGGAATGAAATACACAACAAGTTCTTCTCTGAACCTTTACATGGTATCAGAGCAAGGTTCAAACCCTAATTCTCCAACCCATTCAGCCCCTTCCTCACCTGCATCTCCTCCGACAAAAATGAGTACCATTGATTCAACTCTCTCAGTCAACACTGTGAACAACCTAACAATGGTGAGCTTTCCTACAACCCTAAAACTAACCTCCACAAATCATTTGGGATGGAAAACCCAAATAGAAGCCCTCCTTCATGGTCTCAATCTGTACCGGTTTATTGACGGCACCTGCCCTGCACTGACTCCCACCATAGCAGCTGATGGATCTACGACACCTCACAAGGACTACGAACAATGGTTAAGACAAGACCGCTTATTGTTTGGAGCTCTCGTTGGCAGCCTTTCACCTGTGATTATTCCCCTTATTACACACGTAAGTTCCTCTCGAGAAGCATGGCAGATTCTCACCAACACTTATGCATCCCCTTCACGGGGGCACATCAAGCAACTCCAACATCGTCTTAAGCAAACTTCCAAATTACCTACCCAAACAATCACAAACTATATGCAAACAATTAAAATAGAGGTTGATGAGCTAGCTATTTTGGGAAAGAAGATGGATGAAGAAGATGTCCTTGACACCATATTAAATGGTCTTGATCAGGTTGCATACAAGCCAATCCTAGATGTTGTTCATGCCAGAGATAACCCTATTTCTTTCAATGAACTTCATGAAAAACTTATTAATCATGAACTCACTTTGGCTCAACAACTTGCAACCACAGGAATCCATCAGCCGGCTACAGTCTTCCATGTCTAAAACCGACCTCAGCACTCCAACCGGCCATCAGGGAAACCATGGCAGCCCCGAACACAACAACAAACACCAGGCTTGCTTCCTACTACTTTGCACGGGTCCACCAATCGACCTTTTTTAGGCAAATGTCAATGGTGTCACACTAGAGGCCATTCTCTCACTAACTGTGATGCATTCAAAAAGACCCATCCCCAAATATACATGCCCTCTTATAACAGGATTTCCACCTCTATGAAGGCTCAAGTCCACATGCTTAACATTCAACAAAACACAAATGCAAATTGGCTATTTGACAATGGAGCTTCATAACATGTCACCAATGACCTTAACAATCTTTCTCTCCATGCACCATAAGATGGTACTGAATAGCTTGTGATTGGTGATGGTTCGTGTTTGAAAATTACTCATATTGGCTCCTTAGTCATTCACGCATCTCCTATACCTTTGATTCTTAATAATGTCTTATGTGTTCCTTCCTTATCTTGCAACATTATTTCTATTTCCAAATTTAATGATAATTGTAATTCATGTCGTATTAATAAAAGTCATCGTTTACCCTTTTCAGTTTCTACACTTGTATCTTATGCTCCTCTTAAATTATTATTTTCTGATGTTTGGTGTTCACCTATGACCTCTTTTGATAAGTACAAATACTACATCATTTTTGTTGACCATTATACCAAATACATATGGTTCATCCCACTCTCCCGATCACTCCTCTCCCACCAAACCAACCACTCGCTCCAACCCCAAACCCAACCCTCGCTATCATAATTCTCAATACATGCTCTATAATACCACTATCACCCCTGTCCTAGAACCCTCAAATGTCCTTCAAGCCTTAAAACCCCCTTCATGGAGAAAGGCAATGTCAGATGAATTTGATGCCCTTGGCCGGAACAAGACCTGGTCCCTTGTTCCTTCCACATCGGCACCCAATCTTGTGGGGTGCAAATGGGTCTTTAGGATTAAATACAACCCGGATGGCTCATTTGATTGGTTAAAAGCTCGCCTTGTTGCATAAGGCTTCCATCAACGCCCTAGTATCGACTATGTCGAAACTTTCAGTCCGGTTATTAAACCAGCAACTCTTCGTCTCATCCTTTCCATTGCCACCTCTTTAAACTGGACCCTTCGTCAACTAGACATAAACAATGCCTTCCTATAAGGCACGCTAACCGAGGATCTCTACATGACCCAACCTCCCGGTTTCATTAATCCATCCTTTCCCAACCACGTTTGTAAGCTTCACAAAGCCATCTATGGTCTTAAACAAGCTTCTCGAGCATGGGACGATGAACTCAAATCTTACCTTGTCTCTCAAGGTTTCAAACCTACTATCTCTGACTCCTCTCTCTTCATCTTTATCTCTGGTTCATCTCCCATTTTCATTCTTGTCTATGTCGATGATCTCATCCTCACAGTTCCAGACCCTTCTCTCTAGATTAGCTTTATCACATCCCTTTCACTTCAATTCTCTCTGAAAGATCTTGGTCACTTGTCCTATTTTTTTGTAGTCGAAGTAATTCCTCACCCTCAAGGAATTCATCTCTCCCAACATAAATACATTCGTGACATTCTTATTCGAGCCAACATGAGTGAGTCCAAACCAATTTCTACACCTATCACATGTTCCGAACCATTAACTTTGCACGGAGTAGTTCCCCTAACATCACCCACTGATTATCGCATGCTAGTAGGTGCCTTGCAATATTTGTCACTTACTCGATCGGATGTTGCCTTCACTATCAATCGATTATCACAATTCATGCATGCTCCATCCACTGTCCATTAGAACACTCTAAAAAGGCTCTTATGTTACCTTCAGGGCACTTCCCATTATGGCATTTTAATCCTCTTCATTCATGCATCTTCATGCCTTCATCGATGCTGATTGGGCGAGAGACAAAGATAATTACCGCAGCACCATAGTTTACATAGTATATCTTGGGTCCAATCCCATATCCTGGAGCTCTAAACGACAAAGTACCCTGGCACGCTCGTCCACTGAGGCTGAATTTCGAGCTGTTGCTTCCATAACAACTGAAGTACAATGGCTCATGTCTTTAATGTCTGAACTTGGTCTATAATCCTCCACATTACCTACCATCTATTGTGCTAATCTGAATGCTACTACCTATTCAGCAAACCCGGTCTTTCACTCACGAATGAAACACTTAGCCTTGGATTTTCACTTTGTCTGTGAAAAAGTGAATGCTGGTTCTTTACGGGTAACCCACATAGCTGGAGATGACGAGTTAGCTGATGTTCTTACCAAGCCTCTGCTTCGCCCACAATTCAAATTGATGCTCTCCAAGATTGGCCTTGTCTCTAGACCGTCCATCTTACGGGGGCCTATTGATCCCACATAGCTGGCGTCAACCACAAGCCGCCTATTCTGCTGCCAATTTGTTTTTCCTATACAAAAGTTTCTTTCAAATATTTCCCTAGTTAATATCATAATTTTATGTATAGTTAGGTTTTGTAACATGTATTTAAATTACATCGAAGGAATGAAATACACAACAAGTTCTTCTCTGATCTTCTCTGAACCTTTACATGTATAATTGATTGTTAAGTCACATAATCCAACATAAATTGGTTAAATACCTTAAATTTCAAAGAAAAATATAATACATCTGAAAAAAAAACAGTTTAAACAGAGAGAAGAAGAATGAGATAAGTGTTTATAAAATAATCGAACGAATTACACCCAAAGCAAAAAAAATCTTTGTGTATACAGTTCACATTAATCAATATAAATGTAACCCACGTAAACCGTATTATTATTATGAACAATTATATCATTTATTAACAAACTGTTGTACATAATTTCCACTTTAGATCTCTATCAAGCTAACTGCCTTTTTTTTTTTTTTTTTTGTCTCATCATCTAAATGTAGAGTTTTTTTTTTTTTGTCTCATCAAACTAACTCTACATTCAAACCCAAATCTAGTAACTAAGCATCTGCCAATGCATTAATCACATTGCCATTGCCAATTTGCCATCACAAAACACTTGGTTAAACATCATCTACAACACAGCCAAAACTTACCCCAAATCAAGAATCATGATCCCCATTAATTCCAGCCTCCCGTACAAGCTTTTCTGTGAAATCTGAAAGTCGGGCAACTTCGGTTTTTAGTTCCGCAAAACATTCATTATCGTATGCTGGATCAGGAACGTTTTTTGTTGAAATATCAAGATCATAACCTGCCGCAACAAGTAAACTGATTGCACGTAAAAGCCCCCGACTCATCTCGGTAATCTTCTCAAGAGCACTTGTTGCAGCTTCAACTTCAAGCTGAGCAGATTCTAGTTCCAGCTTTTCAATCACCAATTCACCCATGCTTTCATTCACACCTTGTGCCATTTTATAAAGCTTCTTCAACACATCAGCATCTTTTGCAAATTCTTGCTTCATTTCATCCATCTCGTTTTCCAGTTTGGTTAGTTTATTTAAAGCTATTTTAAGCTCATTTTCTTTGATTATAAGTTCTCTCTGAGTCTGTAAAACTTCCAATTCACGGGCCTTTAATGTTTCCATGAATATATCAACTTCAGTTTCTTGGTGTTTGTCTTTGGTTAAAATCAAGTCTTTGTGTTCAAGACTACTCACGACTTTGTTTGTAAGCTCAAAAATCCGTTCCACGAAGCGTGTTGCTTCAAAGTACTTCAAATTTGTCTCGTTTTGCTTATGTCGGATCTTTTCAACCTGTTTGTCTTTTTCTTTTAGCGTTGTTGTTGTTTCAGTAAGCGCGTATTCTCTATCGCTTAGAAGCATTTCTAGATTCAAGATTTCTTGATTCACCTCACTCAACATTTCTTGTGCTTGATCGAGTTCAGATTCTCTCTCTTTCAGCCTTAGCTCAAGAAATGTCTGATTGTATTTTAAATGTTGAGTCTCCAATATTGCTTCCACAAGTTGAGCCTCTTTACACTCGAGAGCATTTTGCATTGACTCGTATTCTGACTTTTTACAGTCCAATTTGTCTCTAAAAACCGACATTTCTTCAGTTGCCTGTAATAAAGAACGTTTTTCATCATCCAGTTGATTCTGTAACTCCATTATTACATCTTTTTCAATCAACAAATCTCGTTTAAGTTCTTGATTCTTAGCCTCTGCTAGTCTAAGCTTAACTCTTTCACTTTCAACTTCCACATCAGCATCTCCAAGACTTTTCAGGTGTGAATTCAAGGATTCTCGATGTTGTTCAAGTTCTAGAAGTTTCTTTTCCAGAACCTCTTGTTCATCTTCCATTTTTTTTCTAGATGAGGTTAGAGACCCCTGTGATGATACTAACTCTAACCTGACATCAGCAAGGAGCTTCTTCACTCGTGTAAACTCTTGTAAATTTTCATCAGCTTCATTTGTGTGTTTAGATGCTTCATCTGCAAAATTTTTCATTTCTTTAAGAGCTAATAGCCAATCCATCGTTTGTTTCTCCAAATTTCCCTCTAAAACTTTTACCTTCTCTTCTTCAAATTCCAAAAGTGTGTTAGCAATCTGTAGTTCTTCATCCTTCTGCTCAACAGTTTTCCTCAATTTTTCAATCTCAAGTGTTTGTTTATTCAATATTTCTTTTGTCTCAACCAAAAGCTGGGATTTTGACCCAAGTTCAGATTCATTATTTACATATTCTTCTGTCTTCAAATTCAATTCATTGACCATTATATCAATCTCATTTTGTTTCAATACAAGTGCCGAGCGGGCTACGGTTATCTCCTTCTCTTGCTTTATAAGTAGAAGTTCTAGATTTTCAATTTCAGTTGCTTGAAAAGCCAGATCAAGACTATCTTGCTTTAGCTCATTTTCAAGTTTCTCCTGCCTAAAAAATGTGTTATTTATCACTTCTTCCTGTTTACCCAAATCTTCTTTTGCTTGGTTAAGTTTGCAATATTCTGACCGTAATTTATCTTCAGCATCTTCTAAATCTTCTACTTTTTTTCTTAAAACAGTTAGAACTGCCTGAAGATCAGATTCTAGTGTAATAAGATTCAGTTCCAAGTGGATATCTTGAGGTAGATTCAAATCTTTACCAATTTCATCGTCAAGCTTCTGTGTTTGGACAAAGGGTTCTTGTAGAAGAATCCGTGTCGGCTCTATTGCCTCATCAGCATTATTGCCTGATTCTTTGCTGTTCATAACTGATCTGATCATGCATGTAGAATGATCCCTCTTTTTGCACCTTAAAGATGGCTTACACCAATTTGACCTCACAGAGGAAAACTGAAAGAATGCAATTCAAAGTACTTTTAACGTCACATATGCATTAGTAACAAAGACTTGCAGAATTTTTCAAAAGATCAAGAAACAACAACAAGTGATTTATGACAAACCATTGTTGGATGGTTCGTACCATACAGGACAACACATTGATGTCATGTTTAGCCGTTTAGCTACAGAAATTAAACAATCCATATCATATTTGAGATGTAAAGAGTCAAAAAAACGCTTTAAAAACTAACTGAACAAATGCATCATCTCAATCAAAATGCTGTTTTCAGTAGAATCACAAAACATAACAATAATCAAAATGCTCTCCCAAAGGCAGTGGTTATATACTTATATGCACCGGAAACAGGTTAACAGTTAATTGTAAATGTTTAAAGGTAAGCACATTGAATCAAGAAGATATTCATACCAACAATTGTTTACCATATATCAATTTGCATCTATGTATAGTGAATGTCAAAACCATCCAATACAACAATATCATTTCCTATAACTGAACATATCAAGAAATCACATCAACGAAAAAGAAAACCCTAAATACGACGATACAAAACCAATTCCTCTATTCCTTTGATCCACAATTAGCAATCTTACTCAGCATACTAATGAAATCATTAACCACAAGAAATTCAATCAAATAGCACAAATTAAACAAGTGATCTGCAATAGATTTCAAAAGTGACAAAAAGATCCATCAGAGAAATTCCTAGAACATAGAGTGGAAGGATTTACCTTACAAGAAGCGGGAGCATACAAATTGCTCTGCAAACACACCGCCATTGAGTGCACATTCGCGCCTTATCTTCTTCGCTGAAACTCCAAAATATGATTTCTCTGTGTGTGTGTGTGTGTGTGTGAGAGAGAGAGAGAGAGAGAGAGAGACTTGAAGGTGAGGAAAGGGAGGGTGGAGGGAAAGAGGAAGGGATATGGCGTATTTTAGCAGGCACCCTGTGACTACTGACAAATTGGAGTTTGTTTACAGACTTTAAAATTGGTTACTTGGTTGTGGGGTTGGTTCCAAGCTTGTGAGTTCCTGAAAAAACATTAAAAAAAAGAGAGAGAGAGAATATTCTACTCTCTTAATTTTTATAATTATAAAATTAATAATTAAAAATTAAAATACATAAAAACTAAAAGGGTATAATAACAAAAACATTTTTTTTTACTTTTTAAAACTTATCTATTTCATATGATTATAGCTTTTTTAAGATAATCACAATATAAGATTGAACGTTTTTCGTTTTAATTGAGAAATACATTGTTTTAAATATTTATAACTTTTTATACGATAATATATGTTTTTTCAAGAAATGACATTTGATTGTTGTAAAAGGTATGTGGCTACGCTTGTAGCTAGATCAAGTACTATTCATTCAATAAATTTGTATATATAGGTAATTATCTTAAATTAACGAGTAAATTATGTTTTTGGCTCCTTTTCCCTCCATCGTCCCTTTCCTCACCTTCAACTCTCTCTCTCTCCAAAGAAAATAAGGCGCGAATGTGCACTCAATGGCGGTGTTAACGAACGTAAACGAACATGTGAACGAGCGTTTACGAACACAAATGAAGGAACATGACCTATGTTCATGTTCGTTCATTTAACTAAACGAACTTCCCACCGAACGGTTCATGAACGTTCGGTTCGTTTACAGCCTACTTAGTTGATAACTTAGAAGCTGTTTTATGTTTTGTACAGTCTAGGAAGGAAGTAGGGTAGGGCAGCAAACGAAGCGATAAAAGGAAGAAACTTAAAAACATTCACAAACCCTCCTGTGGATAAATGGTCATTTGATACCCAACCCAATCAACATCCAAAAAGACCTAGAGCATAAAGAATCATCTGAACATTTGTTTTAAGCTTGAAGAATGGTACTAGAATTGTCACAAATAAGCAACCCATATTTATTCCAAAGTAGGATATTACTATGTAGGAGTGTTCATTAGTTTATTCCATTCTGAAATCAGTAACAAAACTTAACTATACCGAATTAAAAAAATTGTTAACAAAAGAAACATAATTCAACCAAATAAATTAGTTAAAAACCAAATAAATCAAATTCAACTAAACTAAACTGAATATTTTATATATTATTCATAAATAATAAATTTATATCTAAACTCTATATAATCGGATTAATTAGATACGCAAACCGATTTCAAGAAAAGGATAGAACCAATAACCAAATTCACAACTTGGTTTATTTGTTTCAGTCACAATTACGGTGTGGTTTTCGTGAACATCCCAATTACAATGAGTATACACATATCATAGTTACATTATACATCCTCAACAATCATCAATTACAACATATTCTAATAGATGTAGATAAAAAAAGTAGCTTATAGTTTACATGATCTTTTAAATTTATCAATTTTAGTGAAGTTTACAAAGTGTTATCTGGATAAAAATAGTTTACATTGTAAACCTAATAATAAATAAAACACCCATATAATTAATCAACAAAATAAATATAACCACTATCCATTCACATTCCTCAATTAACATACAAACTTTGATTATCAGTCATCATCATCATTGGATACAATGAATCAAGCTCATTACCTCCTTTTTTTATCTTTTTTCTTTGTTTTTTTTTTAAGATAAGGCAAGGCAATATAATGTTAGGCTGTTAGCAGGGTGCATGATTATGTCATTGATGGAGGGTATTTACAATTCTCACCCATCAAACTTGTTTTCCCATGGTTGTTCCAAAGTGTCTTTTGCTGTTATGATTCCGGTTGTCAGAGCGCGACGAGTAACCAGACTCAACTGTCGTCTTAGATTAATGACATCTACAAAGATATCTGACAGAATCTTCCTAAGGTCATTCATATCCCCAGCAGCCATTGAAGCATCATCTTGTGCTATAATTTGCACCTGGCCATTTATTAGAGGTGACAAAATGGGTGAGTCAGTTAACACGTCTAGCATGGTAAATTTTAAGGGTCTTGTCAGGTTGGTCAGACAGAGACTTTGTTCGTCTTTTTCACTTTTATATATATTTAATTTGATAAATACTATTGAAAAAAAATACCGCTTGACAATAATGTTATCCTACATTTAAATGCATATTGGACAACTTTCTACCCGTTTGACATGCTTTCATTTTAGTTGTCCCTCGTCTAATCCATATTTTGGTAACTTTATTGTTTTTGTCCTCACAGTTTAAGCGTTAATTATTTACAAAATGAAAAGAAGCGCATGGCTTGGACTTATTATTGAATAGAGTGACGTTCATGGTATATCTCAAATGTGTCTCGTTTAAGAAAATGTTTAATTGTCGAACGTGTCATTAGATGACATTGAAATTCATCAGCAAATGAATTCATCAAGAAAAGTCGTTCAGTGGTCTTATATGAGATTCAGGATCATTATGAAAGGGAATTGTCTGTCCTTGTTTAATCAGACTGATTTCCAGGATAAAATTTCCAAAAGTGGACAGTAGTTGTAACATGATGAAGATCCGATAAAATAATTTAGGTTATGATTTTGAAAATAAACAAAGAAATATACCATGAAATTCATGATTATATGTACTGTTACAATGTTACCACTTATGAATTGATGGGTGTATAGTGTAAATTTTGAAAATCACAATTTGCATGCATAATCAAGTGATTGAAGGTCAGCCTGGCCCGTTTCAATCCATACGCATGATGACCCGTTCAACTCAAACCTTTTTTGACTCGTTACCCAACCGACACATTGGAAAATGCAACATGAATCAACTGCAAATTAAAAAATCTGTATGAAATGTTTATTATAACATCTGTATGAAATGTTTTGACCTGTGCACAGAGGGCTTCCATCTGATCATCAAATGTTTTGACGAGTTTCAAAGCATCTTGCATGGATGGAGAATCGATAACTAGTTTATCTTCACCTTCATTTGCCAAATTCATGTTGCACTCCTGAAGTCGATGGTGAAGAACAACAAGTTCATGAAACAACTTCAATCTAGCAATTTCCTCTTCCTCAAACTTCTGTTTTTCTTCTTGGAGTAGTTTCTTAAAACACAAATTTAAAACTTAAAACAAAATCAATGTAAATCACACTTCAATCAAGCATTTAAGCCAAGATGGTAGAAAGTGCAGGTATTCTTTGTGACAAAAATGATGTCACAACAGAAATTCTAATTTTGGTCACTCAACTAAAAAAATTGAAGTAATGAAATCATCCAACTACATTATCATCATACTCAGTATATCCCACCATTAACAAAGCTAAGGTAGGATCTGAGTAGGGTAAGATAAAGAAAGCTTTATCTCTATTTCGTATGAATATATAGGCTACTTCCAATGAGGAGGATAAGATGTAATTGGAAATCATCTAACTACATAAAAATAAAAATAAAATAAAAAACTATTAAACCAATCAAATTTTGAAAATCAATATAAAAACTTTGATTTCTAATTAGGGTTACATAGTTCAATGACCAGATTAGAAAGGAAGTAAATCATGTTGCTAGTTGCAATTTTCGTATCTGATATATGAAAAGATGAAATACCTCTGCATCTGACATTTCAAGAAGTGCTTGATTTAGCTGCTGCTTTAAACCTGCTTGTGAATTTCTAAGAGATTTAACCTCTCTAACAAGAACTTTGATATCCCCTTTAGATTTAACTTCTAGTTCTTGATGTTTCTTTGTTAATTGATCAAACTTGTTTTTAGTATCATCCAATTCTTGCAGTAATTTGTCTTTTTCTTCAATCACACATGCTTTTGGCAGTTCAGTATCTCTCTCGACATCCTGGAAAGGTTTCACTCAATTAATACACACCTAGAATGAATGGGTCAATTCAGGATGTGCTCTATTCCAGACACCTAACAAATAGCTCAAAAAGGGAAAAAAAAAGTCAAATGGGTGTGTTTTATCTGAAGAGTGACAAAAATATAGCTTAAAAAATGGGTCACTGGCTGAAAGTCAACTAGAGTCTAATATATTATATTAAACCTACCAAGTTTAATTTAATAAATTAGATTATTAAAATAATATAGTAACCATATTTGGCACATAAAGCTTTACGATAAGGGTTTTAGGCCAACCAACTGATCTGGCCCATTTTGATCCAGACCACAAACTACCCATTTGATGCGAAAAAAGGAAGATAGGGTGCCATAAAACCTGTTGAGACTTTAGTTTGAACTCCATTTCTAGGGATTTCCGTCTAAGTTCATCCATATCCCACTGCATTTGTGTCACTCTTTCTGTTTCCATTAAAATAGCTTGATGAAGGTTTTCTTTACTTTGCACTTTCGTAGTCTCCAGTTCCTCTTCCAAATCCTTGACCTATGAAAATTGCAGGTAAAGTATTATAAAATCACGTTTCAATGCAAACTACTTTTATTTCTGTAATAAAGGTCGGTCAACCCCAACACCTAAAAGCCAAGGATTACCGTGATCAACCTTCATAGCATAATTGCATAAAGCTAATGAGAACGGAAAAAACGTCTTATAAAGTATTTAGGCAAAAAAAAAAATCAGCAGCCCACCTAAGGAATGGTTAAAAACATTTAAGAACGAGCATTACCTTGGTCATAAGGTAATCTTTGACTGCTATTTCTTGGTTCAGTCTTGATATTACATCCTCCATGTCTGTTTTTGCAATTCCCAGTCTCCTCTGCATACTAATAAGAATCATATTCATCTTTTGTTGCTGCGCCAATGGAAGCACTAAGGTTATATCACTTGAAGTAATTAAATCATCATCTGCTAATGAACTAGAAAACTCCGTATCTGGTAGCAAACTTGTCCCATATGGAAGCTCCATGGGATTACCAAATAACTTACTGTGTTGTTTAACAGTTACATGATTCCCCCCACCATTGCTGCTTCTATCACCCCCACTGTTAACATTAATCTCTCGAGAATTAATTGTATGATGCCTAGGATACCCTTCAACCTGCTCTAAAATAGCATTTCCCAGTAATAATCCCTCGTCAATATTGGACATACCATGTTTTAGTAGTTTTTCAAGTGAGCCTGTTAAATCTTCGTCTAAAGATAGATCTTCTGTACCGGCTTCTGATATGTTATCTCTTCCTAAACTTGGAGTTCCAATCTCAGAAACCTCGTAAGCAGTGTCGCTGCCATTGACTGGTGTAATTGGTGTGTTACCAGAAGCCATATAATCATTATTGTTACCTAAAATACAGTTTCCTTGTACAATTTGTGGGTTTTCATCTTGGAAGGCTGCATGATAGAGATTATAGTTATATTAATATGTTAGTCATAGTTAGTAGTAGTAGGTTCTAGATAAGGGTAGTTTGGTAATATTCATTTCTAGTTATTTGTTAGTAGGTTATAAATAGAGGGAAGGCTTGTGAGTGGAGGGTGTGAAGAGAATTGTTTAGAAATTAGTATTGGCTCCTGCTTGTGCAGTGAGAAGGGTGTAGCCCTGGAATCCATCATCTTCCTTTGTAATCGATTGCTTAGTATACTCTATAACCTAATTTTCCTTATGTGTTCAGTCTAATACTCGTTTCCAATTCCATTATCGCTGTTATTGTGGTATCATTTCTTATCATTGGTTCGACCTGCCGACGACTTGCCGGAAATGGAAACTCGTAATCAAAAATCTCGTTTGGATGTTCATGAGCAACAAATCAAACAATTGCAATCGGATGTAGCAGAGATCAAGCAATTGATGACGGAAGATCGTACAGTCCTCTGAATTCCGTAAGGTCATACTGGCGTGATTGAAGCAACACGAGAAAAAACCGGTGGATTCTTCTTCTGGTTCAGGTTCACACGTTTCCGATCCTTTCAAAACTCCCTACGATCATTCTCATTCCTCTTCTCCTCTTCCGTGGGCTGTTAAGAAAGTAAAACTACCTGAATTTTCAGGGTTTAACCCGCAGGGGTGGACTAAGAAAGCAACTCTCTATTTCGACATCAATCAGACTCCTGATGAATTACGTCTTCGTTTAGCCCATTTACGTATGGTTGGGGTAGCGCAACACTGGTTCAGGGTGATTACTCAAATCTGGGAGTCCATTACATGGCCGGAGTTCCAATCTGAGCTACTGCATCATTTTGGTGGTTTAGAAATTCATAATCCTTCGGAGCAATTAGCTATTATCCAACAATCGGATTTGATTCCAGATTATATCGATGACTTCGTCGCCAGTAGGGATGTAAAGGATAAGTTCCAATCTGAGCTACTGATTCCGCCGATGGTAATGCCTCTTTTTCTAGTTTTTGTTATTCAAATGGGTCTGGGCCTGTATACAATGATGGGATGTTGGGTGTGGGCCAACCTTAGCCCAACACATCTTTTAATTCCCGTCCATCACAAAAGGGTTTTCAGTCACGAGGGGAAGGGTCTCAGCCAAATAGGTATTCGAAAGCAGGGGTGCCTTTGTTGCCTGAGCATGGGCAAGCCAATTCCAGTGATAGAGGGGGTCGTTCCTTATTTCGAACCGAGTGGGAGGACCGACATAAGAAGGGGCTATGTTTTCGGGGGGGTCAACAATTCGAACCGACTCCTAAATGTTCTGAGGGAAAGCTGCGTGTTCGGTTGTTGGGGAATGATGAATCCGATAATGGGGAGGGTGAACATTTGTTGTTGGAAGTTGATAATTCTCCTGGCCAGGTGGATCCTTCGTTAATGGGCACTTGTTTGCTACTAGAATCGGCTGGTCTCTTAGTTGATATTGGGGGAACTACAACACGTCGTTGCGAGAGGGTATTACAAGGAATTCCGGTTAGCATAATGATGGATAATGGAGCTATTCCTAATTTTGTTTCCCAACGTTTGGTTTTTGCCTTGGGTCTCTCTGTTTGCTCTTTTGATGGAACTCGTATCAACTTGGGGAATGGGTATTTTGTATATGTGATTGAACGATGTATGGACCTTAAGGTCACCATTGATACTTGTGCATTTGTAATTGATGCTTTGTTTTTTGATACTGGGACATGGGAAGTGATATAGGGTATGGCTAGGTTACAATCCTTGGGGGAAGTAGTCCATGATTGGCAACATTCATTGATGAAATTCAGCCACGAAGAGCATTTGGTTATGCTGCAAGGCCTTTCAAAAACTCATTCAACCAAGGTTGCTCTTAACCTATGGTTATTCGGTGAAGGAGCTGATGTGGAACAGTACCCGGTTCCTTCCAATTCAGTGGTCTTGACTTTGGCACTTTCCTTTCACATTTACATTCCTCTACTTTTGAGTTGGGACATGTTTTGCATTGTGATCGAGGAGTTCAATATCTTCTGCGCTTGGAAGGGAAAGGGCGTAGGAAGAAAGGAAATTGTTTGCGTTGGGGTAATCGTTATGGGCCAGCTCATAAATGTCCGGAGACACGCTCATTAAAGTGAGGCAGGATCAATGATTAACTCCCAAGTCTTGAGGACGAGACTTTAATTCCTCAAGACTTTTAAATAAGGGGGAGTAATGATAAAGATTATAGTTATATTAATATGTTAGTCCTAGTTAGTAGTAGTTGGTTCTAGATAAGGGTAGTTTGGTAATATTCATTTCTAGTTATTTGTTAGTAGGTTATAAATAGAGGGAAGGCTTGTGAGTGGAGGGTGTAAAGAGAATTGTTTAGAAATTAGTATTGGCTCTTGCTTGTGCAGTGAGAAGGGTGTAACCCTGGAATCTATCATCTTCCTTTGTAATCGATTGCTTAGTATACTCTATAACGTAATTTTCCTTATGTGTTCAGTCTAATACTCGTTTCTAATTCCATTCTCGCTGTTATTGTGGTATCATTCCTTATCACTGCAAATATATTAAGATGTTTAATAAAAAAATTAAAGTTTTTTGAACCTATTTTCTTATATTTTTTTAGATCAACAAACACACATCTAATCTACTCTTAGTCTAAATCTAGTTCACACCTGAAAACAAACAAAAACACACATCTAATCTACTCTTTGTCCAAATCTAGTCCCTTCCTGCCTTCACTAGGATTTGAACCATGTACCTCTAGGATAAAGGACAGACAACTTAACCACCTGGATATCCCCTTAGGTGTAAAAGTAACAAAAACCAGAAACAGACCCACTTTTAGTGAATACGACTACGACCTCCTATATCATTTAATTCAAAGACTAGCATTATTATTATTGAAATAATATTATTTTCATTTTACTCATTAAATACTCTTAGTCTAAATCTAGTCCAAATCTGAAAACAAGCACAAACACACATCTAATCTACTCTTTGTCAAAATCTAGTCCACTCCTGCCTTCACTAGGATTTAAACCATGTACCTCTAGGATAAAGGATAGACAACTTAACCACCTGGATATCCCCTTAGGTGTAAAAGTAACAAAAACCAAAAACAGACCCACTTTTAGTGCATACAACCTCCTAAATCATTTAATTCAAAGACTAGCATTATTATTATTGTCATGATATTGTTCTTGCATTTTACTCATTATATATTTATAAAAATTAGAAAGAAAAGTGTGTAAATCATGCCCACCAGACCGAACACATTTTCATTCATAATAAACACAATCAATTTCAACCCCCAACCACTTTTAGCCTGTCCATCTTTCCACTATTACTTATGTAAGGTGAAGTATGCAACAACATACAAGATCGAGCAGCAGACTCAAGTTCAAGAAAGGATGCCACTACAATGCTTCTTGATATATCGATATCCGATAGCAATTTTGTCATCCACTCCTCCAAAGAGCAACGCCTCTGCATGGTACGAAAGTATGAAGCTTAAATACCCATACAACTTGTTTAATCACTAATGAAAAAATTAACCACAAGCAAGGTTTGAAGGGTGTTTGGGTTAGTGTTCCCATAATATTGCAACTTCAATAATAACTAGTTAATAAGTTTTGATAAGCTAGGAATAAATAGGTCATTTTATACTTATGTCGATAACCAGCTTTCTAACTCCTTGTCTTCCTCTATACATGGATATTGTCAAAAAATTAGAATGATAATGAGCTCTTGCCAAACACCCTCTAGTTCCTAAATAATCAGTATTTACCAAACACCTTAACAACTAATATCTGATTAATACAACTTTAAACAACATAAGCACATCCAAAAACCATAATTTTTAGAACATTTATTACAGCACATTATTTCGAACTAGATATAACATTACATAAGCACTTGAAACACACATCCAATCATACCCTAAGTCGCTTTCATCAAAATTTCTAAGCAACAACTCTGGGCTTGGTCAACAGATTTTGCTAAGCATGCGTCCTCAAAATACTATTACTGCCCCTTTAGTTAAATGATAATTTTTATACTATCAAGAACTAAGATAACCATAAATAATGACAAAATAGAGAAACCTTGTAGACCAAAACCAATGTCACTTATTTTGGCCATTATAGGTAAAGGATTCTAATATGGTAGCCACCTCTTCCAACAATGTTCAACTCTTTAATCGCAAGAGTCCCTTTGCTAAGCATACATCCTCAAAAACTATTACTGCCCATTTAGTTAAATGATAATTTTTGTACAATCAAGAACTAATAACTATTAATAATGACAAAATAGAGAAACCTTGTAGACCAAAACCAAGGTCACTTATTTTGGCCATTATAGGTAAAGGATTCTAATATGGTAGCCACCTCTTCCAACAATGTTCGACTCTTTAATCGCAAGAGTCCCTTTGGTGGTGCTGGTGCGAGATTCTTTCGAGGAAATGCTTTACAAAGCTGGAAAAAAATAAATTAAAACCGTAAAACAAACCATACCAAGAATATAATAGTTACAAATTTAGTAAAATGCATATTGCAAAGTTAATGTACTTACAGCGGCAAGTAACCTTAAAAAATCATTAAATCTTCTTAATACAGCTCGAGTCGTTGTGACCCCTGCAGGTGATTGTAAACCAACTACAACCCTGTAGAACTGTTTTAAGAAAGCATGGGAAAAAAGCCAAAACATACAGAAAAAAAATGTAAATATTAATTGGGTTCATGTTTCTATAGCAAACAAACAAGCATGCCCACTAGAGTCTCACTAATCATAAGGTCTTTTTAGGAAGGGCAGGGGGGACTAAGGCAAACCTTACCTCTATCCCAATCGAACAAAAAGGCGGCTTCTGAAGAGACATTCGGCTCAAACATACCACATTACTTTTATTTATTATATATATATACTAGGTTATTAACCCGTGTATCACACGGATTTTGATATAAAATATTAAATAGTTAGTAATGAAAATTTAGCGATTATAAAACGATATTTTTATATAAAATGATTAAATTACATATTAATAAATTTTTTAAGTAATAAAAAAATAATTAAAAACTTTAATCATTATACAAATGATATATGACCTTTTAATGTGTAATAATTGATATCTTTGAAATAACTAACATTAAAAACTTCAGTTTCTATTATATTAAAACTAACTTTTATAAATCAATAATATAAAATATAATTTTTGTAATTATTAAAGTTCAACTACTCAATTTAAATTAGCGTTAAACATAACGGAACAAAAATATAACTTTTTCTATCATTTTTATTAATTCAGAATTTGAATAAATTAAAAGACGTCGTTAGATGATAAAATCTCATTGTTTAAAAACTCCTTTTATAATATATTTTATTTAAAAAACATTTTTTTAAGATAACTTGTTTTTTACATAAATTTTGTTTTTTGAAAATAAAATATTTCTTACTTTAAAAACTTTGATTTTAGAATTTAATTTATGCTTTATAATAAAAAGATAAATAAGATATTAGTTATTAATATTATATTATTTAAATATTAATAAGTGAAATAATTTATTTGATAAGAGAAATAATATAGTTATTTAATAAGAGAGAGAATTAAGTAGAGTGATAAGGAGTTGACATGTGGCATTATTAGTTTAAGAAGGTGACATGTGGCATTAGTAATGTAGGAGGGTGACAAGTGGCAAAATTGTTACTCTTTTATTATAGAGTATAGATATATATATATATATATATATATATGTGTGTGTGTGTGTGTGTGTAGATATAGACACACACACATGTACACTTTACTTCTTTTTAGTGTTGAAAAAATCGGCCTAGTTGGTCGGTCAATCGGGGATAATCGCTTTGATGAAATTGCTTTGAGTCAACTTGACACAGCTGTACATAGCATTGCCTAATTTGACATGTTACCGACCTGCTTGTGTTGCCAACTCTCAAATAAATCATAATCGAACACGTGGCAAAGATAAATAAACAAATTGTGTGTACCACAATAGGGTCTGAGTCTTTAGATTTCGGAAGGACAACCCACGTTGGGATGGTGATGCAGTAACTCCATCCTGTATGAGGATCATGTGGCCAAATTGTGTCCCGCCCATTCTGTACAATATGAAGTTTTCATATAACAGTTGACATAGCATAGATGATATAACAATGAAGAAGGATACAAAATACCGATAAAAGTTGCACATGATTATAAATACTGCCTACAAGATGTATGACATTTTAGAATTCTCAAATTTGGATATACATATCAATTAAATAACAAAATGAAATTTAAGATCCGTATTTATCAAGTCATTAACATATAATTATACTGTGTCTTTCATAAGGAATGTACTGCCCTCAAACAATAATGCTAGGTTTACAGTCAATTTTGGAGTTTCCTGAGATTTACATATGAAATATGACAGTTGTTTTTAGGACTATTATAGCATTCACATCTCATTCCTCATATCAACCTCATTCCTATAATTCAAGTAAAAGTAGAGGGTTTTCACCTAATTGGACACTCCATTTCATTCCCCGAAATGGGGAAAAATTCAGGGATTCACTCCCCACAATTAGGGAGTCAATGTTCATTCCCTATACACCTTTCCCCACGTTTTGTGAGTTAAAAAATAGAAAAAAATAATTAAAAAAAGAACTTCATTATTGATAGAGATTAGATATATATTAACATGTTAGTCATAGTTAGTAATAGTAGTTTCTAGATAAGGGTAGTTTAGTAATATTCATTTCTAGTTATTTGATTAGTAGGTTATATATAGAGAGAAGGCTGGTGAGTGGAGGGTGTGAAGAAAGTTGTTTAGAATTTGGTTTTGGCTCCTGCTTGTGCAGTGAGAAGGGCTGAGCCCTGGATCTTCTTCTTCTACATCTGTAATCAAAAGCTTGAGTGAATTTATAACCTAATTTCGTTATTTGTTCAGTTTATTAATCGTTCCTATTACTTAATCGCTGTGTTTTGGAATGGTTCTTTATTATTGGTCCGACCTGCCTCTTGCTTTCCTCTGCAAATCCCCAATACGATCGCCGTTTCTCTACTACCTTCCAATTCAACTGCCGTCTCCACCAGCGCTTCGTCTCCAATTTCATCTCCAATGGGTTTCATCGTCGTCGTGGTGTTCCAATTTCAGACGATTCTCGATTGATTTCCCAGATTTGTCGTTCAATTAGCGCTGCTTTCAGGTTAGTATAATTTCAATTTCGTTTTCACGTTTCTAATTCGATTCCATTTTTCTCTGCAAATTTTTCAAAGTCAATCGTCGTTTCCCCGCAAACTTCAAAATTCGATCACCATTTCTCTGTAACCTTCCAATTCGATCTCCGTTCTTCCTTCCATTTCGTAATTCTTCGATTCTTCCCGATGGAAACTCGTACTCAAATTTCTCGGCTAGATACGCATGAACAACAGATCAAACAAATTCAATTGGATGTTTCTGAAATCAAGCAAATGATGTCGGAGGATCGAAAGGAATTCACAGAATTCCGCAAAATGGTGTTCGGTTGGATGAAGCAGCAAGAGAAAAAATCAATTGATTCTTTTGGACCAGGTACGGGTCCTATGGTGACCGATATTTTCAAACCCCCTGTTCATACGACTCTTCCATTTGATAGATCACCTTCCCCATTTCCGTGGGCGGCAAAGAAGGGCAACCTTCCAGAATTTTCGGATTTTGATCCTTATGAGCAATCGGATTCGATTCACGATTACCTCACCGATTTAGTCGCAGGTCAGGATGTAAAGGGCGTAGCTAGTAATGCATCTTTTTCTAGTTTTTGTTATTCAAATGGATCAGGGCCTGCATACAATGATGGGCTGTTGGGGGTGGGCCACTCTCAGCCCAACACATCTCTTAATTCCCGTCCATCAGAGAAGGGTTATCAGTCACGAGGGGTGCTTTTGTTGCCTGAGCATGGGCAGACAAATTTGAGTGATAGAGGGGTTCATTCCTTATCTCGAACCGAGTGGGAGGACTGGCGTAAGAATGGGCTAAGTTTTCGGAGTGGGCAACAATTGGGACCGACACAAAAAGACCCCGAGGGAAAGCTGCGGTTTCTGTTGTTGGGGGATGATGAATCCGATAATGGGGAGGGTGAACTTTTGTTGTGGGAAGCTAATAATCCTCCTGATCAGGACGATTCATGGATTAAAGTCATCCACGAAGAGCATTCGGTTATGCTGCAAAACCTTTCAAAAACTCATTCCACCAAGGTTGCTCTTAACCTATGGTTATTTGGTGAGGAAGTTGCTTTCCAGTTGGGTGATGTGAAACAGGACCAGGTTACTTCTAATTCAAGGGGATTGACTTTGACACAACCATCTTCCCTTTCACATTTACATTCCTCTACTTTTGAGTTGGGACATGCTTTGCATCGTGATCGAGGAGCGCAATATCTTCTGCACTTGGGATGGAAAAGGCATAGGAAAAAAGGGAAGTGTTTGCGTTGGGGTAATCGTTATGGGCCAGCTCATAAATTCATTAAAGTGAGGCCAGATCAGTGATTAACTCCCAAGTCTTGTGGACAAGACTTTTAAATAAGGGGGGAGTAATGATAGAGATTAGATATATATTAACATGTTAGTCATAGTTAGTAATAGTAGTTTCTAGATAAGGGTAGTTTAGTAATATTCATTTCTAGTTATTTGATTAGTAGGTTATATATAGAGAGAAGGCTGGTGAGTGGAGGGTGTGAAGAAAGTTGTTTAGAATTTGGTTTTGGCTCCTGCTTGTGCAGTGAGAAGGGCTGAGCCCTGGATCTTCTTCTTCTACATCTGTAATCAAAAGCTTGAGTGAATTTATAACCTAATTTCGTTATTTGTTCAGTTTATTAATCGTTCCTATTACTTAATCGCTGTGTTTTGGAATGGTTCTTTATTAATTATCTAGTTAAATTTAGAGAGAGTTTATCTCAAGACAAATAACCCAATGTGACTACGGTGAATAAAATTGAAGCTCACAGTAAATGTCTACTAGCACTGAATGAAACCCGCTCCTCTTTTCTTTAAGAAAATAATCATGATTTATGTGACGAATAAATTCAAAATCTTTCTAAAATGACAACCCACGCTTATGGTAAATACTCTTTTCCTCCATTCATCAATGATGTACAATATTGATTCTGCTGATGAATAATATCTCACTAAAAACCAAACGCATGAGATAACTTTTTTGTTTTGTTTTTGGCATTTTACTTGTTTTCACAGTTCCATTTTCCATCAACTAGGTCAATTTTTTTCAGGCGCTTAAGTAGATGACATGAAATAACAATTGTTATCCTTAGGCACTTCCAACTCTATAACAGTGAAGTGAATTTCTGAGGAAACTAACATGATTTATAATACCACCCTGATGAAACACAGATCAAAATCATTTTAAAACGTAATTATTCCTTTTGTTATGTGTGTTGACATTTCTATTTTCAGAAAAAAATATAAAAAAATTTCAAGGTTCCATCGTGATTAATGGAAGAACCATACACAAACATAAAAGAAGTTGAAGCCTGCCCTGTTAATCACTAGAATAAATTAAACTTGTATAACTGGAGTAGGAAGGTAGAAATGCAATGTTTTTAGAACCAGACCGGACGTCGAACCGGACGTCTTACTGGTTACTGGTCGGACCGGTTGGACCAGATTCAAGAACCGTATAACATAATAAATATATAAAAAATTCCAAAAAAATTATAGAATTATAAACACATTTAAACAAACATAATTAATGTTCAAACAAACATCATCATGTTAAAAAAAAATACAAGGTTTGGTTTTGATGTTTAATTCTTTGGATTTTAGTTAAAAAAAAAACTTGAAATCCGGTTCGACCAGTGAACCAGTTCCCGGTCCGACCGGTGAACCGTCTCAACCGGCAGGTTCCCTTGAGGGCGGTTCACAAGTGTTTTTTGGGCCAGTCGACCACCCGGTTTCCGGTTCTGTTCTGACAACATTGTAGAAATGCCTGAACCAGTATTAGGTGTGAAACTAAATTAAGGAAGGGCAATCACTGCAACCGTCTTTGCTAATAAGCAGCTAGATTTAATACAGTTAATATGAGATTCAAACATGTTAGGTAAATCAAAGAGCATATTAAAAAAACCACACACACTCCTTTTATTACTCATTGAATGAAAAGACACGCTTTAAACCTCCATACAAAACATTTCAATAACTAAAAAAACTGAAAATGACCTATTAAAAACTAGCTAAAATTTCCTATTTATTTCTTAATCAATCTAGGACCTAATCAAGCAATAAAGATTTTTTGACTAAAAAATAAACTTTCCTAAATGATCCTTAGTTGACCTGACTTTGACTTGCATCCCTTCAAGATTAATCAACATAACACACATTCATATGAATCTAGAATAGCATCAACCAGAAACAATTGTTACATATAAAGTCACATTCAATCCAAAATTCAGACAAGTAAAGCAGCAATCAGAGATTTTGCCAGTCAGGCAAAAATTAAAAAGTAAACGGAATACGATTTCGATACCCATTTCTTAGGCGGAGGGCTCCAATCCATCCCTAAAGGCAAAGGGGAAGTCCCATCGTGTCTATGCTTCGGATGGCTCTCCATCTTCCTTCGATCAATTTGTTTCGTTCGTCCCTGATTCAGGCAGATAATTAACGATGCATCATCGACATTAGGGTTTTTATGATCAGATCGGAAACAGCGAAGAAGAAACGATTCTCGGAAGGTGACAGGTGTCCTGCCTTCGAACAAGTGTAATTGTTGTCAGTATTCGAGTGACGAATTCAACAAGTCCGACCTCGATTGAGATTTAGGAGAAACATGAATTCGTTTGCTTAGTGGCTAAGGCAACGAAGAAGGTGACAGGAGATAGATTGATTACAGTTTTACATCTCATGAACGAATGGAATCAAAGTTTTGATGGAGTTGTATATAATTAGATAGATTTAATCACACAATTTAATATTATAATATAATGTTTGATTAACATGGCATGTAATGATATGGTGATCAGATATTTCAGGTCGAGCATTTAGTGAGGCCTATTTGGGTCGTGTTATATGGCTAAACCTATTGATACCTCCTATAAGAGACATAGGGCTTCTTTCGTGCTTATAGTACCATATCTATGAGAGATATTGAGTTCGAATTCGAGCCGAAACATATTTGTTGATCCAAGGTCAGGGGGATTACACAGTTGTGGGTTTCTCCTGGGGTGGGCTCGTTAGTACGCCTTAGAGCTTCAAATTCAATGGGACAGTTGAAATCTCGTCTTGGGTGTCGTCATTCCAAGCCGTTAAAAAAATGTAATGATATAGTGTAATGACATAGTCGAGGACGGCCCTACATAGGACGAGATGGGCGACTACTCCAGACCCGAATATTTAAGAGGCAAGAAATTTAAATTTTATTATATATTATACTATATAATTAAAATCCAACTAAAATAGTAAATTATTGATATTTTACTATATATATATAATTGAATGAAAATAAATAGTAATATATATATATATATATGTGTGTGTTAAATAATAAATTAAATAATAAATATATATATTACTATATTTAATAGTAAATATTATATATATATATATATATTGAAAAAAACATGGTTCGTAAAATTGAATAATAAATCTCTTGAATCACCGGAAGTTTTTTTTAGCTTTAAAAATTTGTAAATAGAAATAAGGGCATAAATTTGAGAAATTTGTTTTTTATTAAATTTAAGAAATTTATTTGGATATTTCTATTTTTGTTTTAATTTAACTGATTGGTTGCTAGTGAAAAATATTTTATGAGTAATTTTTTTCTATTATTTTTTTAACATATTTGTGTAGATTTTATATGATTTTATGTTTTTATAAAAAAACTGTATAGACTTCGTGATTAAAAATTTAATTTTACTATGTAATTTATGTTTCTGCAAATGATATATAATACCCGTTATCGTGAGTGTACTGTGATAACCCACCGCAACGCGCGGGATGGAAAAAACCTAGTTATATATAAAAAATTTACAATATCAATGTTTAAAAGGTCCAATGAGCAGCCCGAGATGACCTTCATCTCGGGATCATTTTTTTAGGAGCACAAAGTTTTTATATATATATTTATATATGAAGATTCATTCAAATGATACTACAAGTTAGAAAGAACAAAAAATAACTATTTAAAAACATATAATTTAAAGGATACAAAAAGTTATTACCTTTAAATTATAAAAAGTTACTGTTGCTTCAAAAGGTCCTCAGATCCCGGCTGCTCCTCGTATCTCTGCTAATACACAGCAAAGAACACCGTTAGCCTCACCACAGGAGGGATCTCCTGTGGTCAAGACTCTGACGTGAGAGTAAGTAGAGGTTTTCGAACGAAGATGATAGCAATGGGATTGCAGAGAGTGAGAATAGTTATGGTGGACTTACCTTGTCATCTCCTTGAGCTTGGTATTTATACATGGCTTGGTTGAGAAGGTGCAAAGCACAATCTTCCCCTTGTGGAAGGTTATCTTTTATAGTTTATGGAGCTTAATCTTGACATTGGAGATGTTTCTATTTTTGTGTAAGAGTGTGACTGATGTGATTTATGTGGCTTTTGCTTTTATGCAGGCTGTCATTCATCCTGACATCAGATTAGACACTTTTACCACAAAAGAGAGAATATTCCTTTTGCTTCTTTCCTCTTTGGGACTTTCGTCACTTTTCATTGGTAAAGTCTTATCCGGGCTATAAGGATTCAAGGCGTTGACCATGAATCCCGGATGAATTATGTCACATGACGATCATGCGGTCCAGGCTACTCCTGTCATCAGTTACTTTCATTCCTTTTAAACTAGGTGGTTCATCGATTCAGTTACGGTTTCATTGGTTTTTCTCCCTATCAAAAAACGAAACAAATTTGAGAAGTGGTTCGATTCGGTCTGATTTGGTTTCGGTTAAAACCGACAAACCAAATAAACCGATTAAAAACCAAATAAACCGGTTAATTATGCCTGACAAACTAGCATGTGAAGTAACAAGTGAGCCAATGTATTGACCAAACAGTTGTAATAGTGTCTCGTTCAACGCAACTCATGGCAATTGGCAAATAAGATACCTAAAGGATATGCAACCAATCAAATACATGGGAACATCCTTTTGCAAAGCTTGAGTAATTTTAAACAAGACAACCAACTCGCATAAATTATGCGATTAACCAAACATATGTATCATTTTTTATAATATAATTTTATTCATGTATGTATCCATAATGAAAAACGAACCAACGTGTACTAACCGATCAACTTCGTCATAAGAAACAACATAGCATTTGATTGAAAAATGACAGGTGTGATGGTATACATAAACAATTTACTGCCTGGCAAATGTGATTAAATACATCATTGTGAAAATTATAATTACGAAACCTGAAAGTGTATTTAAAAAAGGTAAAAATATATTGCATGTAACCCAGCGGTTTTGATCAATATTTATGCTGAAATGTATAAAAAGTAACATTGTATGAGTTGGACTTCATTTTTAATGGTATTTATACCTGAATGAAGTTATCAAAATAATGCAACAACATTAACCTAAAGTATACAGAAATATTATATTTTCAAAGTATAAAAACCGTAAATGTATTTAAAAAGGGTAAAATTACATCGTATGTAACATGGCGGGTTTGACCTATATTTTATGCCATAATGTATAAAAACTAAAATTATATTAGAGTTAACACAATTGGAAATTAAACGGATTCGATTTAATTAGTATTTGTTACTAAATGTAGTTATCAAAATAACGTAGCCATGTTAACCTAAAGTATAGAGAAATAAAAGAAAAAGAAAAATCACACGAAAAAATTTTTCTAGTTGAAGAGTTTTTAACCCTTGACCGAAATTTTCTACTTGTCGCCAAAATTACCACCTCATTCACCTTACATTTGTTTTGACTTTCAACAAATATACATATTGAAGAACATGTTGTTTTGTCCTTAATAGAAAATAAATGCAGCCATCGAGTTATTTTGTCTTTTAGCAGAAAAGGAATGCAGCCACCGACATTACTAATTGTATGTATAAAAACTAAAATTATATCAGAGTTAACCTAACTGGAAATTAAACGAATTCGATTTAATTAGTATTTATTCCTAAATGTAGTTGCCAAAATAACGCAGCCATGTTAATCTAAAGTATAGAGAAATATTATATAGTAGAAAGATAAATAAAAAAGAGAGAAAAAGAAAAAACACATGAAAAGAAATTCCTAGTTGAAGAGTTTTTAACCCTTGACCGAAACTCTCTACTTGTCACCAAAGTTACCACCTCATTCACCTTATATTTGTTTTGACTTTCAACAAATATACGTATTGAAGAACCTGTTGTTTTGTCCTTAATAGAAAAGGAATGCAACCATCGAGTTATTTTGTCTTTTAGTAGAAAAGGAATGCAGCCATCGACATTACTAATTGTATGTATAAAAACTAAAATTATATCAGAGTTAACCCAAATGGAAATTAAACGAATTCGATTTAATTAGTATTTATTCCTAAATGTAGTTGTCAAAATAACAGTGCCATGTTAATCTAAAGTATAGAGAAGTATTATATAGTAGAAAGAGAAATAAAAAAGAGAGAAAAAGAAAATGCACACGAAAAAAATTCCTAGTTGAAGAGTTTTTAACCCTTGACCGAAATTTTCTACTTGTTACCAAAGTTACCAAAGTTACCACCTCATTCACCTTACATTTGTTTTGACTTTCTACAAATATACATATTGAAGACCGTGTTGTTTTGTCCTTAGTAGAAAAGGAATGCAGCCACCGAATTATTTTGTCTTTTAGCAGAAGAGAAATGCAGGCACTGACATTACTAGTTGTTATATATAACAATAACAATATACTCGAATATAACACTCATCAACAAAACCTTTAAATCACATTAACATGACATGAGTCAAATAATTGTGCTATGAGAGGATATGGTAAAAAAAAATCTATTTTACTTAAAAAGCCTAAAAAAGATACATAACAACATTGAAAATCAACTCAAACAAACTTCAATTGAAACTAATGGTTATGTTTGGATTTTACGACCCATCAAAACTGAAACTAATGGTTTGGTTATTGTGGTTATAAAGGTTGGTTTTGAGTTATTTTTATAGTGTTTATCTATCGGTTTCATTGTTGTGAACATCTTTCAAACATGCAAGTGCATGAAAACTGCACCTGTTACATAAAAATGCAAGAAAAAATGGTTCAAACACGTTTAAATACATGGAAAACATATGGATTTATACCCTATCAACTCGGTCTTGGTGGCAAATCGAAACCATAACCGAATAGTTTGATTTTAATATTATCTTAACTGTAAGCGATCAGTTAACATGGTTTTAGTTACTTTTGATTTGATCACTTGTTTTTTTATTGGATTATTGGTTTTGTATGCCCACTTTTATCCAAAACCATAAACGTAACTCTAAAGCTAAACGTTAATTTAAACTTAAAATCCAATTTATACACCCTAAAAGCTAAAATCGTAGAGTTTAACAAGTCAGTTATAACATTGCTGGAACGAGTTTAATCGGAATTCTTTAGACTTGACACTATCTGTAACATCACTGTACTTTCGGTTGTCCGTACGTCCGTACATCCGTACGAATGTACTGTTACGACTGGATATTTATAATTATTAATGATTGAGATTATTGATTACATTACTGATATTATCACTGTTGCTGGTATACATGATTATAATTTATTATACGCATAAACCACGGGAAGTTTAGTTGTAATTCAACTACACAGACCCGTAGTGTTATTGCAGTTAAATATTACTGATGATGAAGGATTATTGGTTGAGAATTGATTTGTGATGGAACTGGGAGTTTGTTGGAGTCTGGTTACTAAACGTAGTCAAGAACCCATGGTCATGGTTTATCGAAATAGCGGTGGGACGGTGGCTAGGGCAGTTGCGACTGACCCTTACATATGCCCTATATATATGCATATTTCGGTCTATCATGGATGTGTCAGTGACTAGGGTTTAGTGGGTTTTGGTTTGGGGAAATGATAATATTAAAGTTATTATATAATGGGAATTAATTACGCAAAGTGAGGTTACGAACGCTATTTAATCGCGAATATTAATTTAGAAATATTAACTTAATAATGTATTCGCGCGGGTGACGATTCACGCGAATATAATTATTGGGAATAATATTCTAAAACGATATTCCATAAATCATAGATCAAATCGAAATGCGATACGAGCATCGGATTCGCAAAGGTGACGATCTTTACGAATACGTACGCGAGTAACGCGTTTCGACGAGATAACTAAATAATATTTCACGATATTAAATTAATGATTGTGAACTTAAAACGTTTATTAGGAATCATAACCTAAAATGTTTTCGAATAAATTAATTTATTTAAATAATTATTTAACGAAAACGAAAACGGAATTTATTTTACGAAACAATTTATTTAAACTTATTTTTAATTAAACAAAACTGATTTATTTAAAACGAGTTATTGTTTTAAATATGTTACGATAGAAGACCGAGCATGTTGTTACATTTCACGTGGATTAAACAAGATCTGTTACGAGACAAGGGGGTATTTAGAAATCATGAAAATTAATGAAACCATATTATTATTTAAACACTTTATATTTAAACATGTTTAACGAGAAAAACCGAGTTTTTATTCCGTTGTATCGGGATAAAAATGGTACCGAGCACACGGGGATTACACGCGATATAAGAAAGAAGATGTAGCTTCTTCTTTCTCATTTCCATCTCCATCTCTCTCTCACTAACTCACAAAAACGTCCAAGCTTTCTCTCTCTAACTTCTCTCTAGCCTATCTTCCTCGTTTCTTGACGAAATCGCGTGATCTCGGAGCCTAAACGATCGGGGAATCAAGGAGAACAAGAAAGTACAAGAAGATTTTTCGTTTGATCCACGAATCGAGGTAAACCTGTTGTTTTCTGTTCGGGTTTTGATGAAAACGAGATGTGTTCATGATTTTCAACTTTTGAAACGATTTTGAGTCTTATATTTGTTAATCGAGTTGTGTTTGAGACAAGGGAGACCTGGATAACTTTGTAAACCATAGTTTGTTGAGGATGATGAAGATGATGTACAGGTTCGGTTGTGGGGGAGTAAGGACAGGTCGGCGAACCCATGCAGCCGCCCAACGAACCTGTTACAGCAACCCTATGAGCCCACGAACCTTCATACTCCTAGACGAACCCTGGGTGGCGCGAACTTTAGGGTGCCGAACCCTGCAAACCAGCCGAATCCCTCCTGCAACGAACCCTCCCCCTTGTATTTGGGCCGAACCCTGGACATGCAGACTGCCGAACCCTAGCCTACATGTGCGAACTTTTTTTTTGCCGAGCCTCATGGCAGCGAACCCTTGTGCCATGGGTCTTCAGCCGAACCCTAGAATACAGCCGGCCGAACCTTTGTTTTGCTTGACCGAACCTTGCTGTTAAACCAAGCTAGACATGGGCTGGGATAAGGGCAACGAACCTTCCCCATTGGAGCCGAACCTTGGATGAACCTTGACATAGGTTCGCTGCCACAAAAGGGAAATTCGACTTAGATTAACTTAACAAGGGTTTAAGGGTAAAAGGAGGATATAAATTATATGCATAAGTGTATGTAGAAACACATGCATGCATGCAAGGAATTCTAGTTGCCACCTTGTTTTTAATAACCATAACTTGTAAATTGAGTCCTTGAACCTAAATTGTATAAGGATGGCCTAGAGGGCATAATGGTTAGATTCGTATAAAACATGCATGAGGGTATATAAGAATGATGATGAATAAGAAAATAACTTTTGTTAATAAACGGGGATCCTATACACAAGATTTCAATTAAACATTATTAGGTTGTAGTTGGAAACTTGTAAGTCTAAGATTTGTTTTGTGAAGGTCACGTATTAAGGATTGGTGTTATAACTTAAACTAATAAGTTTAGATGGTTTTCTATGATGATTACCTCAAAGTGTCAAGTGTACAATGTAAGTTAAAATATATGAACCAAGGTTAATAAGATGTTTTATAATCAAAAGTAAACATCTAAGGCCTAATAACGAGATGAGAATACTAATACTATAAACACAAATATTATATTAATTACAGGTTAATTGTGAGTGTTGAGTTGGTCTTGAGTTTACTTACGCGAGCGCGCACAATACAAGAACATTTATACTAAGGACTTCAGGTGAGTTCTCATAACCTCCCTTTCTTTAAACTGTTTTAGTTTTAAAACTCGGAGGTGAAACATGTATACCGGTTTAAATATTATTTTGATAACACAAGGATAATACCTGTTTATCATTATGATATTCACTATTATGAATTATCATTATTATGGATTATCACTGATTATTATAAATCCGTGTAAACATTGTTATTGACTTCGGTTAATAACAAAGATTACATGTATTGTCTCATACTCCGTGAAATCATTACTTTTAACTTCGGTTATTTGTTTTGACTTCATGTATTGTCACGTGGAGGGTTTCCACATCCGTGAAGTATTGCTCTTGACTTCGGTTAATTGCTTTGACTTCATGTATTGTCACGTGGTTAGCGACCACTCCATGATTCATGTATCTAACTTATGTTAAATACATAAGGAATCATGTATAGTCACGAACATTGATTGAGAATATGATTGATTGAGTTTGGTTGATTTGTTGTGGATTGATTGCCTATATTTGATTATGATTATTTGTGATTGGCTATGATTGATTTGGTTATGTGGTTATGTGATTGTGTATGTGTTTGGCTGTTGAATTGATGGATGTGTGTTGGATTCATACAGGTATTCATATGGATTTTCTCAAGAAGATCATAAGTTTTATACCCGTTTTAAACAAAGCATTTTATAAAACCATTTTAAGCATAAACTTTCAAACGCATTTTACTAAAACATTTTTAAATATAAAAACTTATGATTACTCACCAACTACTTTTGTAGTTGACACTTGATTTTCTTACATGTTTCAGGTGATGGAGACAAGTAGGATGAAGAGGATGATCTCTTCTATTTTGGACATCATCATCATATAGGATTCTTGGACTTAGTTAATTAACTAAATTTCTGGCGATTAGAGTTTAGTTAGTTTAACTAAATCTTTTGTGTATTTGATGTAATTGATTCATGATGAACATGATTTTTGTGTAATTATTTTGGTTGATTAAATGATATATGATGATTTGATTTAGATGCCCACGAGCTTTTGAACAATCTACACATCCCTCGTGGCATCCCGATGATTCCGCCGTCGGTCGGGGTGTTACACTATCATTTTTCTAATTTTTTAGCATTTTTATACAAAACAGACATTAATTTCTTCTTTTACCAATATGTACATCAATCATCTAAGCCATAGCAAAACATCAAAAAAAGATGATTTTGCATTAGGAACAGTCTCAATATCAACTAAAATGCAAATGAAGGAACACCCAATAATCCACACAAACAGATTTTAAATAACAAAGATATTAAATAACGTCACATGGAATGTTAATATATATTTGTGTAAAAATACATGGTATTAAAACACCTGATATTAGCTGTGCAAGTTATTCATAAAAAAAAAGTTGAATTGAGTGATACAAATTAAAACTTGTTTATATTTTACAAATTCTTCCTTGTTTTCATTAAGAATATATTTTATATTAATATTTTATTTATCTTTCACCAATAACATTTAGCTTTATATAGTTTTTTAATTATTTTAAAGTAGTCAACATATGAGAGAGATGAATGATAATGTATTCAAGAGTAAATTATGATTTTGATTATTGTGGTTTTAGTGTTTATCTATTTCAACTTAAAATATAATATTCTATTAATGTAGCCCATACAGTTAAAACAACCAACGGTTTTAGCCCTCAAGTCTAACTATACTAAGTTCTAACTATTTTGGTCTCAAACCTGACTATGGTTGGGGCGAAAATCATTAATTGTTTAAACCAAAATCATTAATTGTTTAAACCACATGTGTTGAATCATTATTTGTTTATTACACATTGGATGCATTGATAAAATATTTTATTTTATATTGAAATAGTTAAAATATTAAAACCAATGTTTTAAAGACCGGACCGGCCGGTCCAACCGTTAACCTGTACACAAAACGGTTTAAATTAAACTAGATAACCGATGCCTCACGAATCGGCCGGTTTTGAACCAAACCGGTTGGACCGGTAACCGGAATCAGAGTAGAACCGGATTGAAGCTTACAAGGTGGCTGATAGCTTTATATAAGGGAGCGGGGCTTGGTTTTTTAGCGTGAGCATCGATGTGGGATAGCCATGTAATTCCATAAGGGGCTAATAAGGTTTATGTAAGAGAGTGAGACTTTGGTTTTTTTGTGAGAACGATGTGGGAGACTTGGTTTCATATAAGAAAATCACATTGTCTTTTAATACTTCAGCATGGTTTATCCGTTTAATTCCATATTTTGTTATGATTCAATATTTTTTTTCTTCACTAAAATTCAATCAATAAAATATATAAACCAAACCCAATATTTTTTTTAACATAATGATGTCTGTTTAAATATGTTTATAATTATATAACCATTTTGGAATATTTTATATATTTATTATGTTTTCTGGTTCTTGAACCCAGTTCAACCGGTCCGATGGTCCGTTTATGAAAACATTGACTAAAACCATAATGTCCAAAACCGTAATTTACTATATATTTAAATATAGGGTGAGGTTCCCCTAAAAAGTCTATTTTGCCTAAGAAGGATTTTCAAAAACTCGAAAACCGACTCAAACAAACCCCGATTGAATTCATTTTTGCATCATTGGAACCGGCTTGTCGAACCCTAAAACCCAATCCTTAAATCATAAACAATAAACCTTAATACTAAAACAAAAACTTTAAAAACAAATCTTTGACATAAAGATAAAACTTAAAAGCTAAAAATCAAGCCCTAAAACCTAAAATCTAAATCTAGTTGTTAAAACGAAAACTTAAAAGCTAATATTGTAGGGTTCGATAAGACGGTTCCAATGACATCGAAATGAGTTCAATCGGAGTTCGTTTGGGTCGGTTTTAAAGATTTTAAAAATCTTTCTTAGCCTTCTTAGGCAAAATATACTTTTTATTTAATCTTTCCCCTTTAAATATATATTATTAGATGACAATATCTTGACAAAAAAAAAAGAAAGAAAGAAATGGTGATATGTCGGCAATGTAACAAAATGGAAAATAAAAAACAAAATGAAAACAGGCAAAGGGTGATACTTTCTGTGTGCACGCAAGACCGTGTTTTAAGGCTAAACCACGGCTATTCCTCGAAACCATATCTTCAACAATCACCACCGTCATGTCTTCTCTCCGGCGATCAATTCCGTCGATCCACCGCCAAATCCGTTCAATCTCCGCCGCATCTTCGTCTTCATTCATCGATACATCAGTCACCACCACCGGCCACAAAAACCCTAATTTATTACGATGGTTTTCCGCTATCTTCGCAGGCACCGGTCTTGGTGTCGGAATATCTCTTTATTGTTATTCTCCTTCTCTATCTTCCACGCCTGCTATGAGCTTTGCTGATTGGTTGACGGAAACTGCTGATGGATTGAAGAAATTGTACGATGGTCAACCTTTGTCAGGTTCTAAGTTCTTCATCGGAGGTAAATTTTATTTTGATGTTTTTTTTTTCGGTGGTGAATGTAGGAAGTTTTTGATCATTGATCTCTTTTGATGCCAAAACAGATGCGTTGAGGAGACGAATCTTTTTTAACTACGAGAAAAGATTGAGGTCGTTAAGTCCTCCTGAAAAGGTAATTCAAGTATTTTGGTTGCTGAAGAAATTTCTAATGCATTTGACATCTGATGTGATTACTAATTGATTTAAAAAACTTATTGGAGAAACGAATTCAGATGCCCTGAATTCTCATAAGATTTGAAGAAATTTGAGATAGTGTGTGTAAATGAGATAGGATAAAAAGGAATTTCTTACCCAATTGCTAGTATGGAAAATGTATGAGCAGTATTTAAAAGTAAGGAATTGTGTCATTGGGGGCGTTTGGAAGCGTGTTTACCAAGTAATTATAGAATTGCAAAGAACCAGATGATGAGTTGGTTAAAGCTGGTCTTTGTTAGGTAAATTTACATTTATGTATATACACAACTTGTTAGCTCCTCAGATTGTTGTCAGTTCACTTTAGATGCTCATCCAGAACCCCTATATTGTCCATGGCTTTTGTCATAGCTACTGTAATGAAATGGGAATATGATCAAACTGGGTTTATCAAGGTTTGAGGAATTTTTGATAGCATCATATACTTATAGCTTCAGAGGTTATGACAATATTGTACTATTAGGTGCTCTTCACATCACGTGACTGCAGTTGACGAGGATTCTTTATTATTAGTTATCTTTCTCCTTGATTTTCTGATTAGATTTTGGTAGGAAAAAATGTGATTTATTTAGCGTAAGATGAACCTTTTTCTGTTTTGTTTTAAATCCATTTTCCAAACCTTTTGCGTGTTTTGCTGCAGGCGCAACTGGTCTTGGTTCTAGCATATTTATGGTGGACATGATTTCAAAGGTCTCTTACATGTTAATGATGTTGGAATTTATTATATGTTATTAATTTTTTTTTTTGGGTATTGGGCAAAGCATGAAAAACTATGTTATTAATTTATGTATGTGCATGAAAGTGTTATGGGCAATTGAATTTCAAGTACCAAAGTTCCAAACTCATGAGAAAAGTGCTTAATGTAGTATGATCATTAATAAATGGGTTATTTGTCTATGAACTTTACCAAGTGGTTGAGTTTTATTATATGCTCTTATGATGTCTCTCTTTTTTGCATTTAAGATGAAGATGAATCAAAGTATAGAAAATTAAAACATGATCATTTTTGTAACTTATAGTTATAACTTATACGATCAAACCTTGCTTTGGTTTTCAGGTATTTCAATATTTTGCATCAGTCCAGAATAGTGAAGGGGAAACTCTTATGACACCTGCAGATTTGATGCGTGCTATAGTTCCTGTTTTTCCTCCATCTGAGTCCAACATTATAAGAGAAGGTTCTCTTAGAGGAGAAAGGCTGCCAGGGGAGTTGCATTGTGCACCCTCACAGTTTTTCATGCTTTTTGATGTAAATAATGATGGCCTCATATCTTTTAAAGAGTGAGTTGTATTGCATCTCATTAATTGTATTCATGATTGTTAATTTTTTATAATATGATTTCATCTTGTTCTTTGTTACTGATATCCTTTTTTTGTTCACAGGTATATTTTTTTTGTTACTGTAATGGGCATACCCGAGTCCAGCTTTTCGGTGGCTTTTAAAATGTTTGACATTGACAATGATGGGTAGGTTATTGTGATCTTAAACTTTTTAGTTTTCATTTTCTTAATGTGTAATAGTCTTAGCTCTTTGGTTCTCAGTTCTTCAAGAGAAATCGAAAATTCATTATCATATTTTGCCTGAAATTTGTGACATTACTAAAAAATGTTCTCATAATCAGCACTCCAACCCTTGTATACTTGCCGTAAGAAAATAAAAATTATGTACAAGTTGAACACCACGCTTAAAGAATTTGATTTTATGGTTGCAAAAGGTATATGGCTTGTACACATGTGCATTAATCTTATGGAGTTACGAGCTAAATCAAAGCCATGCTGTTTTTTAATGTCTTTTGATAAGTGAACTGTAAAATTAAGAGATATACATGTGATAAACCCTCACAAACACCCACACATTTAAAAAAAAAAAAAAACTCGCTATTCTAAGCGGCAAACACAGTTCCAATTTTCTTTTCTTTGGTATCATGTATCTAGTACTGTTGGTAGACTTTAAGTTGAAGACTGGGTTTTTGAGTCCCTTGGTTGTCTAGTGCCTTACGATTATTTCTCACATATCATTTCCTCAAAGAAGCCTATTAGAACTTTCTGACAGGTCTTATCAAACACATCCACTGCAAGACACTCTCAATTTTCCCAACAACTAAAGGCATAAATGAAAATTATTAATTGTTATTTTGAAATTTGAAGGTGAAGCTGATCTTATCTATGTTTTGTGCTTGCTATCCTAGTATCCTATCATCTTTTTGTTGGATTTCAAGAACAATTTCTATCATCTCTACTTAATGTTCTTGCTCTTGCCCCTTGCTCTCACATCAAATTGAAAATTTATTAAAGTGTTATATTATGAACTAAATCTATTGAAATTTTAACCAAGGATTTAATGTGTGCTTCATGATGAGTTGATGATGTTATATCCCGGAGTTAAGCCAATTATTAATTTTGTAGTTCTTTCAAAATATTTTCGGGGTTTCATTTTCAAGAATGGTTAAGGATTTGCACGGTTGAAATCCTTAGAAGATCATAAATGTATTCAAAGGCTAGGAATTATGAAACAACTTGCTGATTTTCTAATTAAATAACTTGTAGAAAACCAAATTGGAGTTCAGTTTATTAAGAGTCATAAAAAAAAGACGGTTCCATTAGTCGGGGGTTACTCCGAAGCAGTCTCTCTATCCTATTTTAGGTAGGGGTAAGGTTTGCCTTCATTCTTCCCCCTAGACCCTACTCAAAGTGGGATTTTACTGGGTAAGGTTGTTTTTTTATTAAGAGTCATATAACTTCATGGTTACCTATATATATGTGTGTGTGTGTATATTTGTGTGTGTATATATATAGGGGCATGATCAATTGTTAACCTTTCCTTATTGCGTTATATGAATAACTACATCTTATTACTTTGGGGCCCACATTAAAATAAATCTAAAGGTATAGGTTTTTTCTTCTTTTTTAATTAATTAATTAATTAATGTAGACCCACTTACATGTTAGGTTTCGTAGGCCTTTTGGGAGGTCTAGGGCAGCCGGGTTTTAACCTAATTGTTCTTCTATTTAAGCATTGTCATGTAATTGCAATCTTCAACACCTAATCAATAAAAGAATCCCTAGTTGCAACCCGTGGACGTAGGTCACATCGACCGAACCACGTTATATCTTGTGTCTGTTTGTTTTCTTTGCTTTCGTGTGCGTGTAAGAGTTAATCGGTTTCCGCTGCGCTTCTTTGATTCCTAACAAGTGGCTTCAGAGCTTGGCTCGTTGAAGATTAATATATGAACGCACTGAGACGATTGCTGAAAAGAAAAAAAAAAGAAAAGAAAGTCAGAGAGGGGGGGTTGTTGTTGTCTGGATTCACGAATTAGGGTTTCCAAGCCCTTGGAGTTCGTCACAGATCTGAGCCGTCACGAATTAGGGTTTTCACCCTTGAGTTTGTCACTGTCGTTTAGGGTTTTCTTCTGTTCAGCCGTCGCCTCTGGTACCGCCGCCCTCGCCATCGCCTCTAGTACCGCCGCCCTCGCCGGTCGCCGCAGAAGCCGTCGCCGCTAGCAAGTTGTTTTCCGGCCGTTTTGGGGTTTTTTGGTCGCGATTAGGGTTTTTAAACCCTTGTAATCGTTGATTGAGGCTGTTTTAGGCTAATTTTGTGGTTCTAATTCGCGATTAGGTTGTTTCAGCCCTGGATTCATCGATTGAACCTGTTTTCTGACACAAGTTGGGTTCGAATGCCTTGATTAGAGGCTGATTAGGGTTCAATTGAGCCTTGGATCGTTGCTGCTGAGTTTGGGATCGCGTTTCCTGTGACTATTGACTAGAATTAGACGATTAGGGTTACAAAATTGAACCCTTGAGTCGTCTTTGTTGATTTTCAGCGGGTTTCGGGTCTGTTGCAGTTGTTAATGATCGTGGTTCTCTGATCGGTTGGGATTTGATTGGGATTGGTTGGAGTATTCGCCGGATTTATTGATTAAGAAGGTGTTGGGTATTTTCATTTGGTTTTATCTTGTTACCGGGTTCAAATGGCTGATGAGGGGAAGATTCAGATCGAGAAGTTCAATGGAATTGATTTCGTCTGGTTGAAAATGCAAATGGAAACATTGCTCAGTCAGAAGGATTTGGATATGGTGCTGGAGGATAAATCAGAAAAGATGGATGCAGCTGCTGAATCTGCATGGAACTCAAAGGACAAGAAAGCCAGAGGAGCTATTACACTGGCTTTGACGAGGAGTGCATTCAACATGATGCATGAGACTACTACTCAGGGAATGATGTCAGCTCTGTCAAATATGTATGAGAAGCCTCCTGCTGCTAACAAGGGGTTCTTGATGAGGGAATTGTTCATGACAAGAATGAGCGAAGGAAGCTCAGTTACAGTTCACATCAATAATCTGAATTCGATTATGTCCAGATTGTCATATGTGGCAATCAAGTTTGATGACGAGACTAAAGCTGTGTTGCTGTTGTCTTCGCTACCTAATAGTTGGTCTGGGACAGTGATTGTTGTTACAAGTTCTGTCGGGACCACTGATATGACATTTGAGGGGATCTGATATTGTGCTAGGTGAAGACGTTCGCCGAAAGAGTACTGGTGCGAGATCGTCTTCTGAGATGCTACACGTTGGTAGGGGAAGAGGGAATAACAGAAGCAGTGGAGTCGGGGAAGAAGTCTGTCTAGGACTCGTAAGACTGTGAAGTGTTGGAACTGTAATGAAGTAGGGCATGTTAAGAGTCAATGCCCGGGTACTTCGGAGCAGGTGAACGCTGCTGAGGGCGTTTATGATGATGATGCTTTGGTATGCAGCACTGAAAGCTGTGTAGAATCTTGGGTCATGGATTCAGGGGCTTCGTTTCATGCCATGTACAGCGGGGAAACGATGTTGAATCTTAAAGAAGGAGATTTTGGGAAGGTTCGACTTGCTAATGACGAGTTGCTTGAAGTCGCGAGCATGGGGGATGTTGATTTGGTTACTTCATTGGGAACTACATGGAATCTGAAGAATGTCAGGGTTATTCCGGGGCTGAATAGGAAATTGATTTATGTGGGTCAGCTGGATAAACAGGGAATGGAAGTAAGGTTTGGTAGCAATGAATGGAAGGTGGTCAAGAGAAATCTCGTGATTGCTAATGGTATGAAGCATGGGTCGTTGTATTTAGTTGATGAACCTGCTGAGGGATGTATGACCGTCCCGGTTAAGTGAAACAAAATCCGGTTCGCTAAATCTCATGCTAAGAGAGTTCATTTTGCAAACGTGAAGTTTGGAGCCAAGGGGATGTTAGCTGAACGTGTTCAGAAGTCTAAACCATTCAGGGGATTCGGTAACAGTGGGAGCAAGGGTTGTGTTCTGGGTACAGTTACGAAGAGCCGTTGGGTTTTGAAGACTAGAACTGAAGAATTCTCTCCTGTTGGTAGTTTGCTGTGCTTGGAGAGTGTTGGTGGTCCTCGTTGTATCTCTGGATCTGGTGGAGTGTCCATACCAGTTGAGATAGAGGATGAGTCGTTGACTGGATTTGTCATGACTGAGTTGGAGCTCGGGGGAGCTTCAACTGGCCCTTCTTGTACTTGATGATTGAGAGGCGGTTTGCACTAGGGGGATATGTCTGGATATGATGAAGTCTTAGCTTATTCTTGGGAATTGAGGCTGGGAAGACTTGTTATTGAAAATTACTGGATTTACTGGATGACTGGATTGCTTATGTTGGATGTCGGGCTTGATTCTATCGCAAGGCCTCCGAGTGGGAGATTGTTAGGTTTCGTAGGCCTTTTGGGAGGTCTAGGGCAGCCGACCCTAATCCTGGCCCATTAGGGGTTTTAACCTATTTTTTTTTCTATTTAAGCATTTTCATGTAATTGTAATCTTCAACACCTAATCAATAAAAGAGTCCCTAGTTACAACCCGTGGACGTAGGTCGCATCGACCGAACCACGTTATATCTTGTGTTTGTTTATTTTCTTTGCTTTCGTGTGCGTATATGAGTTAATCGGTTTCCGCTGTGCCTCTTTGATTCCTAACATTACATTAATAAAAAAAGAAGAAAAAACCTACACCTTTAGATTTACTTTAATGTGGGCCCCAAAGCAATAAGATGTAGTTATTCGGTTAACGTAATAAACATGAGTTAACGAAGGAACCACACCCTATATATATAAACCTTATGTATCAAAACATGGATGAACTTCTCTTGACATAGTTATATTGAAATTGTAACACACATTGGTCTCATTGGGAAGTGTACCCATGAATCCAAATATTTATATGTGAGCACAGGCATACATTTACAAACACGTTGAATGGTTTAATAAATCTAATTATAAATCTATATTCTTCTCAGTGAGATAGATAGAGAAGAATTTAAAAAAGTAATGGTTTTGATGCGAAGTCATAATAGACAAGGGGCTTACCACAAGAGGGGGATTCGCACTGGACTTAGAGTTGGAGGTCATGTAGAAAATGGAGGATTGGTGCACTACTTTTTTGGTGAAGATGGCAACCGGCGACTGCAACATGATAAATTTGTTCAGTTTTTAAGGGATCTCCACCATGAGGTATGACCATCGGACTATGTATTACAAGCAACACGTATAAACCATTAGCAAAATGGGTTATTATCATGTGACTGACTGGATACTTTGAAAATAGTTCTGCTGTTCTTTCCTTTTAAACTATGGTCATCTTTTCGCTATGCTATTATATCATTTGTATGAAAATAGATCATTGGATAATGTCATTTCTGGTTTATAGCTGAATTCCTAAACCAGGGATGATCAAGATGGTTCATTTTCTAATACAGGGCGGGGCGGGGTGAAAAAACTTTTTATGATCATTTTTGTTACTTTTTAATATCATAGGAACAGTATCTCTACATTAAATATTTTAATAGAACCAATTTATGAGGTTGTATCATGTACAATTGTACATTAAAAGTACACTTAAAGTTGACATTCAAAAGAGGGTTATAGACATGATACAACCTCATAAATTGTTGCCTTTTTATCACATGTTTTGGTTTCAGCCTATTGAGTTGACTATAATTGTGTTTGACATTGTGTAGATGATATGGTTGGAGTTTTCCCATTATGATTTTCAATCAAGTGGTACAATACCAGCCAAGGATTTCATGTTGTCCATGGTTGCATCTGGTGATATAAGTCATATGAACAATTTGCTTGACCGTGTTGATGAATTAGATAAGGATCCTCATCTTAAAGACATACGCATTACATTTGAGGAATTTAGAAACTTTGCACAGTTACGTAAAAAGTTGCAGCCCTTTTCGCTAGCCCTTTTCAGCTACGGGAAAGTCAACGGGTTTTTGACGAGGAACGATTTTCAACGAGCAGCTTCCCATGTAAGAGATACTTCACTTATTCTAGAATCAGTGTTATCAAGTTTTGTGATTATTAAGTATGCCATACATAACCTTGTGGAGATAGCCTAGTGGTAAAAGTGTTGAGCTTTGAAGCTTGAGGTCATGGGTTCTACTCATGGGGGTGACAATTTCTCCACAAGGCCACCGACCCGGGTGCTTGCGCCCGCGGTTTACCCGTTCCCCCCGGTTAGTTGGGTATTGGGGGGGGGGGCCCGGGGTTTACCACGCAAGTGGGTTCCCCGGTCATCAAAAAAAAAGTATGCCATACATGTTTGTTTGCATAAAATAGTGAGATGCTGCAATAATTTCTAATTCTAGCAACCAAATTTCTGACATAGCAACAAATTTTCTATTTCTTGCAACAACATTTTACTGTTTAGCAATCAGTTACATTTTTTTTTATAATACTTGATGTTGTTACTTAAAAACTATAAAAGAAGTCGCATTGAAAGAGGCAAGGTAGAATGCTTTGCTATTTTTGCAAAAGAAAAATTAGAAACTTATCACAATTTTAGGGACAGAGGTAGGAAGGTCTGCCTATGACCCACCCTCCCCATACCCTACAAATAGCCATTTTTTGGGTATGATTGATTGCAATTTAAGGGAGTTTTTGTAGGATTAGAAACTAACCTTTAGTTAATAATTCTCCAAAAATTTGTTTAGATGAAACAAAACCTACATTGTTCCCTTCTTTGAGAGCAAATTTTCACCTCTATAATGATATTTTTAAAAAATGTCAATGAAGTTTGTTTAAGTTGGCTTGGTTGTATGCATGCAGGTATGTGGCATATCATTGAGCGACAACGTAATAGAGCTCATATTTCACCTATTTGATACAAATCAAGATGGTCATTTATGCTCTGACGAGTTCTTACGAGTTATGCATAGACGAGAAAGTGAAATATCTCAACTCACTAACCCAGGAATCATGAATGCATATTAAGCAGTTTATGGTTACCCAAAATTTGGCAATCCTTCACTATTGTATCTTCGATCATCGTCTTTGACTAAAATTTTAACCAGAAATGTATAGTCAAATACATTACTATGCCATACCGTATCTATGCCTTATCATCTGTGTCTGTGTGCTCGTGATGTTTACTTTTTGCCAAAGAAACGCTTAGTTTCAAGATCATGTGCGATGTTTTCGTTTTCTTTTCTTCCATTTTCGCCGTCTTTGCTTCTGGTTCAAATCATGTTGTTCATGTTATGGTGTGCATATAAAGGTAGGATTAGATATGTGTGTCTCTGCTATCCTTAAAAACCATAAAGATAACAAATTTGTCAATCTAAATTGAACACTTATTGCATCATGGTCTTCGAAGTTCAAATGTTGCAATTGATGATACTATTTTTTTTTTTTATCAAGGTTTATATGCTAAAAGTGATATAAATTATATCAGGAATTGAGGATGTAGAACTCAAGTAATTGCCCCTTGAAGACAATAACACTGAATTGCTTTATGTTTTACCCAAAGTATAAATTTATTGCTATCACCGTGTGGTACTGTGGTGCATGTAATATATATATAAGGGCCGGTTAATGTACAAAGGGGATAAACGGTACTAAGCGTAGGAAGGAATTAAAACGCGCCATGTGTCATCTAGGAAAATGGTATAATTGTCACAAAAAATCACATACCACATTATACAAAATTACAGACTGTGATACTGGATAATTACGGACCAAGTGTAAAATCATGCTATATGAAATCGCAAACCGTAATTTAACACTCACAATCAAAGACAAACTGTATAAATCACGTATCAGATAATAACAGACTGTGTTACATAAAAATCACAGACCGTAATTTAACACTCATAATCAAAAACAAACTGTATAAATCACGTACCAGATAATCACAGGCCGTGTTATATAAATATCACGGACCGTCATTTAAAATACATAATCAATAACGAATAGCATAGTTACAGACCAATAATCACGGACCAAACTTAAAAATTACGGACCACATAAAAAAATTGAAAAAAATTATAGCAATATCATACTCAAATTAAAGACAATAAAATTCTTAATTTTATGGTGTAATTTTAATAAAAATAATAATTAAGTATTTAAAAGTTATTTGATTTTAAAAAAATAGTGAAACTTGATTTACCCACTTAAAAGTCAACTAGAGTTGATTATTCCTTTTTTCCCTTTCAGTTTTAAGTTTTTAAGGAAAATTCAGGACCACAAGATCTCATCTATTGATTAATTTGATAAAAGACTCAAAATCTTTTTTATCATTCTTTTTTTTAAAGAAAACTCGAAAACACAACATGTTTTATTTACTTTTTCCTTTCTCTGTTTTACGAAACACATAAATACAAACATGTTTATTTTTTCCTTCAATTTTTTTTATTCTTAAATGAACCAAGGAACAAAACTTTAAATTCGTTACAGTTTGGGTTGGTTTGGATTTCGGTTTTCTAAGAATCTTTTAACCTAATCCGTCAACACCCTTTGGAAGGGTGACGCTTGAGGTGAGGGCTGCTAAAACCCTTCCTTTTACCTAAACCCCCCTCGGTTGATCTTCCTCCGGCAGCATCAAACCAAATGGAAGACGAAGTAGTGATCGCCTCGTCGTCCACCGAAGCCGGAATCGGTTGCTGGGACCTTCGTTCCGGCGCAGAACACCTCCGCTATCGCGCTTGCGCCTCTCCTTCTCACGGTCTAGTCTCCGTCGCCGGACGCTTCCTCGCATCTTCACAGATTCGTGATTCGTCGTCATCTTCTGGTTCGGTTCTCTTCTGGTCCTGGAACAAGGTAATTGCTCACGTTAATCTTCTTCTGACCTTTCGTTGGTGCTTATGTTATCAATTTGCTGTTGCAGCCTCAAGTAGAAGTGAAGAGTTTTCCAGCTGAAGCAATTAATCCTCTTGCTTCTAATAGTGAGGGAACATACATAGTTGGGGGTGGAGTTTCTGGTGATATTTACTTGTGGGAGGTGATGATCATAATTTAATTTCATTTTCAGCTACTTGTGTGATCATTATTTGCTAAGTGAATCAAATATGTTTATTTTTCTTGTTTTGTGATTCTCTTTCTGTTTTTGCATTCAGATTTGTGATATTTTAGTCATTTTTATATTCTGAATACATTATTATTCTAAGAAAAATGTCAGGTTATAAGATTATGATGACTCACTATGTTAATTGGATTGGAAACTATATGTCTTTTCAATGTCCAGGCTATATATGTTTGAAATACATCCTCAATGTGATTGTTTAAAAACTTTCTCTTATTTAGCATGTACATTTTTTGAAAGCTTTTGTTATATGTTGTCTATTTAAGGTTGCAACTGGTAGATTACTGAAGAAGTGGCATGGTCACTATAGGGCTGTTACATGTTTGGTGTTTTCTATGGATCAGTCACTTTTGATTTCCGGGGCTGAGGATGGATCTGTTCGAGTTTGGTCGCTTTTGATGTACTATTCCCTTTTTCATATGCTTGAAATCAATTCCTTTGGGTTTGTGGAAATGAACTGTTATTTAAGTTTTCTGATAATTGTGACTAGGATATTCGACGAGGAAAGACAGCAGAGATCAGGGCATCTTTATGAGTATAGTTTCACTGAGCATACTTTGCCTGTAACCGATCTTGTTACAGGCTTTGGAGGATCTAATGCAATTGTATTGTCCGCTTCACAGGATCGTACTTGCAAGGTTTATAACCATCTGTTCTTAAATCAACTATTACATGTTCATAGAGAAAAACAATTTCTTTTAAAACGGTAGTTAGTTGTTTTATTTCTTTATATTATCAAGTACTTTCAATGTGCATGTTAAACACTGTTGATGATTATATAAAATCATTTATTAGAGATTTAATTTTTATCAAATGCCTTTCTTATATATGTACATCCTTTTACATTAGAAAGGAAAATTGAACATGGAATATTTAGTGTCTTTTGGTTGCATGAACCTGTAATCTATTGCATAAAGTTTTGGGCTATCTTTGAGTATGGTCAAAGGGTCACTGGTTTTTTTTAGTCCATTTACATTAGAGGTGACAATTCTGTCCATATACGTTTGAGCATGTCGATCCGGGTTATGTTTTATCTGTAACATATCAAAATGATCCCTTGTGTAAATTCAGTAAATGCCAATAAATGCAACCTTCAAAATCAATATATTTTAAAAAACATGTAAAGATTGTAATACCAATCTTGTGTAATCATGTTTGATGCAAATTATTTATGTGAAAATCTAAAAGTTGGACAAATTAATGCTTTGTGCAGTTTTTAGCATAATATTCATTATCGCAGGTATGGAGCCTTGCTAGGGGAACTTTGTTGAGAAATATTGTGTTCCCTTCAGTGATTGATGCAGTTGCATTGGATCCTGGGGAGCATGTTTTTTATGCTGGTGGTAGAGATGGCAAGATATACATTGCAGAACTCAATTCTCTAGGCAAATCCCACAACAATTACGGGCTGCATATCATCGGTACATTGTCTGATCAAAGGTAAGTCACCTTTTAAATATGCAATTTTGTTATTCCATTATTGTCAAACACATCAGTTTGAGTAATCAGTTGTTTTCATCATTATGATTCCTATTAGCTGCAAAGATGAACTTCCTGTCTAATAACCTATCTAATTATTATGGTTATTTTTTATGTATAATAATTTTTTTGTCATCATTACAAAATTTGAACACGTCATGCACTCATACTACTACAGAGCTATTTTATCATTAAATATTGTGCATTTGTACTTCAAATCTTAGGATCCTGCTGTTGCTAATATGCATTATTAATAGCTGAGGTAAGTGGGACTTTCTCTCACAAGACACTTTACTATCAAAATAGCAAAATTTGTCATAAAATAAATGAATAAATAAATAGATCTATGGGCAATCTTTTCATACAAAACAGAAATTGAAACTGTGTTGGCTGGTTATTATTTATTGGAAGACAATTTTCTCAGATTATAATGGTCTTGAAAAACAGGAATTCTATGTTCTATCAGTAGGGAGTTTTATGCTACTGACGAATTATTAATCTTTTTTGGAGAAACATCAATAATCTCTTCTTTTTTTCGTACCAAGAATTTCTTCTGTTGCATGTGAGTAAGCTGTCATGTGAATGTTAATAATGGTGGTGTTAACAGTAAGGCTATATGCTCTTTGGCTTTTGCACTGGATGGTATTCAGTTGGTTGCCGGATCAGAGGATGGCTTTGTTCGAGTTTGGAACACTAAAACTCATAATATCATACGTGTTTTCAAACATGCAAAAGGTATAATCTGATTGTATCAATATTCATTTCCCTAAATTCTTCTATTATATCTTGCTTATTACATTACCTTCCTTATGACAAAATAGGTTTTTTCGGAGCCCAGGTGTAGGCTTTGTTTAATCTTCTTACAATTTATGCTGTGATTCAATAAAATAATAATAATAATAACCTTACCCAGTATATTCCCACTTTTCAGTAGGGTCTGGGGGGGAAGGATAGATACAAACCTTACCCCTATCCCAATTGGGATAGAGAGGCTGCTCCAAAAGAGTCCCCGGCTCAAAGTTATCGTTTGAAGTTGATCATCCCAATGATTTTAACGTTATTTTCACAAATAACTAAAATAACGTTAAAATTAGTGCACTTTTACTTTTGCCCCTTGAGGGCCCACACATATATACATTATATGCGTGCACCGCAAATGGGGCGTTATAGCACTTTTGACCAACCTTCAAACGATATAGCACTTTTGACCAACCTTATGAATGGGTGTAAATAGTTAGTTTTTTATCCTAAATGATTTAATCAGGTTTAAACAAATTAGCTAAAACAAGAATGGATCAAAAAGGTCGATAGCCACTCAAAGTTTATTGTAAAAATTTACATTGTATTAAGTGATAAAGACTATATTTGCAAAAGTTCTATTTTGTTGATCATATTTATTATTCTACTTATAAAAAATAGAAAGATCAAAATCTGCAGGGTCAAACCGAGTCTTTTTTGACCACAAATAAATTAAATAACCATACCTAGTAAATTCCACTCATAGCAAAGTTAATTGTAAGGTCTGATTTGAGTGGGATATAAGCAATTTTTACATCTATCCCTAGGGAAAGAGGCGTTTATAGAGAGATCCCGGCTCAAAAATAAATGAAAAGTTACAAACATATAGACAAACACAGACAAGTAACAAATAAACAGATTATTTTAGGCATATAGAAATACAGAGCTACCAATACGAAAATGATGGCATGATAAGTAGCATTTGCTCGCAATTAAAATGATCCATGTTGAATCCAAACCGCTTTTCACTCGGTATCTAATCTGTTCAACTTGCCACCTTCTATGAGTTTAAGTAGGAAGACACAATACATGTGAGTTTGCATGCAATGCAGCCTACCTTTTTCACTATATGCTTTTTAGATATCTAAAATTCTGGTTTGTATCTTCAGGCCCTGTTAACAATATTCTTGTTGTTGAGCAACCACCAGCTCTTTACCCTCGAACATCAGCAAATAATCAAGGTTTAATGGCAAGAAAGCAGGTGTCATTGCCACCACCACTTGAAAAGTTCACAACAACAAATGAAAATTCAGATTTTAGCATATACATCACTTGTCAGCCTGATTATCACAGGCCTTGTGACGCGATCTACACCACTGTTGATTTCATGAACAGGCAGATTAATGAACTTCAGGTAATTGAGCCTGGACTTGAATGAGGTCAAGCTCTGCTCGTTTGTTATTTAATTAATGGTTTTTTTATGTGCTTATATAATTACTTATATATATATTTTTAATTTTGATCATATATAAAAATAATTTGTATTATTTAGTATCTGACACAAGTATATACATAATAAATTATTATTCATGATAATATATGTTTATAATTAATATTATAGTATATCATATTAAATTAAATGAATGTTTTTATCTTTATACAAGTAATTGGCTCGCTAGCCTAATCAAAGCTTGAGCTTAATCTCATGGCGTTAATGTGTAGGTGGCAAAATGTTAACGGGTCAAGACATGTTTGGGCGTTTCTGTGCCTTTAATCCCTATTTAAACAGTATTTAAAAAAAAAAACGATTGGCCAACTACTTTTGAAAGAAACATTATGAATGTTGTAACTGGCTGACCCGTTTCTTTTTGAACTTTAGCTCCGTCCATTTGACCCGTCATAGATCCTAATTTTGTTTTTGCAGCAACATGGTTCTTCTGAAATGGAGGTGGAAAGATTAAAAGCCGATAACAAAAGGTCCATGCAAATGGTCCACCAGTGGAAGAAGATGTATGAAAATTTACATCAGTTTTGCGTTGGTGAGCTTTTGAATGGTGAAGCCACACTTTAAATCGGGTTTTACTTTCAAAAGATTTTAGGAAATTGCTAATTATGGATTCAACTCATGTATCTTCAATTTTGTTTTGGCTGGTTATACATTTTGAATTATAATATATTATGTTATATGAACATTCTGTATTCAAATATAATTACGCATGCTTTATTAATAAACTTCTATTTATATATATTTTTTCAAATCCATAAGATGTCATTTTTACTGTTTTTAGCTCATATGTTAACCTAAATTATTTGTTTTTAATTTTATTAAAGAACATTTTCCAATTTTTTTAATTATTTAAGATTTCTGGGCATGTTTTGGTGCAAAAGTTGGAAGCTTTACGGTAGATCATCCTTAAATATTGCAGCATTGCCTTAGGTTTGAATTGTTATTACTTTAATCATCCGGTTTTAAACGTTATTATTTTTTATTTGAATTATGCAAATTCATTAGCATGTGTATTAGTGTGCTTGGCAAGTTTCATTAATCACTTGGGTTTAGATGGATTTTGACATTTATTGACTTTTTTGGTTTGATTTTTCTTATGAATTTGTCTTGACTTTATTAAATTATAATTTGATCATGGCATGTAAAACTATCCTTGTGTTTTTATATGCTTATTATTGGAATGTTAATTCTAGGATTATCAATCTAAAAGAGTAGGGTGATATTTCGTGACACTACACAAAAATGTTTAGGTTTTAGGTTGGTAACTTGGCAAATGTTACCTGTTTAAAAACAAATTTTGTTCATGTTGACTTGTTTATCAAATAGGTCATGTTCAAGTTGACACGTTAACCCGTTAAAGGTTTTGAAATTATTATTTTTTATTCTTTCTTTCTTGTAAAATATATTTAGATGTTTTTCTTTTTATTATTAACCATAATTTAATTGATCAATTAACAATTTATTTTCATTTACAAATATGACTTTAATATCTTTTCGAGATTTCATACTTTATGATTATGATTTATGTAATTATATGTTTATTGATAATAATATTATTATTTTTGTGAAAATATTATATTAACTATTTGTTACTCGTACACACGTATCAAACATGTTATTATTTATGTGTTTACAACCAACAACTAGCTTACAATCTATAAATCCGTTTGATTAATCTATCTAAGCGGGTCATCTTCATGGTTGACTCGAATTTATGTCAATACGGATTAGGGTTGAAATATTTGAAATGAATAAATACATGGATCATATTCGGATTGTAAAATTCAACCAATCAATTCACAACCTGTTAACCCGACACAATTGACACCTCTACATAAGAGTATAACGGTTGATGACATAGTGGTTCATCAGTGTATATGTAGGTAATAGGTTTGGATTATTATATACATTTTAAATTATCTTTTTCACACGAATACTTATGAACATAAGATACATTTTTCTTATGTTGGAATTAAATTAGAGTTGCTTCATTATTTGAGGTAAATTATGGGTTTAGATAGCATTTGACTATGTATCAAGTTATCATGACGATTTTAGAAGTGAAATCATTCGAGGAGTTATTGCATACTAGAAAAGATTCTATACTTGGGTGATATTTCTCTTCATTTATTATTCAATTGCATCTTTGAGTTGTTTGTTTAGTTTTGATCCTCAAAATAAATTATTAATTATTCAAGCAATCATAATTCAATCATTACACTCTTGACTTTCATACGAGATGTTTTAGGTATGAACACAGTCAAAACATATTTGTTGAATCAAGATCAGAAGATTTACTCAGTTACAGGGTTTCTTCTAAGATGGGCTCGGACGTACGCCTCAAAACCTTAAACATGACATAATGACTAAATTCTAAGGAGAAGGTTGAAATCATACAAATCATATGACGATAATAATTATTTGTCAGAATTCATTAGTGTTAATGATTGAACTCCTATATGCCTCGTATAAGACTATACGAAACATACACGAGACCAATCGTTGTTGACTCAACAGTCAACATGTGTTAGAGAGGGTTATGATGTGTAAATAACCAAACCTATAAAATAATTAATATATTATCAATCATTTCTTAATCTACCTTTACCTACTCTCATAAAGGAGTAAATTTAGAAGACAAGTGTCACATCCTGGTGATATCTGGAATTTGTTTTTCCGTCTCTCTTCTAATTATTTTAACAATTATATATTGAAAAATATATATTCTTATTCTAATAATTTACGACTTTACCAAAACTTGGTAAACTATAACAAGATTTAAATTATATATTATCTTAAAATATAATTATATAATTATTGAATATATTTATTATTTGTTTTATAATTTTTTGATATATACATTTCTTATTTCACCAATGATTGATAAATCTAACATATAAATTTTTATAAAAATTTATATTTATAACATGCTATAATTATTTAACCCCATTACTTTATAATGCTAGTATTAAATAAACAAATATAAAACAAGCTGAGAAGAATAATTCATTTATTAGGGGTTGGGTTATTCTTGTGATGTGAGGTTGGCAGGGTCTTCAAAGGCGACTTTACGCGATGCGTTTGACTCCCAAAACATTCTTCCCCAAAAATCGGCCATCTATTAGGGTTTCGTTCCAATTAAATTCAGGTATTTGCTTCTCATATTCTTTGTTAAATTCACACTTAGTTAGTTAGTTGTATACAAATCCATATCAGAATCATCAGATTTGGGGATTGAAAGGGGTTTTGAAGTGGAAATGGGTAAACCTATGGGTAAGAACAAGTTGCAGGCTGGCGTTGAAAAAGTTACGAAACAGAATAGCAATAAAGCAGAAAGAAGCTCTAAACAAATCGATGAAGACACTGCTGTCTTCATCCAAATGTCTCAAGACTTGAAGGAAGAAGGAAACCGATTGTTTCAAAAACGTGACAGCGAGGGGGCGATGCTTAAGTATGAAAAAGCACTTAAGTTATTGTCTGGAAATCATATAGATGTTGCTAGTTTGCGTACCAATATGGCTGCTTGTTATATGCATATGGGTATCGGTGAGTACCCGAGGGCCATACATGAATGTAATTTGGCTCTTGAAGTTGCTCCTAAGTATAGTAAAGCACTTTTGAAGAGAGCGGGGTGTTATGAGGCTTTGGGCAAGTTAGAATGGGCTTTGAGAGATGTTAGACGCGTGTTGAGTATGGAACCGAATAATGTAACAGCTTTGGAGGTTGAAGATTCGGTGAAGAAGGCGATTGAAGAGAAGGGTTTGAAAGTTGAAGAGGTTGAAGCTGTTTTATTGGCTGATTGTAGCGAGCCCAAGCCGGTTAAAGCTTTGAAAGAGAAGGCTAAAAAGAGCAAGAATAACGGTGTTGAGAAAAAGGGTGTTCAAAAAGTTAACCAAAGCAAGATTGAAACTCAAGAAGTGAAAGAAAAAAATGTTGAGGAAAGCAAGGATGTAAAGGTTGTAAGTGTGAAGGACAACAAGGCTGAAAAAGTGAAGGACAATAAGGTTAAGAGAGTTAAGGACAAAAGGGCTGTTAAGAAAATGGAGGATAAGGTAGTTGTTGAGGATAAAAATAGCATTAAAGAAGAAAAAATTGTTGCAAGGACGGTGAAATTGGTGCTTAATGATGACATAAGGTGGGCTCAACTACCAGTTGATTGTAGTATTGGTTTAGTGAGGGAAATAGTGTGGGACCGTTTTCCCGGCTTAGAAGGCGTGCTTATCAAGTACAAAGATCAAGAAGGAGATTTAATCACCATCACAACTACTTCTGAGCTGAGGATGGCTGAAAGTGCTAGTGATCCTCAAGGTTCTTTGAGACTCTATTTAGTAGAAGTTAGTCCAGATAAAGAGCCATCTTATGAGGGTTTTACAAATGATAGTGTACCTAAGGCCAGTAGCTTGATATCTAGTGTTTCAGAGAATGGAAATGAGGGAAAAGTTAGGGAAGTAGAGAAAGTAACAACATGTGTAGAGGACTGGATTGTTCAGTTTGCAAGGCTGTTTAAAGATCATGTGGGATTTGAATCTGACTCATATTTGGATCTTCATGATCTAGGGATGGAGTTATATGCAGAAGCAATTGAAGAAACCATTACAACCGAAAACGCCCAAAAGCTTTTTGATATTGCTGGTGGGAAGTTTCAAGAAATGGCTGCTTTAGGGTTATTTAATTTAGGAAATGTTCATATGAATAAGGCAAGAAAATGGGTGGTGTTTGCAGAGGATGGGACCAAAGAATCAATACAAGAACAGGTGAAAAAAGGATACGAATGGGCAGAAAAGGAATATGTAAAGGCAGGGAAACAATACGAAGAGGCTATAAAAATTAAACCTGATTTTTATGAAGGGCTTCTTGCATTGGGGCAGCAACTGTTTGAGCTTGCAAAACTTTCATGGTGTTATTCAGTTGGAAACAATAATAGTCAAGAATCAGGTCTTTCTGCACAAGTTTTGGAGTTATATAATAAGGCTGAAGATAGCATGGAACATGGTATGCAGATTTGGGAAGAACTTGAGGAACAACGATTAAATGGATTGAGTTTGAATGATAAATATAGGGATGATTTGGTAAATTTGGGGTTGGAAGGATTTTTAAAAGATGTGCCTGCGGATGAAGCAGCTGAGCAAGCTGCACATTTGAGATCTCAGATGTACATTTTATGGGGTACTTTGCTTTATGAGCGATCTGTTGTGGAATTTAAGATGGGTTTGTCAGCATGGGAAGAATCTTTGGCAGCTTCAGTTGAAAAGTTTGAGCTAGCAGGAGCATCACCAACGGATCTAGCAGTAATCGTAAAGAATCATTGCTCTAATAGAACATCTTCTGAAGGTAATTTAGTTAGAAAATAAATACATTGAACATGTGATTTTGCAATTATTAAAATTGCATCTTCACTCCATTTTTAATTGAGAATTTACTAAGAAAGGTAATAAGAGGTCCTAAGTTTGATGATTTGGAGCATGAGTAATTTTCTCTTCTGTAAATGATTGAAGTTAATTTTTCTAACATACTTGGCTGGTTAAATTATAATTTTGATATATATGAGTGAAATCTCAGGCTTTAACAAATTTAGGGATCAAAATATGGATAAGTAATTCCAATTTTTTCAAAATTGAATTTTTGCTCCTTTGTTGAGAGTATATTATTCATACCCTTGATTATCAAATTTGAATTTTTTGCTTCAATTTTCTTTGTAATTCTTTTATTTCTAATTGAGTCACTACTCTTTCTCAAACTGTTTGCTAAAATGTTTCAACCATGCAATCATTTTATTATTTATATTATCAACTTTGGAGAGCAAGTGATTCTAGTTAGAAGTCTAGTGACCAAATTAGAAATGAAGTGAAAGTGGATTGCATAAATTCTGTACAAGAAATACATGTATGTATTTGATTTTAAGTAATTTATTTATTGCAGGTCTTGGTTTCAAGATTGATGAAATAGTTCAGGCATGGAATGACATGTATGACGTGAAGCGGTGGCAGACTGGTGTACCCTCTTTCCGGCTGGAACCGCTCTTTCGGCGTCGCGTTTCAAAACTACACACTTTGATGGAAACCATCATATGATTTAATCATTGCAGGAGCTATATGTTTGTGAAGTAAGATTTTGATAATCCCCTTTTCTGCTTTCTGTATAATTTAGCAAATATTGTTTTGTCCCACACACCTCGTACCCTACAAATAACTTTGCTATAAGAGGGATTTATAGGTATCCCACTTGGGTAATTTAAAAGATAACATAAAAGATTCTGTCTATCTGTAGAAATGAAATTTATTTGATACTTGTTGCATTCATGTTGGTTTTCCTTTGTGATTATTATTATTACTTTTTTTAATTTTTAAGCTAAGTTTAAACAGTACTATGCAGGTTGTTTTGAGTTTTCTTTTTTTCTGGCATTGGAGTTGAAAGAAGAGAAGAGTTTGTTTATTTGCAGCAGCAGCAGCAGGTGTGTTTTGTATTGTAGTTGTATATCATTCATTTTTGGGTTTGGGGTGAGTAATTTATACAAATTTTCACATTAAAGATGCATGTTTTAGATAAAGACAATGCATTCATTTATTGATTTGTTAGGGTATAGCAGCAGCAGCTTGTTTTGCTAATGGTGAGCAAACAAGGTTGCATAGTGTGGGAATTGAATTGTTTGTTCATGATATACACATATATACATTTATTTATATATACATTTTGCTTGTTTTTTGTAAAATTGTTTCTTCCTTTTTATGTTTTATTTTTCTTATTGATGTTGAATTTTAATGATTTTCAGGAATTTTATACCGAGATTTAATGTTTTCTTGAACTTTTTCTACGAATTGCAAAAAGTTTATCGTTCTTTTGTTTTGAAATTTGTAGTAAAAAGTCTGAAAAATCACAATAAAAACCTTTATACTATCACATAAATTTTTATGTTAAAATGCCGCGTAAAAATTTGAACAAATCATGATATTCTACTTTTATAGAATTTTTTTGAGGGTTTTATAAATTAATTGAGCAAATCCTGGAATTCTATTGTTTGTGAATTGAGAGATTGTTTCGCTCAAAATAACAACTTTAAATATAAATCGTAAGTACCAATGAGCCATTGCCTCAATGGTACCCCAAGATTCTTCCAAATATGAGGTCTTGGGTTCAAATTCTTTCCGCAGCGAAATAGGGGTCTGAGGGGGTCAGGGGGTTTTCCCAGTGGGGTTTTCTTCTGGGGTGGTTATGGTGGCTCATGGGAGGTCCAGGTAACTAGACCTTGGTGACATGGCCTGGAAACAGTAGGATCACACGATTAAGACCTTCGCCGTTCAAAAAAAAAAAATCTCGTAATCACTGAAAACCCTAGTGACCTTTCTTATGCCTTAAGTTGACCCATATCAACTAACCTAACTAGCACATTAAGATATCCATGTGTACAGTGTATTAGCCAGACCTACTGACCGAGAGGTCATGGGTTCAAGCCCAGAGACAATTTAAAGGACATCCAAGTAAGAGAAGGAATCTTGAGCTTAATCTCGGGTTCTGGACCAATAGGGGCTGAGTGTTTACTCGTTTCAGGGGGTTCCCGCGCATCTGTTGTGGTCGCGTCTGACATCTGTTCGGTGGGCCCTGTTAAGACAATATACATGGTATGTAGGATCATCACCGTTCAAAAAAAAAGTTTTGATCTATCATTAAATAAAATCAACTTAAACACGTGTGTGGGAGAATGTTGATTTGATAAATCAATATTTTGTGAGAACTATGAGCAATTTTTTTTACATATGTTTAAATATGTGTAAAAAAGAGAACTAATTTACACAGTTATAACTTATAAGCTCTCACCAGTCTTACATAATAAAAAAAAATTATTATCTATTTTCTTGAGAGAACTGTAAGAATTTTTCTACGTATGTATAAAAGATACACTACTTATTGTTCCTTGTAAAAAAGAAAAGTTTTTATTTGATTAATTCCCTCCCATCCTCCCACACATATATACACACACAGAACCTACCTTTATTTTTTTATTATTTTTTTAACTTTCTCTTAAAGTGTAAACCATGAAAATCCATTAAAATCAATTCATATCCTTATTTTTTTCAAATATCGTTATGACACATATACAATAATTTTGTTTTTTTAACACAAGTATTAGTATTTTTTAGTCAAAAGTTGCAGTTGTGCTTGTTAAAAAGATCATATATAAGTTTTTTTAATGCATGTGAATTTAAAGATAAACATAAAAGACGAAAGATTTGTGTTTAATAATGATATTAAAAAAAGTTTGAATTGATTTTCATAAATTTATACTCTAAGATATAGTCTAGAAAAGACGCACACTCACAATAGTTAGCAGCTTATGATGATATCGTAATTTTTTTTTTTTTTTTTTGAACATCTAATTTTTCCAACTCTTTTTGTCAATTATAGAACTACAACCCTTAACTTATTTAAAAAAAAAAAAAACACTTTAATACACCTTAATACTATTGAAACAAATATCCTTTTGTTTAATGATTCTTCAATATTACTCTTTTTCCTTATCATTTATCTCTACTTTAGAGTGTGTCCAACAAGTGCCACCAACAATAGTGTCATATTGGGTCTCATCTTTCTCCTCGGTCATCTCCATCGAGTCATTGCTCCCTCTACTAGCTAGGTAGCGTCTTCATCTAACACGTAACGTGAGTTTTTTATTTAACAGTCTAGTAATGATAAAATATTTACCAAAATAGTATTCTTTGCAAAATAATCAGTTGTTTTTTAGCAATTTAAGATCACGTTTTTTTACTTTAACTTTAATTAACATTCTCTTTACAATTAATGGTTTTTTTTCTTTATATAACTTTCTAAAAATATTTAAATAAAAAGCAGAGCAAGATTTCAAATTCTATATATATGTCTATTTTAATTTATATAAAAAAATCTGTTACTATTTAAGAATAATATTGAAAAAACTTTTAGTAGGAAAAAAAACAACTCTTTTGAAAAAACAAAATATTATTTTAGCTTAAGTTTAATTTTTCCAAATACATATTTATTGCTAATGAATTTTTAGAAATATGTTATATTTTTTTTTTCTAAATTATGGTTTTATTTTAAATATTTACAAAAAGGATTTCATCAATGACATTTTTGTTATAATTATATTTTCTGCGTAAGTAATACTTAAATGTATAAATAAAAAGGGAAACTAATATGAAAATCAAAATGCTTTATGTTTTTTCTTCCTCACAGACTCATAGAAGTCAGTCACTCAATAAATATGTACTCATTAAAATTCGTTTATGCGTTAAATTGGAATGGAATTGTCATTTTTTTTTAAAAAAAAAGAAAACAACTTGAACCAACTTATCAAGTTATTTTGTTTATGTATATTTTTTTTTGTACGTGTCTTGTTTAATTTATGGACGTTTGAACTCAAATTATTATTATTTAATTATTAGCTTAAAATCTATTATTTGCTTAAATACACATCCTTTAAGTAAAATGCTCAAATTGTTTTAGTTTTTTTTTTTAAATTACACATTTACTCATTTACAAGTGTTAGCAGGTTTCTCTGTCGACATCACTATGTTTATTTTAATATTTATATAAAATAAAATTGTTTAAAAAAATATTTTTTGAAGAAATATTTTGTGACAATCCGACTTTTCGGATTAACTCCGTTAACTGAAAAATTAACAGAAATTATACATAATCAAATAATATCAACTAAAAGGGTGAGAATTAAACAAAATCTGGTCCAAAGTGTTTAAATTGCAAGGATTAAACTTGTAAATAATGATAACAATCAATTTTGACTTCTAAAAGTCAAAATTCGGCCAAAATGATTAGGGAAATTCGAATTTCACATTAAACTATTGGAATTAACTGAATTAATCATTTAATTAACATGCAATGATGATGATTAATCGTTCTTATCAGTTATTGAGGACATTAAACACCGAATTAAACTCAATTGTTGATTAAAAGTCGAAACCGTGAACGGTTACATTAGAAATCACATCATTTGATTTCAACATTTCGAATTGAGCATTCAAACCCATCATTCGGCAACCTTAGAAGCTCCTGCAAACAAGAATTCGATTCCAAGAGTCCCAGATAGAAGAATTCGATTTGGGGGTGGCCGAAACTCAAGCTAAAGTCGATCTACTTCAAGTTTACATCTAATCAAGTAAGTAATTACTCCTAAACAACCTAAAGTGGCCGACTAAGCATAGCCCTATGATAATTCGTGGTTCTAGTATCGAATTGATCGAGTTCTATTACTAGGGTTCATAGTATAAACGGATTTGGGGGTTATCGTTCAAATGATTTTAAAAACCAAATCGAATAACACAGAAAGTTTCGTGATGCTCTGTTCATTGAAACCCACATGTTAATTTCAGTTTTAAACATCGAAAGATAGGAGATCAAGTTCTAGGGTTTCTATAGTAAAACGATTTGGGTATTTCTAACAAAATAATTTTAAAAATCCAATTAATTTGTACTGATAGTTTCGTGATAGCATGTTAAACGAAAATCCTATATCAATTTCATATCACAATTTCGAATTAATCGATTTCAAATTCTAGGGTTCTAACTAGAAAACGATTTGGGGTTTTCTATTCAAAAGAGTTCGAAAATCAAATTAATTGTTATCATCAGTTTCAGATGATTCCGACTAAGCATAACCATATCTTAATTCGAAGTTCTAATATCGAATCCCAAGAATTTGGTTATTAGGGTTCTTTAACATAAACGTTTTGGGGATTTTATTGTAAACTAGATTAAAAATCAAATTAAACATGACTGATAGCTTCGAAATTCATGAAAACCCTATGGATTTATATTGTAATCTTAACGAATTGAATCAAATTGAATCAATGATAAAGAGGTTAGGTTCGAATCAGTGTAGATCAAAAGAAATTGTATGATTCGGCCAAAAATAATCCAATTAAACTCACTGATGGATTCGTTTGGATCCATAGAAACAAAGCCCTATAGTTTTAAGCATAATTGAGTTCGAATCGGACCCAATTGGAACCAAGATTGGTTCGGTTTAGTAAAACAAGGGGGAACCCGACCATGATTGATTAAAACCATTTGAAATGGACTCTGTTAACGAAATTGGAGGCAGAGGAGATGGTAGGGGGTGTGTACCGGGGAAGGGAGGTCGCGGGTTCGAACCCGGCTCCAACTGTTTTTGGGTTTTAACACTATTTTTGGTATTTTGATCATATCTCATTCGTTGTAACTTCGATTTAACCCATTCAAAAGGCGTTGGAACCGAAATGGAATTCCGAACGTCATGAAACAATAAAATTTATATCTTGACTTGAAACCTTAATCGCGTGTATTTTACGCGCATGTAAATTTAATCGTATACGTGTATATGATTTAAACAAACAAAATAAAATTCGTGTATGCTTTCGTATGTACGTTCCACACAATCTAATATACGTGTGTTGACACGTATGTGATTTAAAACACAAAATGACATCCCGAATAACACAAAGTTATTATTATAACACAGATTCTTCGTAAAGGATTTTCTGCGCGATTTCACGTGTGTTGATCATTCTGTTTGCTATCAAAGGTGCGTACACGGCCCCTTTTCTTATTTTAACTGTTTTGGGGGAGAAAACATGTGCAACAAACATTTTAGATACATATCACTTGCATGAGTTAGCTGTTTACTATAAGTGCGAACATAGCAATTACAAGTCCTTACACTTCGAACCGTTTAGTTTACCGTAGTGCAAAGCTTGGTAGTTGAAGATAGATCTATTGGGTTTGACAAACCTCACTTGGTAGATGGGATCTACGCAAGTGTTTGACTAGCCAAAACACATTACTATTGTTGTGCTAGACAATAGTGGAAAGGCAAACAACATTCTAACAGTCAGCTTCGGTGTCGACCGCTTATGTAAATAGTACAAATGACTAGCTATCATGACTATGCAATGTGTGATTATGTTACCTGCCAACATTTTGTTCAAACAGTGGTTTCAAACATTTGTGAATACTTAAACCTGTGTATGCACCAACCTTTGTGTTGACTTGATTTACATGTTTTCTCATGACACTAAGGCACAAGCAAGGACAAGCAGGGACTAGGACGTTGAGTCTTATGCATACAGTTTATAATGATTGTTGATTTAAAACATTGAACATTGTATTTATGGTTTTGCAACTGTTACACTATGTTGTTGGTTTTCAAACGCTTCCGCAAACGTTAAAACTCTGATATTACAATTTAGACCAAATTTATGTTTGAGAAGCATATAGAGGTCTTTCGTTATGTCTAATGCCTGAGATCCTGGTTTGTCACGCCCTAAACGGTATGATTCCGTTAGTTGAAATTTGGGGGTGTGACAGATCGGTATCAGAGCCATTGGTTATAGCGAACTAGATTTGCATTGGTAGACTAGACTATAACTGTTAGACATTAGACACACTTGCTTACACGATAGTTTGCATAGCAATTACATATGGTATTATGTAATAGACATGGCCTTACCATCCACACCTAGTTACAAGGAACATCAAGTTGTATCATCACCAGCATCCCAGAAGGGGCGACTTAAACCAATGGATGACGCGATTCACTACGATGAGGAGATACACATATGACAGAGGTAGAACGGCCAGTGTTGGCAGTGGATCCCTGATCTAATTCGCAGTTGGGTGCGTGAGGAACGAGTACTTCCGCCACCTACTCCTGACACTACTACTAGTAGTTGGACATTACCTACTCTGAGATACTCACCAGAGCAAGCATTTGCAGCTTTTGTTGCACGTATGAATCGGGAGATTCACAACATGCGAGAGGCAGCTGGATAGATCACTGGATTACTAGAGGGATGAAATAAGCTCTATGATTCACAAAAACAAGTCAAAGGATGAAATAGGCTCTGTGACTCACTATAATAAGTCAAGGGATGAAATAGGCTCTGTGACTCATTAAAGCAAGTCAAGGGATGAAATAGGCCATATGACTCAATAAAACAAGTCAAGGGATGAAATAGATCCTATGGCTCACTCGAACAAGTCAGGGGATGAAATAGGCCCTTTGGCTCACTCAACGAGTCAGCGGATGAAATAAAAACCCAATGACTCAAACAAAATCATTCTTTAGTTCGGGACTATATCTACTAGTTCCACTAAATTTCTAGTTCTGACAAATGATCCATCACTCTTTACAACATTGACATCAGTTAATAAGGTTGTGGCTTCAGCCTTGATGAGAAAACATCAATTTTCATTCTAACTCCCCGACAACATTCTTATAGCTCTTGGTACTCCCACATGTACGGTTTACAAAGACCGCTTTATGAACTCATTAACTGTAAGATGAGAATTCATACCCAAATTCTTGCCATGCTTGAAGTACCACCAAACGGACACTGTCACTCGAGTCAAGTAGAACTATAGTGATCGTGAGAATTCATATTAGGTTTTAGGGTTTGGTTTTTAGCTTTTAAGTTGTATCTTTGTGTTAAAGATTTGTTTTTAAAGTTTTGGTTTTAGTATTAGAGTTTATTGTTTATGATTTAAGGTTTGGGTTTTAGGGTTCGACAAGCCGGTTCCAATGACGCAAAAATGAGTTCAATCGGGGTTTCTTTGAGTCGGTTTTCTATTTTTTAAAATCCTTCTTAGCCTTTTTAGGCAAAATAAACTTTTTAGGGGAATCCTACCCTATATACATATATATATATATAGGGAGATGATTAAATGTTAACTCATGTTTATTGCGTTAACGAAATAAGTACATCTTATTACTTTGGGGCCTACACTAAAGTAAATCTAAATGTGTATGCTTTTTTCTTTTTAATTAATGTAGGACCCACTTACATTAATAAAAAAATAAGAAAAAACATACACATTTATATTTACTTTAATATGTGCCCCAAAGTAATAAGATGTAGCTATTCGGTTATCGCAATAAGGAAGGGTTAACATTCGAGCCATCTCCTATATATATATACATACATATACATGCATACATACTATACATATACATACATACATACATACATATATATATATATATATTAAAAACATATGTAAAGTAGCTTCAAAATCTTGATTATATATTTAAACTAGGGGTTTACCCGCGCGTTGCGGCGGGAATTCTTCCACGATTTTGAATATCATAATATAGACAAAATTCTGTATATCAAAGTGCAGATATATTACAGTTGTCGCTTCGATGTAAAATCATAAAGTGTATTCGTTATAAACATGTCTTTCATATCATAAAAAAATGTTGTGCTTCCGAAATGACAACCGTTATGATGTGTTTTATATCTGTATTTAGAAAAACAAAATTGTAAGCCATATCACTCTACCATACGGGTATTTGATCACAATAGCAGTGATAACATTGAAACCATCAAAATACATATAAAAACCGGCCGCAACGACTGTCAATATGTTTATCGTATGCATCATCCGTTGTATTTTCTGACTAAAAATTAAATGATGAACCATACAGTCTTGTTGTGGTTAAAACATCACATATATCAAAATGCAGATAGAAACCGGTCACAAAACAGAACATTAAACATTATTTTATTAGTAATATTATCAAAGTACTATTATTATTTAATTAAAATACGAAACTTCTTTTGAAGTGGTAAAAAAGGAAATCATTGCAAATTTCTTTTGCGGGGTAAATGCATTAAAAATGGACAAATTTTAGCGTATGGTGCTGCTACAGTTGATGGCAAACTCGCTTTGAGAAAAAACGTATTAGCAGCTTATATGCTATGAGAATGTTACAATTTTGAAGATGCTGTTCAAATTTTTTTTCCAAATTTTCAATTTTCCAAACGGTAATAAAGAAAAGAAAATAATTGCCTTTGGGACGATTTTAACAAAAGCTAATAATAATAGTAAACATGCCAACCTATTATACTAACGTTAATTATTTTCTTTTCCTATATCTTTTGCAGCGGTTGAGAAGAAAAAAGAAAAAGGTTTTTGGAGCGGTTCTACAATATAAATATTTTTTGCAGCGCTTAAATTTTATCATATTTTAACTCAGCATCAAATTTTGAAGCGGTTTTCAAAAAATAAATTTTATCTTTAACAGCGGTTCAAAGTTGGATTTTTTGGAGCGGTCCGTTAACATTTGTTTTGAAACAATCTCTTCCCATATGTTTTGAAGCGGTTCATGCAATCATTACCTTTTCTAATTGTATATATTTATATAGTAATATTTTTAAGAACAATTATATGAAGAAAAATATATTAATTGTAAAGAGATGTAATTAATCATAGTTACAATCAAAAAATTAGTCTTAAATGACTAAAAATCACATTTTAGTAATTACGTTAAAAAAATAATATTTTAGTTAATATTTTTATAAGCAACACTAGTTTGATTAAAAACTAATGGTTTATAGCCTAATGATTATCAATTTAACTTTCTTTTAATGAAAAGTAGAGCTGGCAAGATGAGCGGGTTGGGTCGGGTTGGGTGACGGGTCAGGATGTGTTCGGGTCAGGATGAGTTCGGGTCAAGATGGGTCATTTTAGAAAAATGGTCTGTTTGGTTCGGGTCAGAACGGGTATTCTCAAAAAAAGGCACGGGTTGAAACGGGTCGGGTTAAAAAATGGCCCAACTTATAAAAAAAATGTAAACAAAACAATAACAACCTGAAATACATTGATCGAGCATGTATGGACTATCTTTTCCCTACATAACAAAACTAATATTCTTGAAACTTCAACTCCATAATATTCTCAAAATCAATAATATCCTATATTATGAATTTCTTTTTCTGCAGCATTGATCCTAAACCTTCAGCTCCATATCACAAAATAACCTCCAACTTAATATTCACAAATGCATAACCTCCGGCTCAACGTTCTGTCTTGTTAGCTCAATAGCTTGTGATCCTGGTGGTCAATTGTGATTTGGTTCAAAAAACCATTGTTTTTAAAATGAAAACAATATTAAAGCCTTAAAGGAATACAGGGGTATTTAAAATATATATCAAATATAAAATAACAAAAAATTACCTGTTTTAGATCTGTCTTGCTAGGCCCATTCATCAATAACATGTTTATAGCATTTAAACTTACCGAAGTCATTGACAGCCCTTTCAGTTTAAAAGGATTTTCATGTCAGAGCTCAAAACATGAAATTAAGATCCTTAACATGAAAGATTAAAGGAAAACAAAATGCACCAAGAATATAAGAATAACAACCGTACCCGATAGATCACACACATAGCACAACTATTAGTAGGGTACGAGATACTCTAAAAGTTACTATTATTATAGGTTGGAATCAATGCTTCAATATCTACAAATAAAAAACTTCATTTTCGGCTAGTAGCTTAGAGTTGGTGAATAACATAGATATTACAAAACAAAGTGAATGCTTTCAAGATTTTATCTTGAGAAACTGAACTTAATTCTACATTCTTGATAACATTCTCAAATATAAGAATGTAAATGGAAGGTAAAATGTATGTATGGGTACTTGGGTAGTCAAGAATGTAAATGCACTTAAACAAACACATATAAAACAAGCCACCCATAAGACAAAAGCTTCCACCCACCAAAAAAACATGAAGACAGCAGCTAATTTATTCACAAAAACATTTCAACAAACACTTGGTGAGCATTAGAGTAAAACAAATGTGAAGAAGATCCTACAGGTTGAAAAGCATAACACTAAGAAAGATGATTGATGAAACAATGAAAGCATCGACTTATCATAACCCTAAAATCACAATCTTTGAAGTTGCAAACACAAATGATTCATTCAGGTATCAAAAATGAAATAGATAAACATAAATAAATACATACATATATGGTTCTCATTGAGGATTGTGTAGTGAGCCTTGAAAGCATAAAAAATGAAAATAGATAAACATAAATAAACACATACATACATGGTTGCAATCCTCAATGCACACGTTACAACCCTTTGTTGATTTTGAAACAAACGGACCAAATTTACGAGAACAATCTAATCGAAGAATACAGCCTAATTGAAGTTCCAGCTGCTGGTCCAAAGTTATAATCGAATTTCAGTACCTGTTTACCTGAGATGTGAGCCGCTCTGTGGCTGAATGACGAGAAACGACCGACCGAAGATGACCCTGCGAGTGGATTCGTGAGCTAATCGTAGTGCGTAGATGAGTTAATCGTGATCAATCGATGAGAAATATCGAAGCTAATAGTGAATCCGTGATCGATCATTCAAGAGCAGGAATCAAAGCTAATCGTATGCGTATTTTTTAGTTGCCCACATGGATGATGGGTGTATGTCCATCCTGACCCGTTCTTTTATATTTCAACTTTTATTTTTCCCATCCTAACCCTTTGCTAATACTAATTAACCCATAATAGACCATATCCATAAATATAATATCCATTTCAGCCCAACTTAATATACATGGGCTAAGTTTGCCAGCTCTAATGAAAAGTCTTAAGTTGGAATCCTGGTTGGGACATATTTGTTGAGTCAAGATTATAGATTTACTCAGTTATAAAGTTTTTCGTTAGGTGGGTACGAGCGTACGTCTCAAAACTTTAAGTCCAAGAAAAACGTTGAAATCATGTCTTGGTGTCGTGCCGTTAGAAGAGAAAAACTAGTTTGATAAAAACTTTACATAACATTCCAAACCGTCATTGAGTTTTAAAACTAAATTAATTTATAAAAATAATAAATAGATGAACCAACGAGGGATTGACAGATGACCAATCATACATAAGATTTTTGTATAAATAAATGTATTTAATATGTTTGAATACGAGTCAAACATTGAAGATTTAAATCATCATGACTCATCGATGAAACCCTAACCTTCGTGCCGATTGGATCCCCAAATTCGATCTCCGAATTAACCACTGAATTATTTATATCTGTTGAAGGTGGATCTTCTCTAAAGAGAGATGACGATCCTTTATACGCTTGTGGCGAGGGGATCTGTGGTGTTAGCGGAATTCAGTGGCACTCCGACGAACGCCAGCACGATCGCCAGGCAAATCCTGGAGAAAATCCCTGGAAGTAATGATATGAATGTTTCTTATTCTCAAGATCGCTATATTTTTCATGTCAAGCGTACTGATGGCCTCACCGTTCTCTGTATGGCCGACGACGTTGCAGGAAGTAATCTTAAATTTATCCCTTTATCACCTTATGCTCTGTTTTCATCATCTGCATTGTTCAATAGCTGTGTAATGTGAAGTTGTTTATGACTGAGCAAATGATGGGATCCTGAAATGGGTATTCTCATTTGTGAAGCTGGATTTAAGCTTACGTAATGATAGTAATCATTCTTATTTGATTGTTAATAAAACAAAGATCCAAATAAAAACTTAGAATCAGACTCAATTAAAACTTCAAATTAAAAACTGGTATTCTTTCTGTCAATTACTAAAGGGGTGTTTGAAAGTGGACTAAGAGATTTATAATAAGATTGTGAATTGAAGTTAGTATAGTTAGGTTATTCATTGTCAATAATCAGTTTTATTGGAGTAATTATTTATCTACTTCTTCAAATTCAAGTATTTCAAGAACATCCAAATTGCCTCCAGGCGTGTAGCATAGTTTGTTAAGGATGGAGTTCTTTGTACTTTAACAAAATATAGATGTGGTGTTTGATCCATGGGGTTGGCACCCTCCATCGCTTTGCCACTAGGTGAATTTGATTTACCTCTCATGTGATGGGCTTGAGGCAAGGCAGTCTGGCGTGGGATGGTTAGCAAGTCTTGCATCACACATTTTGGACTTTAACAAAAGAACATCTAAATACCCATGCAGTCATATAAACAAGGTTGTAGAAATCACTATGCGCTAGAGTCTAGACAGGTTGTGGAGTACCAACTAGGGACTATTTAGTATTAATATTCAAAATAAGTATAATTTTTAAATAAGTATAATATTCAAATACTTCAAAGATGGTGACGAATTTTGATACGAGAGGCCCAAAAAAGTCACTAAAATCCAAAAAATTTTTAAAAACCAAAAAAATAGCCTTTGACTACTTAGCCTATTTTTGCGTAACTAGCTGAGTTTGTCTGACTAGTGTGATTTTTTATCACTAACCTGATTATTGGCTTTGCCTGACTGCTGATTAATACCAATGTTTTTGGGAAATTACATTGGATGTCGGTCGACTGCCAATTAATTGTTGATTAATCTCCTCCTAGATCTGATTTTTAGAACACTAATTCTTGATAGCCTACTACATGTGTAATATGGTTTCATTTTATTTCACCTCTATTCCATCTACCAGCTATATTTATACCATTTGAATAGTACCTTTCATTCTATCCTTGGGAATGACTCCTATGATGGGGGGTGTGTTGAGAATATTGATCAGAGATCTGAAACTAAAACTTAGTGTGATGTGTATATATGGTCTTGAGTTACATTCTTAATCACAAGTTCATTGAGTTTATTGGCACCCTACTTGTGCCGTTAATTGCATATATAAATAACACCATATATATTTCAGGGAGAATTCCTTTTGCTTTTCTTGAAGACATTCATCAGAGATTTGTTAGGACATATGGGCGAGCAGTTCTTACAGCACAGGCTTATGGCATGAATGATGAATTTTCAAGGGTTTTGAGCCAACAAATGGAGTATTACTCAAATGATCCTAATGCAGATAGGATAAATCGTTTAAAAGGCGAAATGGGTCAGGTGAATTTTGCTTCTGCTCGTTAATACAGTGCACATTTTTTTTAATAATCTAAATAACATATCTCTTTGATATTATTATGACCTTTGCGGGTACATTAAAGATCTATTTTTGTTTTAAACTTGTTTTCTTGATTATAAGATGCAAGAGACAACTGATTTTTGCTCACATGTTTTGAAGAATGACTTTATTAATGTTTTTATTAAATCTGGATTGCATATGTGAGTACGCACTCTCATTTTTAACATGCCACTTAACCTAGGATAAGATCATATGGTATGGTAATGCTAGTTTGTTGGTAGAGGTGGCATTTTTAACCTGTTCATTTATGAATGAGTCCATTGTTTTTTTTTTTTAATCTTTTTTCCTTTTTTCTTCTTCTTCTTTTTGTTTTTTTTTTTAACTCAAACACGTTAAATGAAAAAATATATAAATAAATAAATAAAGAGGTTTGAAACTTACAGAAGTCTATGGTGGTAAGTGCTTACAACCTCCCCAAAGCCTTGTTGGAGAATATATTAAATGGCTATTCTAAAAATATTTTGTTGTATGCATAGTTAGCACATCAGTAATTTGTTAAAACAAGAAACAACCATACTGGCTTGTTTTAACTTAAATGCCATTTTGACTTGTTACATGACTTGCCAGTTTGCCATATCTACCATTGGGTTTTGATCTAAATTTAATAATGTTTTTTAGGTTTCACATTTTGTATGTTAATATGTAAGTTTTTTAATGATGTGTGATTGTCTAACCTGGATCATTATGGACTATGGTGCGTTTTAATATGATAAAACAGGTACGAAGTGTGATGATTGAGAACATAGACAAGGTCTTAGACAGAGGTGATCGCCTAGAGTTGCTTGTAGATAAAACCGCCACTATGCAAACTAATACATTGCGCTTCAGAAAGCAGACGCGCCGATTCAGGAGTACAGTTTGGTGGAGAAATGTCAAGCTCACGTAAGTTTTCTTATTCTGAAAATCTGAGTATTTGTCCTATAAACCGATGCCTTTGAAACACTTAAACTTACATATAAACAAACATACATACCCAACAAATCTCACTCTAAAAGTATGGTCTGAGAAGGGTGAGATGAGGGCCAGTCTTACCTCTATGGTTAGGGAGTCCCCCAACTTGTAAAACAAATAAAAAATGGTACATATAATAAACAACAAAAAACAAGTATATTGTATTGAAATAATGAAATCGCATAAAAGGACACATAAGGCATAAATGCTTGCTATCTCCTCCTACTCCAAACTAATTACACCATTGCATGGGTTAGAACCCATGACTTCCCATTCTAAGAGGCATATGTTGTTTTGGCTCAAAATGCAGGATTGCTCTCATATTGCTTATCCTGGTGATTGTTTATGTTGTATTGGCATTTGTTTGCCATGGGATAACCCTTCCTACTTGTCTATAAGGAATCAAAATGCAGACTTTGAACTCATTCTTGATTTGGAATCAAGATTAGATTGATCATTAAGCTTTGACTTGAAGTCAATCTGCCTCGATTCCAATTCCAATTCCAAATCTTGGTGATTGTTGAACGCTGTGTGGGATTGCCAATTGTGTGTGAAGTTGTTCAGTTTCGCTTCATTGTGATTTATGAAACTCGTTGCATATGTGTATCATTAAATATTATTTAACTATTCATGTCTATCAATTTGGAGATCAAGAGATTCAGTTTATTTCAATGTTGACCTGTTTCTGGCTAATGTATAAGAACAAAACATGATTGCATTGGTGTGCTATATGAGGTTTTGATTTGGTTTGATAATTGTATCTCTTTTTGAATTTTCAATAATCGAAAAACCTATCAAGCTAAAGAATTTAAATAGATACGATAAAGTTACATGTGTATACACATGCATGTATCTTAGCATACACATAAAAAATCATATTTGATCAAGTTCCATGAGGCTTGTTTTTTATCTACATTTTTACCATTATAAGAGCTTACAAAACCAAATATATTGACTTTTTTTTTTAAACCCCCCCCCCCCTTCAAAAAAAAAAAAAGTATTATCGTGTAGCCTGTTTAGGTTGAGTACTCGCCGAGTAATTTCTGAATACTCGTCAAATGGGTCAAATACTCATAATATAGATAAATGGGTTGCTTTCTGTGAGTAATTAAATTATTTTGAGTTGAAATGAGTAGCTTAATAACATATAATGGATTGGGATGAATAATACCATAAGACAATGTAGGTCACAATGGGTAATCGAAATATTATGAGAATAAAATAGATTCAAATGGGTAATAATTATGAATGATATTTTTGATAATAAAATTATTAATATTATGTAAATAAACTATTTATTTATTTGCAACCCATTTTAACTTGAGCTAAATGATGTTTTTTTTAAAACGACTTATTTTACTCTCAAACAGATTTGACTTAAAACTCATTCTTACCTGTATTTATTCTGACTAGTTATTTAACCTGATTCACCACATCTATTTTATCAGGCTTAAGGATTCCCTTTTTATAATCTCTTATGATGATTTTAAATGTTTTATGCTTCATACAAATATGTTATCCACATGTATGTAAGTTGAATGAACGAAACAAGAAAGAAAAAAACTCATGCATTGGGGAATTTAAAGGAAGAAAAATAACATTTGAAATGTTAGCATAAAAAAATAAAGTATTTGGAATTTGGATTATGTAAAGTAAATGTAGCATTTTTCTATTCTGTAATCCCCTCATCCCCCCCCCCCCACCCCACCCCACCCACCACACACACACACAAGAAAAGAAAACAGTGTTTGGTACTTCAAGCAATCCTATTGTAATTTATATTTTTCTATTTTTTTAACAGCCAACTAATCAACTGTCAGGTACTCCGTACGCGACCCTTAATGGCTAAAGAATGCCCTAGCTGGCCACTAGTACAGACGGACGGAACCCTAGCCCACTAGGCACTAGCCACCAATTCCCGGGGAAGACGACTCAAGCACCCGCCCAAAGGTACGACGGTGGAAGGCCGGTAAAACCGGGTGTGATCAAGAATCGAACACAGGACCTGAGTCTCCTATCACTTCCCGTACCTCAATCTTACCACCAGGACAAGACATCATTGGTTTATATTTTTCTATGTAGGGGTTTAATTTCTTTTAGGCTGAGCCGATTCACATTTGCTTAGTTCACAAGAGTTATAGACCAGTATTCTACAAAATGTTCAAATTGTGACGGGACACCTCACTTGGATGATTAGCAAGTGCCTATTTTTGATGAAATAAAGTTGTTAAAAAAAGATAATTGAACCAAAAGTGACTTCTTTAAAAAATAATATATATAAATTTGGTTAAAAAGAAATCTTCTTTTGATATAGGCTATCTACAATACCAAGTCTCGAAAAGGAAATTCAACAAAGACAAAGGGAATATAAAATAAAAACTTAACATAGGAATCAATTGATAGATTCTAAGAATGTTAACTGGATCATGAAATTAAAATGCTTGATTTGAGATATGTTATCTCCAATACAAAGGCTTAAAAAGTGAAAAGAAAATTCAACAAGAGTACAAGACAAATCAAATAAATAACATTTAAATACAAACCCTAAGAACAAATTTCTGTTAAGTGGGTTTAAAGCTAACATTTTATATGAAACATGTATTCAATCTATGCTCCTTTTATATTATAACTTTGTTTGTGATTTGGTTATGCATGTTTTTGGGAAATCAAGATTTCATTAAATCATCATTAAAAATTTAGTTGTAGAAAATATTGTCAGTGTAAAAAAAAATATGTCCATCTAGTTGGACATGACTCCACGAATGCACCATTGTATAATATAAACACAAATATATATGTTACATAAAACACATATTTGTTACATTATTATATTACATCAACGCATTATATATAAAACTTTATAATATAAAGTTAAATCATGTTAATATTATTTTTTTATACAAACATACAATCATATATTATTTTTTATATTAAATTATAGCAAGCTTGTTATTTTTGAAATATTAATTTTTATTAACAATTTGAAATTTATAAATTTTTAACATTAATAATATAATATTAAAATCAAACAAAATAACAAAATGACACATAAAAAGACATTTAAAACTTTAATTATATTTTTATTTTATATAATAAAATTATTTTAATCATGTAATTTTATTGTTAAATTCGTGTAAAACATTAGTTTTAAGTAAATAGTTAGCACATTAATTAACTGTAGGAATAAAAAAATGTGCTACTCTAACCATCCCCCACCCCACCCCCCACATCACTCTCTCCATTTTCGTATGATAAATATTTCATCAAGAAAAATCTATAAATAGAAGAAGAACAATTCGTTAATCAAACTCACAACAATGAAGCATCACCATCATCATCAGCAAGCATCATCTGAGGCCGTATCATCATCATCATCATCATCATCTGAAGCAGCAGCAGTTTCATCATCATCATTATCGACATCACAGCCGCCGCCGCTTTCACCGGCCGTACAGCTAATGAATGCAACATCTCCCGCGACTGACGACCATCCTGCATCATCGTCTTCTCGTGATTCTTCATCCTTCTCCTCATCATCGTCATTGGAGTCCGTGACAATCGAGAGGCGAGGCGAATTCACGGCCGTGTGTAAATGGACGATCTTCAATTTTCCTAGGGTTAAAACCAGGATTTTGTGGAGTAAGTATTTTGAAGTCGGCGGTTATGATTGCCGTTTGTTAGTGTACCCTAAGGGTGACTCACAGGCATTGCCTGGCTATATTTCCATATATTTACAGATCATGGACCCTAGAGGAACTTCCTCTTCTAAATGGGACTGTTTTGCCAGCTATCGATTGACTGTTGTAAACCCTATCGATGATTCAAAATCTGTTCATCGTGATTCTTGGCACAGGTTTTCCACAAAGAAGAAGTCTCATGGATGGTGCGATTTTACACCCTCAGCCTCTATTCTTGATATGAAATCAGGTTTTTTGTTTAATGAGGATCATTGTGTTCTCATTACTGCTGATATTCTTATCTTGAATGAATCCATTAACTTTGTGCGTGATAATAATGAGCTTCAATCAAGTTCTGTGTCAAATTCTGTTGTGATGAACGGACCAGTTGGTGATGTTTTGAGTGGGAAGTTCACTTGGAAGGTTCATAATTTTAGTTTGTTTAAAGAAATGATTAAGACACAGAAGATAATGAGCCCTGTTTTCCCTGCTGGAGAGTGTAATTTGCGTATTAGTATATATCAGAGTACAGTTAATGGGGCAGATTATCTGTCCATGTGTTTGGAAAGTAAAGACACTGAGAAGGCATCTATTGCTGATAGGAGTTGTTGGTGTTTGTTCCGGATGTCAGTTTTGAATCAAAAGCTGGGGATGAATCACATACATAGGGATTCATATGGACGCTTTGCTGCTGATAATAAAAGTGGGGATAACACCAGTTTAGGGTGGAATGATTATATGAAAATGGTGGAATTTTCAGGGGCTGATTCAGGGTTTTTGGCAGATGATACGGCTGTGTTTAGCACATCTTTTCATGTCATTAAGGAGCACTGCAGCTTCTCAAAGAATGGGGGATTTAATGGAGGAAGAGTAGCGAGTAGTGCTCGAAAGTCAGATGCTCATATGGGGAAATTCACATGGAAGATTGAAAATTTCACAAGGTTGAAGGATCTTCTTAAAAAAAGGAAGATTACAGGCCTTTGTATCAAGAGCAGGAGGTTCCAAATTGGAAACCGTGATTGCCGCCTTATAGTTTATCCCCGAGGTATGCCATGTGAATATGTGATTGCCCTATTTGTGAACAAAAATGTCCTGGCTGTTTCGTACCAATCTAGCAAGCTGTAGAAAGAACTATGTGCACCTTTATATCAGCTGAATGATCAATTGGTTATTTAGACCGTAAGATTCCAAAAATTATTTAGAGGGAAAAATCTATGTACAGTTGTAGATCAAAGTGTGCAGTATTGTGATGGACTACTAATATGTGTGCTCTGCTGTGGTGTTCACTAAATTATAGTTATGCTTGTCAGTTAGGGGGTATTTGGATGTAATGATTTTATTACTCTGGTTTCAAGTTATGATAACCTTTTTCTGCCTATGATTATATTGCTATATGTGATTAAATAATTGAATTATTGTTTTTATACTAGCTGCAACAAACTGTTTTTCTAATGTTAGAATACCATTACTTATATTTTATTTGTTGCTTCCTGAAATAATCCTAATTTATCAAACACTCAACACCAACAGAAGTAATTACTGAAACTATAATAGGTTGTGATAATTACCCTTTTTCTAAATAATTCTGTTAAAACTGTAGCAAGCTGTAGCATGTGCACTTTCATACCATCTGAATGTTTAACTGCTTTGCTAGATTGTAAGAATCCAAGCGTTACCCAGATAATAAATCCTGTGTACATATGTTAATATAAGTCTAATATTTTGATGAACTAATAAGTATATTGTACATCAGCTTTCACTAAATTATAGCTATGCTTGTCCATAAGGGTTTAAGCTGTGAGAAACAGCATCTTGCACCAAGATTAAGGCTGTGTACATAAGATCACATTTTTTGGCATAGAGTTCAGTTTATAGCATTGTCCATTTACAAAGCGAACCGTCCCCTCCCCGGCTCCTGTGCAAAGTGGGGGCTAAGTCAAATTGTGTTGATTACTTTCCAGTGTAGCAGTCTGTAAACCTTATCTGCTTATGATTATTTTGCTTTTTATGAGTTAAGTAATTAGTTTTGGATTATCGAGTTAAGTCGAGCTGCAACAAAACTGTTTGTTAAATGTTAGAATAGCATTACTTGTATATATTATATGTTGCTTCTGAAATAAGCAGAATTTATCAACACTTTACACCAACAAAAGTATTTTTCATAATTATAAGAAATTAAGACTCTTAGTGGGAAAACATGTATGATTTTGACACTTGTGCTTCATTGTATCAGGGCAGTCTCAGCCACCATGTCATCTTTCAGTTTTCCTTGAAGTTACTGATTCACGAAATACTACGAGTGACTGGAGTTGTTTTGTAAGCCATCGTTTGTCAGTTGTCAATCAAAAGATGGAAGACAAATCTGTTACAAAAGAATCTCAGAATCGTTACTCAAAATCTGCAAAGGACTGGGGCTGGCGTGAATTTATTACTCTCACCAGTCTATTTGATCAAGACTCTGGGTTCCTTGTTCATGATGTTGTAGTGTTTTCAGCAGAAGTTTTAATTCTCAAGGAGACATCTATAATGCATGAATTTACTGATAAAGAAAGTGAATTTGGTAATACTGGACTCCTAGCAGATAAATTAGGCAAAATGAGTTCTTTTACATGGAAGGTGGAAAATTTCTTGTCTTTTAAAGATATAATGGAAACTCGCAAGATATTTAGCAGATATTTTCAAGCTGGTGGTTGCGAGCTTCGTCTTGGTGAGTGTTTTTCTTTGGTTTACCATTTGTTAAAATTATAGCTTTCATAGTAACTATGACAATATTGTTTTTATTTATTTATTTTTGAAATTGCAGGTGTCTATGAGTCTTTTGACACAATATGCATATATTTAGAGAGCGATCAGTCAGTTGGCACTGACCCTGATAAGAACTTTTGGGTCAAATACAGGATGGCAGTACTGAATCAAAAGAACCCTTCCAAAACCGTGTGGAAGGAATCCTCTATTTGCACGAAAACCTGGAACAATTCAGTGCTTCAGTTTATGAAGGTTTCAGATATGCTTGAAGCTGATGCAGGTTTCCTTGTACGAGATACCATTGTCTTTGTTTGTGAGATTTTGGATTGCTGCCCATGGTTTGAATTCGGAGATCTAGAGGTCAGTGTGTGGATTCCTTTGTTCCAAATACCTTTATCTAGATCTTCATTTTTGTTGATGTATTTGTCTCAGTATATTTGGATACTTCGTTATAGAGATATTATTGTAATAATGTAGACACGTAGTTTAATCATAACCTTAAGATAGGATTCTGAGGGTCGTTTATCCTATTTGAAGTTGTATGCATGAACATACATACATGCATACATATACATACACACACTACACATTTTTACATATGTGTAAAAAAATATTAATTTTTAATTTTGTGAGAGCTCTTTTACACATGTAAAAAAAAGAGTTCTTTGTTCAAAAAACAGGAGTTCTCATTTGATCCCTCCCAATTCCCAAATATGTGTGTGTGTGTATGATTATTCTTTTTATCTTACATCAGAGTAACTTTGAAGTAATTGATGCTGCAGAAATGAGATTGATATGTTGGTTCTGTTACAATAGTCGTAGGATAAGATTATGATAGATGAAGTGGAAAGATTATCGTGTGCTGCCTAACTTTCAAAATTGTAACACGGCTAATTAAGTAATTATAAGAAAAAAATGTGTACAGGTATTATATTGAGATGGATATGTGAGACCTAGGCATATACACACTCAAAGAAGGTTCTGTGGAAGTGAACTAGTTTAAGTTGTCCCTCAATTTTTCAACAAAAAACAGAGTATGACGTTGGCACGCTGCTATGTTTTGGTGATATTAGAATAATGACCTTGGAGGTTCATATCCACAAACAGGAAGTAGATGTGCGTATTTACTGATTTAAAGAGAACCACTGTAGGCAGTCATACTAGAGTTGGCAAGATTGTGAGTTGGATAATCTGTCAAAACAGGCCATCTTTTAGTACGGGTCAGATTGTATTTGCTGAACCGAAATCTTTTTTTCTTTATGTTAGTATATATTTGATGTGCTAAATATGATCACAAAATGAATAATATTATAATGATACAAACTTTCGATAAAAAGATTCTAGAGCTTGTATGCACTAAAAACGGCTTTGGGGACCTTCAACCCGTTAGGCCCTTTTGATCTATTCCATTTAAAGCTAATATTTTTCATTTCACTTGTTTGAGATGAAACATAATCCAAATCAACCCATTTATAACTATTTAAGTTAACAGTTTGGGTCCTCCCATCGATTCAATAAGATCATTTCATTTGCCGCATATAGTGAGACAACTAGCAGCCATAACTGAAGGCATACCAAAAACCCTACTGACCCTGTGTGGACCCAACACTAGCTAACTCAATGTTGTGCTAATATGACATATTTGCACAAGTAAAGAATAATATGATTTTCTTTAATACCTGCCTTAATATCTTTGGAGACCTGCCTTTTGTAGATTGCAACAGCATTTTGTGTTTATGTTGCAAACATTTCAACAATAATGTGTTAATGAGCGAGGCTATAATTTGATAGTATTTTCTGGTACTATATCTAGTTAATACCTTTTGTTCTCTGCCTTTTTCTTGATATTTGTAAATGTCTTTCCCCTCTTCTTCAGGTTTATGCTTCTGAGGATGATCAGGATGCTTTGACAACTGATCCTGATGAACTGATTGATTCAGAGGACAGTGAAGGGATTAGTGGAGACGAGGAAGACTTATTCCGGAACCTTCTTTCTAGAGCAGGATTTCATCTCTCATACAGTGATAACCCTTCCGAGCCCCAAGTCACTTTGAGAGAAAAGCTTCTCATGGATGCTGGTGCAATAGCCGGATTCTTAACTGGACTTAGAGTTTACCTTGATGACCCTGCCAAAGTAAAGCGTTTGCTTCTTCCTACCAAGCTCAATGATGGGAAGAAAATTTCTAAAACCAATGAATCTTCGCCAAGTCTTATGAACCTTTTAATGGGAGTCAAAGTTCTACAACAGGCAATAATTGATTTGCTTCTTGACATCATGGTAGAGTGTTGCCAACCATCAACTTCTGAGGATGATTCCTCAGATAGACCTTCTACAGATGATATTTGCCCTCCAGAACCTTCACAGCTTCATGTAAATGACAGGTTGGATTCTGGTACAGATGACATCTCTACTGCTTCAGCTGTGCAAAGCTCAGACATGAATGGAAATCACACGTCTGAAAAAAGCTACAATTTTTGTCCACCTGAAACGTGTGCTGCTGCCACCTTGTCTGAGAGTTCATCCCTTCTCTCTAAGGTATACATAGGTTCAGGTTTTTTTTTTTTTATTTTTTCAATTAAGTTATTTATCGGATTGTTGTGCATCAAACAGAGTAAATGGCCAGAGCAGTCTGAGGAACTCTTAGGATTGATTGTGAACTCGTTAAGAACCCTGGATGGAGCCGGTTGTCCTGAGCCAAGACGAAGACCACACTCTGCAAAAAAGATCGCTCTCGTACTGGACAAGGCTCCTAAACATCTGCAACCTGACCTTATCTCTCTTGTTCCTAAATTGGTTGAGCATTCTGAACATCCACTTGCTGCTTGTGCCCTCTTGGATAGACTTGCAGAACCTGATTTACAGCTACCGGTAAGATAGTTGCTTTTTTCTGGTGTCTAGTTGGTAGTTTGCTTATCTTACATGTGGCATCTTGTTTCAGGCTCTTGGTGCCCTTATCCAGTTGAAGTGCAACAGTGAAGTTTGGGAACGAGCTCTATTTCAATCTTGTCACCTTTTGGAAGACTCAAATGATGCACCTCTTGCAGCAACTGTTGATTTTATATTTAAAGCTGCATTGCACTGCAATCATCTTTCAGAAGCTGTAACCAACACCTAACCTTTATTTTATTTTATTTTTCCTTCTCTCCACTTGCAAAAATATATTGTTTTGATCTGTGCAGGTCAGGTCTGTTCGTACAAGGTTAAAACATCTGGGTGATGAAGTTTCTGCTTGTGTTCTTGATTATTTAAGTCAAACAGTAGCAAGCTGTTCTGATGTTGCTGAAGCTATGTTAAAAGACATAAAAAATGATGATGATTATCTGGAAATTGGCCCATTAATGCCTTGTGGAATTTTTTTATTTGGTGAAAATGGAACAGACGATCAAACTTCTGGTCCTCCAACAGCTAATTTTTCTGATATATACATGTTATTAGACATGTTGTCCATCCCATGCCTTGCTGCTGAAGCTTCCCAAACATTTGAGAAAATTGTGTCCCAAGGTGGAATTTTGGCATCGTCAGTGGCAATTGTCTTGGAAAGACGGTTGGCTCGAAGGTTGAATATAACATCAAAATTTTCTACTGAAAATCATCAGCATGAGCAAGTGGTTGAAGGAGAAACCATTGAACAATTGAGAGTGCAGCGTGATGATTTCACTTCTGTACTTGGTCTAGTTGAGACATTGGGGATCTCTAGAGATCCCTGTGTGATAGGATTTGTGAAAATGCTTTACACTATATTGTTCAAGTGGTATGCTGATGGGCCCTACAAGCTGAGGATACTGAAGAGGCTTATTGACCGTGCCACTAGTACTAGCCGAGAAGTAGATTTAGATTTGGAAATTTTGGTATTCCTTGTTTCTGAGGAACAAGAATTTGTTAGACCGGTTTTAAGCATGATGCAGGAGGTTGCTGATCTGGCAAATGTTGATCGTGCTGCTCTTTGGCATCAGTTGTGTGCCAGTGAAGACGAAGCTATTCGCATTCGTGAAGAAAGCAAAGCTGAAGTTTGTAGTATGGCTAAAGAGAAGGCTGCCCTGCTTCAAAAGCTGAGTGATGCAGAGGCCATTAATAGTCGTCTTAAGGTAATTGTAATTTGTGCTATTGGTTTTCAGTTATCTATGTTTAAAGTTTATAGTGATTTGTAAGACATTATTATGTATCTTGATGAAAAAACAGATTGACATGAAGGCTGAAGTGGATCGATTTGCTTTGGAGAAAAAGGAAATGTCTGAACAAATGCAAGAAATTGAAAGGCAACTTGAATGGCTTCGGTCAGAACGAGAAGATGAAATCACTAAGCTTACTTCTGAAAAGAAAATATTCCAAGAGAGGCTTTATGATGCAGAAGCACAACTTTCTCAACTGAAATCCAGGAAACGTGACGAGTTGAAGGTATTTTATTGTCATTTGTAATTTCTCTTATTTCAGTGTCAAATTTTATTTTATTTAGCTGACCAGATTTTTTTTTTAATTTTAAATTTTTAGAATGGCATACACATACACGCCCATCTAATATTTCTTTTAATCTACACAATTTACCTCCTTTAGGATTTGAGCACCCTCCACCTTCGGTATAAAGGGAGACACCTTATCATCACGATGCCCCCCATGAAAACATTTAGCTTACCGGATATCTGTCTTGTAATTTCTTTTTGATGATTGTTGGTGAATGATTGTTGTAGAGAATAACAAAGGAGAAAAATGCTCTTGCTGAAAGACTACGGAATGCTGAAGCTGCAAGGAAAAGATTTGATGATGAACTGAAACGCTATGCAACGGAGAATGTGAGTCGAGAAGAAATGAGGCAGTCACTTGAGGATGAAATCCGAAGGTTGACTCAAACTGTTGGTCAAACTGAAGGAGAAAAACGTGAAAAAGAAGAACAAATTACTCGATATGAAGCATACATTGATGACATGGAATCCAAGTTGCAGACCTGCAAGGTTCGTTTCTTGTTTTAATCCCTTTATAGAGTGAAGTATTTGATTGAGAAGTGAATTGTAAGTGAGTGGTTGCATTTGCAGCAATACATTCATAATTTGGAGGGATCACTTGAAGAAGAGATGTCTAGGCACGCACCTTTATACGGTGCGGGACTGGAGGCTCTATCAATGAAGGAGTTGGAGACAATATCACGCATTCATGAACAAGGACTCAGACAGATTCACGCTCTGCAACAGCGCATCGCGACTCCTTCTGTCCCACATGCTCACACAATTGTTCCAAACGCCAATGCCAATGGTAATGTAATTGGTCCTTGGTTCAACCATTCTTGAACCCTTCCTTCCACACACACACACTTTTTTGAGTCTTCTTGTTTTGGCATTTTGGCTGTTGGAGATGTAACAAGTTTAGAAGGTGACTGGGTTCAATACGACCAACAGTATTTGGAGTTTTCTAGTTTGTATTAATCCAAAAGCAAGCATCTGGAGAAGTTTTGGTTAACTTCATTTAGCTAAATTATTGGGAAAAATACTTTTTTGCGGCACCATACCATTGCAACCTGGATATCCCATGAGGACACACGTATAATATCTGATCATCGTCGTCGTCGTCCTAAAAGTTAATTACCAGAAGGTCCTTGTGGTAAAGTCAAATTGATAAGTCCCATGGATGGACTATAAACTCTCTTTGTCAAGTCCGTGTGGAATGACAAATAGTTGTATTTATAAAAGATATGTTAGATATTAAACTATAAATTAAAAAAATAATTAAAAATTTAACTTTCACAATTATTTCAATTAAATTATTAAAACTTTTTGTTTCAATTTAGACACTAAACTTATAGGTAATGTCATGCGATAGTCGGGAGGTGAGATACCGACTAGGGATTAATCAAGAGTTTTCTCTCATCACCGCAAGCACGACTCTTGTTGGAGTAAATGAAGGTATGTATTTCTGTTTCGTTAATGTTAGTGTGATCAAAGGCTACCATTAAGATTAGAAGTCATATGATTCGATCTGATTAGGTCCGATTAGATACGTTTTTGACCGAGGATGGCCGACTATTGGTTATTTGGTCTGATTACAACAAATCTCCTCGGCTGGCAGCAATTCCTGTGCCAGAATAGTCTTATCTGCCGCCTGTTTGCCAGGTATAAAACCATACTGTGTCTCTCCTACTAGCTTACACATCATGGGTCAAAATTGATTAGCAATTATCTTGGTATTGAGTTAACCAAGATATTGCAGAGAGAGATAGGCTGAATATGGGACATCACTTGCGGTGGATCTTGTTTGGGAATTAACGTAATTATAGTGTCATTCATTACTGGAACCAATCCTCGGATTAGGATTATCTGAAGCAATTGCCTTCCATGCAAGCAAAGCAGTTTAGTGACTTTTTTGCTTCATTTAGTTTGCGTATCAGTTAAGTTTCAAGCTTGTGCCTGAGGCCTGGACCATAAATCTTTAATGGCGGGGGCAAAAACAGCCTAGGCGGGCGATTGATCGACGGCCAGGCATGAGTCGGTCGCCGACCGTTTCATTTTGGCTAATCGGCCAGACTAAAAATCGGGTCTTGGCGGTTAAATCGGCCTGAATCCGATGAATATTTTGGCAACTTTTAAAATTGGCGAAAATTCTGGTGATCTTTGAAATTTCATCGATTTTTCCGGCTACGTTTGGAAATCCGACAAAAATATGAAATTTCGGCAAGTTTTTTTATTTAAAGTTATAAACTAAACATTTTTATAAAAATATATAAAAAAATCTATATAGGAATTGTATCATGTGAAACTTAATTTTAAAGAATATTCTTAAAATTTATTTAAGTCATTAATTTGGAGTCTTAAAAATAAATATGTGATTCATGTTAAATTATATTAAAATTGATTTGTTTATTTAAAATTAAATTTTTTATTTAACTTTACTGTTGAACATATTTGTTTTTAAAATTTCAAATGAATAGCCAGATAGGGTTTAAAATGTTTTCTCTCTAATATATATATATATATATATATGTGTGTGTGTGTGTGTGTGTAGGGAATTTAATATAATCCAAAGTATTTGCAACAATCCCATAAGTATCATCCAATAGTTAATCTTAAAGTCAAGTACATGAGATCGTGTAATATGTTATTATTTTTTTTAATATGTGAGGCATTTAAGACATTTATGTTCTCATCAAAAAGTTGGATTTAATATGAAGATAACAAATGTTATCTAATATATTTTAATTAATTTAATTTTTTATATAAATTTTACTCCTTTTTTTTTAAATATTCATAAGTTTATTATACTATAATATTTTTGTTATAAAAATTGCACTATTATATTTATCTAATTTTTTCTCTTTAATTCTATTTTGAAAATTTTTTAAACATTCCCTCACACCTACACGTGGCTCTTTGGGAGCTTTGCCTCCTTGAAACACTCATTGAATCGGATGAATTCAGTGACGGGGTTTGAATGTTTTTAAAGAGGGGGAGGAAATTTATGGAGAACACAATATATGTTAATTTTTTGAAGTGAGGGGAGCGAAACCAATATTTAAGACAAAGAATAATCTTTTCAGTTGAAAACTTAATACTACGAAAGTACGGAGGTAAAAAAGAGGGGCGATCGCCTCTGACCCCAAAGCTTCATCAATAATTGAATCATAAAACCTCAAATAAGCGGGCGTCAACACCCACATTGTTTAATAAATTTTATAATCACATTGATCAACAAAGTCAATTTAATTACCCTAAAATATGCAAACTAAATGACGTCAATGTGCATTGTCGTGTATAGAGCTGGCAAGATTGACGGGTTGGGTCGGGCAACGGGTCAGAATGGGTTCGGGTTCGGGTCCGGATGGGTTCGGGTTAAGATGAGTCGTTTTATAAAAAAAATCATTTTAATGCGGGTCAGAACGAGTTTCTCAAATCTACTCCAAATTGACATTCTATACTATAATAACCGAAAAAATTAATTATTATAAAGGTTTAAAATTAAATATATAAATAATAACAATAAGTTAAGTACTGAACATTCGATTTATTTTGATAATTGAAACTATTTAATTTAACAACGTCGACTCGATTATTATAAACAAACCGAAATGAAAGATCTAATAATATACCTAATTTTTGTAATAGTTAAAGTTTCATGTAAATATCATTTGATTAAACTGTTAGCATTTAATAAAATTTCACTTGACTAGCACTCACAACCATAATTCATTCTATTTAGAAACTGCCCCAAGTTCAAACTATACATCGCTTAACATAGTTATAATACACTCAATTTCTTAAATTACAAGTTCTTGTAAACTATTTATAGACTAATGGTCCTTGAATTATTTTGATGAAAATTAACGGCCATCTTAAATACTTTTGTATTTAATTTCCATTAATTGAAGAATAAATTACGTCAGATCATATGAAATTTACGTTTTATCTTCACGACTCTTCTAGATCATTTTTGTATAGAGGAAACAAAATAACCAAAAGCTCCATTTTCATGGCCACAATTCTTCAATCTTTATCTTCTTAACCAGGTAACTTTCATTCACCGATCAACCACAGAAATCACCGAATTATCACCCGAACGAACCATCTCTAGACAAACCTTTTCACCCTCAAGACCATCATATTGATCCTTAAGTACAACTGTTACTAGAAGAAGCATTGTAATCTCCTGAAATAGTATCAAGAACCGTTATCACCAAACAGTCATCACTAAAGCAGTGACGGACCCAGAAAATTTTTTCGTGGGGGGCGAAATTTTTTTAAAGCTCGGTATATTAATTTTTTTTTTTAACCTGTTCAGATCGGGTTAGCTCTAATCGGGTCGGGTCATGTTAAAAAAAATACAATTAAATTTCATATATAAAATCATAATAAAAATACAATAAAACTAATGTTGTTCTTATGTCTGGAAAAATGGGCGGGTTGGGTAATAGGTTAGAACGAGTGGGGGTTAAGATGAGTGCAACTGTGTAGATCAGGATGAGTTTTAAGGAAAATAAATTTGGGTTTAAATGACTCATTTTTATAAAACATCAATTTCGTTCAAATTAAAATGAATTGTAACTAAACAACATTTGACTCGATTTTGAAAATCCGAACCAAGCCGAGCTGCTTGGTTTGTAAACGAGCTGAGCACGAGAATACCCTCGTTTGGTTCGGTTCTTGAATAGCCCTTGTATAAGTATCACTTAAATTCTCATCACAAGTATGATTATACAAATTTAAGGGGGGTGGTTGTAAAATATTAAAGGGGTAGGTCAGGATTTGCACATATATGTACTACTGGAAAAAAAAAATTCAAGAGGGGCGGCTGCCCCCCAACCTACTACATGGGTCCGCCCCTGCACCAAAGACACCGCGCACCACCGCCACAACCGAGTAGTATCTTATATTTCCAACAACTTCTTCAGCTATTCCGTCTCTTTCACATCTTAAGGTAATTATTGATTGATTAAGTTCAATATATTATGTTTATATAAATTCGTAATCAAGATCTAGATAATCTAAATTTCAAATTTATTTATTTATTTTATGTATTTTGTTTTGTTCGGGATAACGTATCGTAATATAAGTTGCATCAAAACAAACGGGAAATAAATTTTCGGATCACGATTGGAGTGTGGAGATAGTATAATTATATATAGGGAAGTTTGGATAATGATAATGGGATATTACCAATGGCCGAATAAGAGTTCATTGAAAACCAAAATGAAGAAGAGTTATGAAAGGCTAAATAAAATAGATAGTTGCTCAAAATAACATTTGAAAAACCTAGACTAGATGCTTTGTTGCTTGGTTTAAATTTAGAGATAATGAGTTTATTGATACAAACACTTCGAAATATATATATATATATTATAATAACCATCGTTCACTAGAAAATGATAAAATCTCATATTTACGAAATTAACAAATTTTCAAAAAAACGATACTAAACTACTTGGTATAATAAATCGAGTAAACCAGATTAACGTTAAAAACTCCAGCCAAATTATAGAAATCCAGTTGATTCCGAATACAAATCGTGAATAGTTTATACTAACATAGGATCAATTAAAAACTACAGATTTCTGAAATCGTCCAAGATTCGGATTGCTTGTTATCTGCTTAATTGCTAATTATTTGTTAAGGCTAAGGCTAAGGTACGGATTCTGTTTAATTAAATCATAGTATTTATGTTTCTGTAATCGTTTATTTCCGTTTCTATATTATATTCTGATTTGTTATTGCCACGATATGAAATCATGTTTCCCTGTTTCGTTTATCATGCAATAGATCTAGATTATTTTATATTCATTATTGCATGATCCGATTATGACATTACTTGGTAGTTTAACTACCCTACTGAACCTACTTAACTTACTGAACCTATTGAACTTCTGATCTGTTACCCGAGCATACCCCTACCTGTAAGGATGACTACAGGCCCTTCATGGCGGCAACCATGATGTGGAACCACCCGTAACGGTTAGTTGAGTTTACGGTGTCTCTATTTAGTACTCTGATAGTACACTTGTGCACCTACTGAATTTTGGAGAGGCGTATGGACTGGTTCTAGGATAAAATTTTAACTGTACTTCTGATTTCTGGGGGATAGTGACGTGTATGCCAACACTATCTCATGTGTCCGGTAAACGGGAGTAGCTACCCGTGAACCTCACTATTTTATGTACAGTCGGCTCGTGGTATATTCTGGGATTTTCCACTATTTCTGACTTACGTTATAACCTATATTGTTGTTTTTGAAAGGTTATATTCGACTCAAGTCAGACCACTGTTTACTGTTTATGTTTCTGTTACTGCTCTGGTTCTGGTATTTGTTTATGATTGTTATTCTCATTACCTTCACCACCTTCTGAACTTCTTTTAATTACTGTTGTTTATCCGTTACTGAGCATTCTTTGTGTGACACCCCGTAATTTCCAGGTCAGCTCTGATTTTATTTAAATGTTTATTTAAATACATTATGTACACGTGGCATTAGAATTAGATTAATTTAGTGTGACACGTGGCACGACAGTACGAACACTGACTCATGACTAGATAATTCGTGGAATTATCGGCAAACAGCACACACGTGTCAAAACACACGAACGTTGGTGAACGCCTAACACATTGTGTAGCACAACACTCGAAACTTCACGAAACACTGTCACAAGTCAATTATGGCTAATAATTGGCCAATAGAGTCCAAACGACGCTCGAATGATGTTTTACAGTCGAGAAACGGGCAAGGATGGGCCAGAACAACAAAACAAGCCTATTGGGCTTGAAATTCAAGCCAGGCGGTACGCCTGACCCGAGACGCCCACGTCAGGCGATGCGCGCGGGAGGAAATTGAGCGCCTCGTCCGACCGGATCCGCGCGTAACGACGGGAACATACCTCCCACGTCAGGCGTTACGCCTGGCAGCGTAGCACGCAAAAATCTTTATTTATCCAAGAAAATCATTTCTATCCTACTCTACACACTTTCCCCGAGTTCATCAGCCATCATTCGACTTCTTCTTCCCCAATTCACCTGCAACTCACCTCTGGAAGCCATTAGAAGCCATTGTTGCACCTCTTGAAGCTTAGGAACTTTGAAGGAAGCTCTCTAGATTCTCGACCTTCATCACCACCTTCTTGCTCTCATCAAAACCCACGAACCAGGAGGTGTAGAAGCTGCTATTCTCACCATATCAGGACCTCAGTAGCTTGTGAAGGTAGTACTTCAACCCTAGTGGCTTAAAACCCCCATATTTCGCACATGCACGCTCATAAACACACATGCAAGCCCCATGGACTTGCATGCACGAATTTTCTTGATATTGAATCTGGGTTTGTTGATAAACCTACTGTTAATGATGATCTATGATGTTTAGATGGTGATTTATGATGATCCATGTTGTTGTGTAAATGTTGAATGCATGATTTGGTCTTAAAATGGTGAAAAACCCACATGCATGTATGATCTATGGCATGTGGGATGATTTTCAGTAATTAGATATGCATCTTGATGTTGTTGGAGGATGATTACATGTTTAGATGGTGTTGAAATGGTTAAAACTATGATTTTTATAAATCTTTCCATTTATAGTAATTTTTTTAGTTACAAGTTGATGATTTAGTGTATTTGATGAACATGCATGTATGTGAAATTGCTATTTGGATGATATTATGATGATTAGAAACCTAAGAATGTGATCTTGATGTTATTATGGTCATTTTCAACATTGTTACTATATTTAGTAACTTTTTGGGTAAAAATATTGATGGATGATGATTTGGACTATGTTGACATGATTAGATGATAGTAAATAGCTTGTTATGATGAATGGTGATGTGAAAATGGTTTAGGAATGATAGAATGGTCATTGTATGCAAAAACCACAAAGTTACTATTTTTAGTAACTTTATTTTTACGAAAACAGATTTGTAAGCATGTTGTATGATTGAGCATTCTAAATGACGTAATATGTTATAATATGATGATTAGATGCTAAGTTAGATGGTTTCCGATAACACGTATGCTAAAAATGGAAACTTTCCATTTTAGGAAACTTTTGTGCACTAACATGCTATAAACGACGTATATGAACTTGTATGATAATGTGCTATGTGTTAACATGACCCCGTAGGACCATTGAGCATGCTAGAACTCTAACATCGATATGCTTTGTGAACTTTCCATAAATGGAAACTTACTATAATTAGTAAGTTGTCCATAGACGCGATTTGCGCGTTTTGCACACGACAAACACTTACACGATTGCTACACGATTCACAAACCGGCACACGGTTCACCAACGGGTCGTTGACTTGACACGGTCAACTTTGGTCAACTCTAGTCAAACACGGTCAATGTGGACCAACACGAGCAAACACGGTCAATGTGGACCGACACGGACAAACATGAACAACCAAGGGTTGTTGGACACAAACACGAGCACTAACACAGACACTAGCACTGTCACTTACACGAACTCACGTACGGTATACGATATAGGTTGCCGGTGACCGACACGTACTACTACATCAGGAGCTTACGCTACTTGCTACTTTTATCACTAAGGTGAGTTTACGGCCCCTCTTTACTCTTTTTCAAACGCTTTTAAATAGGGGGAGAATACTAGTTGCATCGAGTCAAACATTATTACTATTACAAACATTTTTGTGTATGCTGGTTTATTGGACAAACATTAAGTGTTGAACTCGTATTAAGCCCTCACAAAGTCTTACCGTTAATGTACGAACAACGTGGTAGATTTGGATGGATCCATTAGGGAATGACTAACCCCACGGGGCACTATGTTGACTGGATGTCATAACCCGTGCAAATTCTGACCTAACTTGCTATGTATACGAGACATAGCGGAGGCAAGGACAAACAAGTCTAGTTCGGTAGTGACGCACTGACACTTTGGGCCTAGGGCTCGGTACTAACATTGATAAACAGCATGACACACTTTTATTACTATATGTATATCAAAACCTGTGAACTCACCAACCATCGTGTTGACACTTTTTCTAACTGGTATTCTCAGGTAACTAGCTGCGCATAGAACAGGATGCACGTTAAGGGATGAGCTTTAGGAACCGCATGCATTCTGTTGTTTCTTTTGAAAACAATTTGGTTCTTAATGTTCTAAACAATGTTGTATTAAACTATTTACATTTCCGCTGCATGCTTTCAAACATATTTGTTTCCGCTGCTATAAAATACTTTTCCGCTGCAAACTATTTTGTTATGTGTATGTGTCAAACTTGGATTTGTAAACGCATATAGAGGTGTTCTATATGACCTTGAGCTGTGATTCTGGACACGTCACATCCACGTGGACATACACCACGAGTGGGAATTTGGGGGTGTGACACTTTGGCTCAGCCGTATTTGTTTTGGTGGTGTTTATGTGTCTTCTATAGGTAATCCAGGATACCAGGCTGGGAATTGAGGGAAGAGATACAAGAGATTATCAATGACTGATTATAAAATAATGTAATAAACATTATCATAAGACTCTTATTTGTGCCTTGGTTGACTTATGTAAGATTTTAATCATATTTTAATTTATTTTGGATTGTTGCATTAATTCTGATCTCCGTATAAGTGACACGTCAGCACTAATCAGGTTGGGGTGTTACAGTTATGGTATCAGAGCTAAGGCTCTTTCCTGTAGAAAACTTAAACAATAAGACATGTGAGGTTAATGAGTAGACATTGGGATAAGATTACACATAAGTTAGGACTTTGTGTTATGATTAGTCTTTGTGATAGTTAGTTTGTATTTTGTTTGTGGCTGTTAAAAGCCTTATCGTTTGTTAAGTCTAGTCGCCTACGTAACTTTAGGAAGTTTGAAAAGAAATTGTTCCAAGATGGGTGATTATCAAATAGTATTCATGAACATCTGAAAGACTTTTGGAAATTCTGCTAGACACGAGCAAAGAGATTAGGACGCTAACGAAACCAACTACGTGTTATCAAACTTTGCTACTAAGCGAATATGAAGATGCATTCAACAAGAAGTTATGAATCGAAATAAGCATGACACCTTTGCGTTAGTTACTCTTCAATATCGATTAAAATTTTAGCGTCATTAACATCCATATAACTTATTTACTATTCTTTCTATGTAAGGTTATCCAAGTTGTTAAAGAAACATGATGGAAGGACAGTAGGATACTTGTGTAAAGTAAATTGACGATTATGGTCGCGAACGTAATCGTGAATTTACAAATTACATAAGGGTGCTTATGAAATTCTATCATGTTGACGAGTGATCATTTGAATATGATAAGACTCCCGACTCTGAACTTGCTCTGAAATGATCCGTAACACTCTGTATTATCAACATTTTTGGTGAATTAAATAAAAAGTAAATGAGAAGTACGAAATTATGTAAATAAATTCCTAAAAAATTAGCAATCTAAAAAGCTAACAAAAATAATATCTAAACGTATTTTAAAATCACGTTAACAAAATAACCAAAATTGCAGCATTAATTAAATTCTACCCGACATTAATAATTACTATTTTTGTTTGATAATAATTAAAAAACTATAATAATAATAATAATAATAATAATAATTATTATTATTATTATTATTATTATTATTATTATTGTTAATATTAATATTATGAGTCTTGGGATATTTTTAATTTTAATTGAGATGGTAATGATGAAAATTTGAATACCATGTATTTCAAATTAATTTTAATACCATTTTAAATTAAAATTGGTAAGATGAAATGGATATTAATATATTTTCTAATAGTAAATAATATATATATATATATATATTGTATTATTAATAATAAAAATTATTATTATTACTATTATTATTATTATTTTAATTATTCTGATTAAAATTTTTAAAGAAAATTTTCAAAAAGGCTGAGTGATTGGTTAGTTTGTATTTAAAAAATAAATAAAATGTTTTAAAAGGTTGTCATACTTAGCTATTATCAAAAATAAATATTTAAATCATTTATTATATATAGATTTCTATTTAATGCCATGTGGCATATAGAAGGCTAACTAAGGGTCATGTGGTGTCACACCCCCACCCCTCGTCACCTCGTGTATGGTCTGACGTCACTGAACCGGTTGCGGAAGCATAGTGGTGATGTCTCCGAGGTGAGGGGTGACTTACTTGAACCGATATCATAAGCACACAGATTAACTTAAAATAAATATAATACAGGGTTTCGTCATTACAATCAGTATCATAATTTACAACTAAGTTTATTACACAACTAACTTATTTAATTACTAGTGTTTAAAGTGCTGCCTCACCGAGTGTCACTGTCTTCCTGCAAAAAGATTTAAGTTTGAAACGTCAGCACAAAGATGGTGAGTTCGACAGTTCAATTTAAAACAATATGATATGATAAGCACGTTCTCAAAAGTTCAGTTCCGGATAACCATGGGACCCGTATCTAGTTCCTTTCGGACGTCTAGTCTGTCTCAAGATATTACCCGTCGGTACATATCTTAGTGCCTCATTATCTTAATGTCTATCATACCATTAAGAAGTTCAGGAAACAGATAACAAACATTCACACAAGGGGAGATGCAATCCTCCCAGCGAATGGGGTGTCAACCAATAGTACTATCAATGTTTTCTGTTCGGCCACACATGGGTTCACTAGATACAGTTCAGAAATGAGGACTTTCAGTTCCATGATAGAGTTCAGTCTACAGGCAAAATCCCATGAAATCCCACAAAATCACATGAAATCACACAGATATCATTGATGCATATCATATGTTCAGACAATAATTTACAGAGTTTCCCCGATGTTTATAAAAGATTAAAAATAAAAGGGTTGTACGAAACTCACCTGATAATATAGGTGTAGCAGAGTATCACCAAACTGATAGTACAGAGATGATTCTGCATTTATTAATATTTAATAAGTTATTTATGTTCTAGTTTACTGATTAGATCTTTCTGAACGTTCAATGTCAAGGACATTGCTTAGTAAATCATCATCTCGATACTAATTATGTAATTAATTAATTTAATGTTATATCATACAATGTATGATAATGTAGGAACCTACATTGCATTAGATTCCTAATACAAAGTTGATGAAACTCTTGATTAATCAGAATAATCCCAGATTAACCAAATAGTTAATGTTGTTGATTATGATACTGTAACAGTTTCTAGACAATTTAATGGCTTAGGAATGATAAATCCTTGTTATTGATTACCCAAGTATCATGAAATATCACAATGTAGCATCAGAATAGGTGAAATAACCAGATTTAACATACTAATCTGACTGTTATCACAAACATCAGATAATCATTCCAATGGGTATGTTAATGATTGTGATTAGTTTGAAACACTTGGATTTAACCTTGCATTTCAAGGATTAATCCAACTAATCACCTACATTGTTATAATCAAATGGATTAAACCATTATAATCATGGGTATGGTTTCATGAAAACCGGGCATTATAACGGATCAAAACAAGGATTTAACCGTTAAAACTTCGTGTTCTTTGTTTATAATCAATCCTAGCCATCATCTAGGCAATAATCAACAATCCTAACTATGTCATTACGTTCAAAATCAAGATCTAATCAATCAAAATTAAACTAGAAGGTTTAAACGGATCATTACCTAATCAGACGGAGTTTTGCGGGTAAAATGACGATCAGAACTTGTAGAGACGATCCCTGGCACGATCGGTGACTTCTGGTGGTTTCAGATGTGAGTTTTGATAGTAAAAGTGTGTGTTTGTTCGCCTGAAAACGAAGCAGAAGCGAGGAGAAGAAAATAAAATCTTCTTGCATGAAATCTGATGAAATAGATCAAATCACTGCACCGCCACATCCGTCGCGTACCGCGACCAAAAGCCAAAAGGGGCTTCGCGTACCGCGGAGGATTCTCAATTCCTCCATCGCGTACCGCGATGGGTCCAGTCGACCAACACTTAGTAATTTTTCTTCATTTTTCGATTCCGGGCTATCCAGGACTCCGTTTTGTGCACGGTTTTCGTCCACGTTCATCATTTCTCACCTACTATCATTCTGTAACAATTACAGGTATTAAAACAAAGTGGATTTCTAGAACGATCAAATGTGCTCACGTCACTGATGACGTAATTCTCGTATGCAACTGTCACATGTGGCACAAAAAATTATTCCTTTATTATATACTAGGTTAAATCATGTGTATTACATTGGGTTGAGTATACAAAATGTTAAATAATTTTTAATAAAAAAAGGTATGTCTATAAAGAAATAAGAATTACACTTAAATTTTTTATAACTATATATATTGTATTAACATTCAAATCATTCTATCAAGTTAAATATCTAAAAATATTTAAAAATAACTCATGAAAAACAATTGCTATCATTATCTATCTATTTTAATAAATAAAGTTTTATATAGACACTTGTCATTTTATAAAGCACCTCAATTTTGGTGGCATAGTGGTAAAAAGGTGGGAATCTGTAATGGAGGTCTAGTGTTCAAAGCCCGACACCACCTAATTTTCCCTGGGTCACGCGATTTACCTCCCTCATGTTGGCCGTGGGATCGGTCGGTGAGAAGCGCCTAATGGTGGCGTCCACCATTTTAAATACATGTTTTGAATTAAGTGAAAAGATTTTTTAATACATTAAAAATATATTAATATAAAAAAACACACTTTTTAAAAGAAAACCAAATTATTATTTAATATTGAATTTTCTAAGAAAATTAAAACAAAAAATTTAAAGAAACAAAATTTGAAAAAACTATAGTGCTTAAAAAAATAATATAATTATTTTATATTAAAAAATCGTCTTATATTGTTTAAATTTTTATTGATAATTATTTATTAGGAAAAACTTCTCTTTTACTCTATGTGTATTGACAGTTTTAACCTTTTTATTCCAAACTTTTCAAAATGGTCATTTATGGTTTGATTGTTTAACCATTTTTCTCCAAACTTTTCTAATATGCCTCCATTATGCTCCATTTTTTTCGAAAACACAAGAAACAAAATGATTATAACTGTCAAGCCACATTGAGCAAAATGGTTAAACTGTGAAAATTTGGAGCAAAATGGTTAAAACTGTCAAACCACATGGAGCAAAAGAGAAGTTTTTTCTATTTATTATATTTTTTTTATGTATCTCGTGTAACACATGGTACTAACCTAGTTATTGAATACACTCTAAACATATTATTAAATTTTTACATTGAAAGTGTAAGATATTTATGACTTGATTATTTATTTGTAAACATAGTTTATAAAATCTAAGAAAATAAGTTTTAAAGTAACAATTTGAAATTTATTAATTACTACTAATAAAGGAATGATGATAAATGATTTAATGCTCCAAATTTAAGGTGAGAAACAAAAATAAAGCATGCTTCATTGCATGACACGTAGCAAACAAAAACATTGATTTATTATATAAGATAGATTTAATTAAATTTTTAAGGTTAACTTAGTAAATTTACAACTTTATATTTTTGGAATGTATTTTATATTTAATTTTCAGTTTTCAATTACCCAAAATATGAAAATCAAATTAACTAGTGGGCTCCCCCGCGCGTTGCGGCGGGATTTTCGCTACGATTACGAATATCATAACGTAGACATGATCCCATATATCACAATGCGGATTTAAAAATATTCAACGGTTGTCACTCTGATATAAAACCGTAAAGGGTAATCGTCGTTAACGTGTCAGTCACTCAAAAAAGAGGGCTGTGCTTTGTGGTAAAATAAACATTAAGAAATATAAACATAAGATAAACAAATAAAACGCATATACATTAAAAATATTATGTATCTAAATAATATTATTGTTCATTTGTAGGTATTTAATAACGTGTCTCGCATAATGTTACCCAATTAAAAAAGACTTGATTCATACTGCTATGTCGATATGAGTAATCCATCGCGACAACGATAGCAGTCAATTTAAATAATATTATTTTTCATTTGTAAGTATTACATGATGTTAAAAATCATAAAACAAAAATAATAAAAAAAACTTTTGCATTCACAAAATTTAGTGAAAAGAAACACGAACAAAAAGTTGGAAAAGAAAATGAAAAAAAATCTTTTATTATACTTTATTATTTAATAGGATTATTTGGTTATTATTATTAAAATAAAATAGTTAAAGAAAAAAACAAAAAAGAAAATTGCTGAGATTGGGCATCAAACCCACAACACTACAACTCACTACAATAAGCTTTGATCACTGAGCCAAGCTAACCTATTTGTATTTTAATGAAAAATTAATTTATTTAACTGTTAAAATAGCAATTAAAATAGCAAAGAGAGAAGAACAAAAACTTGTTTTGCTGAGATTGAATCGAAAACCCGGTTTGACCACCTTTAATTAGTGTTATGATTATTTTTCGTTGCCTTTCATTCCGGTTGTCTATTTTTAGTTTTGTTGCTACATTAGTGGCTCACTAAGTGACTTAGTGACAAACATACATTATGAAATTTACAGTGGTAATATATTAAATAACAATTTTAATATTTGAAGAAATACTGCAAAGTACATAAATATAAGATCAAAAAATCCAAGACTCCAATCAAGGTGTAGAGCAAAAATCTGACAGAAAAAAAAAAAACAAGGAAGCATAGATGTAAAACAAGACGAATAGTATTGAATAGAACATACAATATTAAATAGGTTTTACGCACAATGCGTTTAATATATACTGCAAATTTCAAGAAACAACTCTTGCCTAGAAGCTTGCGTAACTCTTCTACAAATCCAATGAAGCATGGTAGGAAAGTGTTCTTGATTTCTCACATATGATGCAAAACAGTGGGATGGATAAACAAACCCACTTTCGGCCAAAATCATCCACCTAAATCTTTAATTCGGTCGTTTTTTGGGTGGTTTCAATCAGATCCCTCACCTAAGATTCAAATTCACAGCCTTCAGAATCTTTATTATTTGTACCATTGCCTATTTGACCTCCCCTAGAGTCTGCAAACCGAAGAAACATATTAATAATCAAAACCCAACAATGAATAAAGACTTTAAAATGGAAAAGAATGCATGATGTCAACTAAAAAACAAAAACCAACAGGTCCAAACATGGTATCAATAGAGAGTAGATGAAGCCATGGAGGTGTAAAGGAAGAAGGCTTTGGCATTGGCATGACACGCATATTACGTCACTTCACTATACATGACGCATAAAAGGGCAGTAATTCATGGAACTCAAATGTTCAAAATCTGGTATAATCTACAAGCAGGAAAAAAAAAGTTGAAATGTACAAAATTCGGTCTTACCTTCGACTTTGAAGTTGAAAAATTTTAACCTAAAAAGTCAAGACTTCCTTCATTGAAAAATCTATAAGCATGTGGCTTTGCCTTGAAATACTGTTGTTGCATACAAAGAATGTTACAAAATCATAAAATCTCAGAGCAAACGATTATGAGCTTCCTTTATAAAAATCAAACTTGACATTTAAAATATATTTACTTCATACAAAAATATAAAAAGATGCAAAAAGTTGATAAATAAACTAAAAGCCAATAATGATTATGATAATGATAGTTGTTCCCTTTAGAAACAATAAACATAAGTTTAACAACGCTAAGCTCAGGACCATCACTCACAACTAAATTAATAAGTCATGTTTCATAGGCCCTCACTAAGAGTAAAGACAGGCGACACCATAACACAAAAAAAAAAAAAAAAAAAAAAAAAAAAACATGACACCCTCATTTTATTGTTTAGTCTAGATGCAAATCAGTGATTGTAATAAAGATAAAGAATGTACCTTCATCAAGTGCATAGCATTTCCATGCTCCTCATGTAAGCTATTACATAAGGCTCCAAATTTGGGTAATCTTCAACAAAAATTTTGCTATTTGTCTTTCAAAGATCACCTAGAAAACAATGAACATATATTCAAAGAGAAGATAACTATGTTTCAAGTTTTTATGTCAATAAAAAATGTTCTTACTATTAACAAAAGTTTAAAATAATTGTTCTTACTATTCCTTCTCTCTAGCTTTCTCTTCTTCATTCTTTTTCTGCCAATCAAACTACCTCACAATCAATAACACAAACCACAACTAAACTATAAAAATCAATCAATTTGCTGCCACTACATTCACTTAACTAATTCTATGAATCCATGGAATTATAGTATCTAGTGATGAACTAAATAAGCTATAAAAATCAAATTTTAGTCTTATTAAGAGAAAATAGATGCAAAAAATCTGTTAATATCATATAAATTCATGTATTTTGTGAGATAAATGTCACATAACAAATATGTCGAAAGATAGCAATGACACTATGCCTAAATTCAACATAGTTTCACTGCAAAAGCTAAGGAATTTTTAAAACAAAAGTACAAGCCAATGTTCTGATTACGCATGTAATCATCAATTTCTTCTAGCATCAAATCTTTTATCGTTAACAAATTGGCAATAAGCTAGACTTGTTATCATTCAATTTTCTGTTATCTGAATTGATCATGTTATCTGAATTGATCTATCTTCGTATTTCTTGGTCTAGATAAAAGTCCAAATATTATTTCTAGCACTAAATACTGCATATGATGGTGTAAATTTTAGCCATATACGCTTTCTAATTGCAGGCAACCAATTAAAAACAGGCATACCTTGTTTAATATTTTGGTCTTAAAGGAGTTAAGGAGGTGAACAACTTCATTTAACTTTGACAACAAAACAACTAATCCTAGACAGCAAAACCATGTGTCCATGTTTAGACAAACACCATCATTAATCAAAGAGAATTATACAAAGGCATTCTCTTCTAAATGCAGACTGAAAAAGAACAAGAATATTATAGTTAACTAATTATTTCAACAAAAAGCACTCAATTGCATACAATAAACATTTCTCTTCCCATGGATCGTTTTTCTTTTCTTCATCTTATGTTTCATGCGCTGCCCCACCAAGCTTTGCTTTTAAACTTTTTTATTGCCTTTCAACTATTGGAGTTATCGAAAAGGAAACAAACAAAAAAAACAAAGGCATTTACAAAACATCAAAATCATAATAAAAAATTGTACATATCAATCGAAAGGTTGTCAATTAATCGAAGGTGAAACCTCCACGTAGTTAATCGAACACGAAATAAAAAAGATTCAACCATTGTAAGTATACACAATTTAGAAAATTGTTTTTTTGAAAAACATTAAATCCTTAAATAAGGAATAGCATCTTACTTTCCATAGAGCAAAATCAGCTGGATTTTTTTTCCTTGAATCAACTGCTACACGCTCACCAGCTCGATTATCTTCTAACTTTCGCCCAGAAAGTCTTCTGTATTCAGGAAACTCATCAACAGAAAAGTATACATCACCTTCAATTCTGTAGCCCTTTCCATTGTCAAGAATCTACAACACATGTATAAATCAAAGTTTAGATAAAGAAATTAAAAGAACTTTATTTTCTTTTGTCCCATGTGAGTTTAAAATTAAAAGCATATAACAAAAGCCGGCTACATTTTGAAAGGCAGATTACCCTATTTGTATACTATTTACATTAATCACTAAAAATAATACCAACGTCTTCAATGCATATTTGAGGCCTGTCAAATTCAAAACAGAGAACATTATGATCATTCAAAATAAGTCGCTGAAAGATGTCATATGTTAGCCATCATGATGTACCATAAAGATTTTACAACTATCGATAAGAGAAATTTTTTTAACTAACTCCTATGTACCAAATAAATGGACCTAAAGATGGAATATTGCAATAAACAGCACAACAGTTTCAGTTCATTTCTGATTTAGTCTGAAATTTTAAAATAATTACAAAAAGCACTCAATTGCATACAATAAACATTTCTCTTCCCATGGATCGTTTTTCTTTTCTTCATCTTATGTTTCATGCGCTACCCCACCAAGCTTTGCTTTTAAACTTTTTTATTGCCTTTCGACTATTGGAGTTATCGAGAAGGAAACAAACAAAAAAACAAAGGCATTTACAAAACATCAAAATCATAATAAAAACTTGTACATATCAATCAAAAGGTTGTCAATTAATTGAAGGTGAAACCTCCACGTAGTTAATCGAACACGAAATAAAAAAGATTCAACCATTACATACCGAGGATGCCGAGCATAGTACAAATCTACACAAAATCCATCATTATCTTTTCCACCAGAGCGGAGAAGGTTCTTGGTGGATTTGGTTCATTCTAATTCAGTTGCTGCAATTTCACAGAAATCATGAAATTAAAACCCTTAATCTCAATTTATCAAACCAACGTTTGTTTATAATTAATAACTGCGGGAAAAAAAAAAACAATAATAAAATCTTTAGATAATCACACATTCGCTTTCCTTAAGGTAATGAAGATACACATAATTATTACATAAACATATGCATAATATATATGTATATGATTTATGAAGTAAATTATCAAGATTTATGAACTGATTACAAATAAAACTCCCTACAAGTTTAAAAATCAGAATGAGAACTGATGAATCAGCACAAAAAACTTACCACATCAAACACTTGCTCATCAAACTGCTGCTTCATCGTTGTGCTCCACCATGAAGTAACCCTAGAAGTAAAAATTGGAGATATCCTAAATCAAACCATAAGAAAAACGAAATTGCAATTATAAATGAAATGACAACTATCTAACGAAATCAAATTCATCGCAAAAATCGATTATCTAGGATCGTGGCCTCAATATAACGAAAAACAATTAAATATGTATACCTCAACCGGAGATGGGTGTTCGATTGAAGAGCGGCATCTATCTAAAGAAGAAATCAAAAATTTCAAACATTTGAATTTGGAGCCAAAATTTTCATAATTTACTCTAACTTGTCTATTGATTCAGAATAGAAGAAAAGAGAAAAAGATGCTTACCAGTTCTACGTTGATGCTTCAGTGGCGAAGATATCAAGATAGGTTTCTTCAAGATCCGGTTCTCAAATCCCATTCACTTGGTTGAGATATTAACCAATTAAGGTAAGAAGAATAAAAGGGGAACGATGATCAATCAAACGATTACTTGGTTTAGATAGTGGATGTCGACAATGGTATAGGAATTTTGGGGGAGATGGAAAGCATAAATCAAGGTTTCAATCGGGTTCAACGTTTAAGCAAATGCTGGAGTGGATTTAGGCTTAGATGGGTAGTACCACATGCTTGTAAACTTATATTTTTCTTAATTTTAAGACAGAATTTCATCTCACCTATACTCATTATAAAGTAGTATAACACCTATGTAATCAAATGTGTTATTTATTTTAATTAATTTGTTCTCAAATAACTCACTAGTATTCCACGCTTTCTTTTGGTTTTGATTCAAAATATAATTACACTTCGGTCGTCGTTTTTTTTTCGTGTGAATGTGATAGGCTATGATTGATTTGGGGTAAATCACGAGATTTAAGCTAGAAAGATATGTTTTTATTACTTTCTAAAAATTAGCTAATATTTTCCCCAAAATACCCTTTTGATTTAAATTTAACTTATTTTTAATACTAATATTTACAGAAATGCCACTATAAAATTACAACCATTTTTTTGATTAGATTAAGGGTTAGATTAAGATTTTCTCTAAAGCGAGAGTTTTTTGAGGAGCCTTCCCCTATATATATATATATATATATATATATATATATATATATATATATAAAGGGAAATGATCAATTGTTAACCCTTTCTTATTGCGATAAACGAATAACATCTTATTACTTTACGGTCCGCATTAAAGTAAATCTAAAGTTGTATGATTTTTCTTCTTTTTTAATTAATGTAATTAATGTGGGCCCCACTTACATTAATTAAAAAAAAAGAAAAACCTAAACCTTTAAATTTACTTTAATGAGGCCCCAAAGTAATAAGATATAGTTTTTCGGTTATCGCAATAAGAAATGGTTAACAATTTAACCCTTCCATATGTGTATATGTACATATATATATCAAAAGTAATATGGTATTATATAACTGAAAAGCAAATCTTGTTTCATTGGGACTAGAAATAAGGTTTATTTCCATCTCACATCTACCAGACAAATCTTATTGATTAGTGAGATTTTATAATTTTATTGGATATACTTGTTTCATTCTTTGTTTCTATGTTCTCAAATGTCACATAACATTCTCAAAAAGTTGTTTTGATTCTTTTATCACAAAAGGTGAAAGTCAAAAAGACACTTGTTATGACCTTAAGATCATGTATTAAAGTTGTAAGAAAGTCTCTTGTACAAATATATAGGATAAAACTACGTACATCAGATTGCTAAGCGAACTGGCCCATTCTCCACCCCTACAAAAATTAAGCTAAGTAAAACACCATGCATGCTCTATTTAAAATAATACACACACATGCATTGCTTGAAAACCTACCAAAAGATCATCTTCATTGCTTCAACTATCATTGCTAACACAGTGTAGATAGTATTGTCCACACATCAGAATACCAAATTACCAATAATCCCGGCATGAGCAACACCCGTCTTTAAAATGATGAAAACGATTTGCATCTCGAACCACAAGCTCCCTTGAGGCAACACGCGACGTCAACTTCATCACCAAATGACAGTCATCACATATTCTAAGATTCTTCATTATATGAATAGGCATCCAAGCTGGCAGACTCATTAACCCAAACGCCAACGCGAGTTTCTCACTATGAAACGCGCTACCCTTGTTAACAAAACCACCATCTTCCTTAACATACAGTCCTGTTTCTTCTATCTTCCTAATAATCTCTCTTAACGCGTTATAAACATCCTTTATTCTAGGATGATTAGTATCATCAACTGTAAAAACATGCACCCTGTTATCCACTTCAATCCAACTGCAACCTGGATTCTTCCTTATTCCTTTATCTTTCATGATCCGTCTTACATTAGAAACATTCTCCAAATTTCCCAAATCAGAATAAAGATTAGCTAACAGAACATAGCTTCCGGAATCTTCAGCATCTAATTCAACAAGATTCTTCAAAGCAGTTTCTGCCATTGTTGAATTGCCATGAATCCTGCAAGCACCAAGCAAAGCTCCCCAAACAGCAGCATTCGATTTTATTGGCATTTTATCAATTACATCCTTTGCCTTTTCAACAAGCCCTGCACGACCAAGTAAATCCACCATACATGCAAAATGCTCACAAGTTGGATCAATTTCATGATCTTTAATTAGCATATCAAAGTAATAGTGACCTTCAGATACCAAACCCGAGTGGCTACAACCTGATAAAACAGATACATAACTTATATGGTCAGGAATCATTCCCGACCCTATCATTTTCTCAAAAGTATCTATCACTTGATTACCATGACCGCTTTGAGCATATCCTGCCATCATAGCATTCCATGAAATCAAATTCTTTGTACTTATTGAAACAAAAGTTTTTTCTGCATCTTCAATACGCCCACATTTTGAGTACATGGTTATGATACTGTTTTTAACTGAAACATCAGAACCAAAACCAAATTTTTCAGCTTGAGAAACGATTTGGTTACCAAGTTTTTGCATGCCTGCATTTGCACACACACCAATTGAACTAACAAAAGTTATACAATCTGGTTTGATTCCTTGTTGTCTCATCAAAACAAAAATCTTCAAACCATCTTCCCAAAATCCATGATTTACATATCCTGCTAACATTGAGTTCCAAGATACAACATTTCGTTCTGGCATTTTATCAAAATATTCTCTAGCTTTCTCAATGCTCCCATTTTGAGAGAATGATGTGATCATTGTTGTCCATGATATGATATCTCTATGTGACATCAATTCAAACGCGTTATTCGCGCTCTGACTGTCACCACATTTTGCATACATTGTAATTAAAGCATTAGCTACAGGGATTAAAGGATCAATACCGATTTGAATTGAATATGCATGAATTTGGGTTCCAATATTAACATCTTTCAACCCACCACAGGCTCCAAGAACAGTTGCTATTGTGAATTGATCAGATGCAATGGGTACTTGTCTCATTTGTTTAAACAACGAAAATGCCTCGACTTCATTTCTACAATATACTGCTCCTCCTATCAGTGATGTCCATGATACAATGTTGTGATCTTTAATTTCATTAAACACACCTAGCGCATTTTTGAAGCATGCACATTTAGCATACAAGTCGATTAAACTGCTGCCAACATAAGCATCAATGCTATGTTGAAGTCGGATGATTCGGGCATGTAAGTGGGCTCCCCATGTGAGTTCATATATGCTAGCAGAAGAACTGAGGACACTAGCGTATGTCATGGAATTTGGTCTGAAACCTTGAGAGCACATCTCGATGAACATATCAAGTGTTTTCATAACATTTCCATGCTTAGACAGTATTGAAATAATCATGTTCCAAGAAACAACATCTCGTTTAGGCATTTGATCAAACAGTTTCAATGCGCTCTGAGCACCATATAACTTTGAGTAACCATAAATCATAGAATTCCAAGAAAACATGTTCGGGTTTTGCAACTTCAAGAAAATTGATTCAGCGATCTCTGGCATGTCACACTTTATATACATATCAATCATTGATGATTCAACAGAATCACCAAAAAACTCAAATTTTTGAGCGAAACCATGGACTTGCATAGCCAAATTTAGATCTTTAATACTCGCACACGTCTTCATAACACAAGCGAAAGAATACGCGTCCGGAACACACTCAAAACATCTAACCATCAAAACAAAAACCTCCAAAGTCTTCTCTATAAACCCATTACGAAAATAGCCCGACATCACAGAATTCCATGACACAATATCTCTTTGAGGCATTTCATCAAACAACTTCTTTGCATCCACAACCCGACCCAAACCCATAAACCCCTCAATCATCACGTTCCAACTAAACACGTTTTTCAACTCGATCTCATTGAACACCAATGACGCATCATGGACCAACCCACAACCGGAATACATGGTGACCAAATTGTTCTTGACAAAAGTCGAAATGTCTAACCCAGTTGTGATCAGTTGACAATGAAGTCCTTGAGCCAAGGGTCTCGACTGGATTTTTGCGCATGTTTTCATGGATTCGTAGAATTTCTGGGATAATTCCATGTAAGATCGATCTGGGTTTTCGTATGGAGGTACGTTTCTTGAAAGATTTCGTTGTTGGGTCGACAATAGCCGACGGATGATGAAGATCGAGAAATGACGACATGAGCCTGAGAAGCCGGAGATCATGAGAGATTGCGATGAAGTTTGGGTTCATTTGATTAAGTTCATCTGTAAAGTTTGTCCAACTGCAATGCAAGAACGATGATAAGAAGGTTAACAAGCTTGAAGCCTTCGGGTCCCGACTTCAAAATTCCTTGAAATTTCATGGACTGTTCGGAACAAATGTTATTATCTGCTGCTATAACCCAATTGTCATTAACTTCAGATTTAACATTTCATGATACAAATTTGGTTAGTTTTGACTTTACTCTTGGTGTAATTTTTTTAATTTTTATTTTGAACGGCGAAGGTCTGAATCGTGTGAATGCACTGTTTCCAGGTCATGTCACCAAGGTCTAGTTACCTGGACTTCCCATGAGCCTCCACAACCACCCCAGGAGGAAACCCTACTAGGAAAACACCCTGACCCCCCTCAGACCCATTTTTCGCTGCGTAAGAGATTTGAACCCAAGACCTCCCATTGGGAAGAATCTTGGGGCACCATTGAGGCAATGCCTCATTCGTGTGTAACTTTTTTAAATAGTGCCTAACATGAAGATAAAAATTGCTTACTACTAAGACTTTTAATTGTGCTTTAAATTACTTTATTTTGTGATTATTCTAGAAAGTAGGGTTGTAAACAAACCGAATAAACCATTGTTCGTGTTTGTTTATTTAACATTTAGCTTGTTTATAAACGGTTCACGAATACTTGCTGAAAAAAAATTCTTATTTGTATGTGTTCATTAAGGAATCGAACTTGATCACAAACATAAACAAACACATATTCTTTAAAAAATAAAATCAACATTACTAATCTCAAGCATATAACATAATCATCTTAAAGTTAACACTTAAAAATCAAATAATAATTTTCTTAAAACAAAGCAAAAGTTAGAAGTAATAATCGAAATTGAAAAAATCTAACTAGTGTTTTAAAAATCTAAGTTTCAATTTACTATGTTTTTAACAAGATAAAATTCCAATTAACTAGATTTTTTGTTTAAATGTTATAATATTAAATTAAAAATCTGTTCATGTTCATTCATTTAGTAAACAAACGAAATTTCTTATTCGTGTCCATTCATTTATTAAACGAACAAACATAAACGAACTTCCAGCCAAATGATTTATGTAATATTTGTGTCAACACCCACATTGTTTAATAAATTTTATAATCACATTGATCAACAAAAGCAATTTAATTACCCAAAAAATGTAGACTAAATGACGTCAATGTGCATTATCATGTTAGAGCTGGCAAGATGGGTCGGGTTGGGTAACGGGTCAGAATGGGTTCGGGTTAAGATGGGTTGTTTTATAAAAAAAAAACATTTTGATTCGGGTCAGAACGGGTTTCTCAAATCTACTCCAAATTGACATTCTATACTCTGTTGACTAAAAGGAAAAGATATAAATGTGTATAGAACCCAGAAACATCGAATTTTAAATTTATAGGAAAATATCATCAAGCTAAATCTGGTCCTATTTGATTGAACATTTAAACCTCAAATTGGTTAGGTTTTGGAAATAAAATAGGGTGGTGTCCTAGATTCTAACAGCAGAAGGTGCAGAAAACATGAATTAGGGTTTAAAATAATAGCTTTAAAACAACATCAGTGTAACTACGATAGTCTTCGAGATAATCTTCACGGAGAATTGAGCCTCTACACCGATTGGATTTAACAACACATGATCAGACAACAATTGGATTTAACTTTTAAGCAGCAAATTGTACCTGTTTGGAGTGGTGAAGACTCTCAAGATAGGCTTCACGGGGAAGAGAACCTCTGCACGAAGACATACACTTGTTGAAATGCATCAAGAAATCGTAGCATCTTCTGTGTTCTCGCCAACCCCGACGCCATTGATTCTAATTTTCACCTTCTGATTTTCAACTTCTGCACTGAGAAATGCACTCACCGAATTCAACCCGTGTTCTTCACTTCAGTTCTTTTGCGCAGGAGCGACCCTGAGAATTTGAATGCCCATGACGAGTCGGGGAAAAAAGGCCCCTAATGGCTAACACATTCAAGTATTTAAAAAATTTTCGTAAGAGACGGCTAATTATACTAATAAATTATAAACATAAATCACAGTGTCAAGTTTAGTGAAATGCATATAACAATAATTAACCGATGATTCGTGAAGCTCGCCTAGCATTCTTCATAGCAAATTATCCTTTCTATATATTGTTCTCGATAGCTATCATGGCCAACCCACTAAGTCTTTCTTGGGACATTGTTGTTTACTTGTTCCTAAGTAAGATTTCAGTAACTTTAACTTAGGAGGCATAATTCCTTAATTTAAAAATTAGGGATGCAAATTAGTAAACCCTAAATCCTAATCCTAAATCAGTAAATCACAAAATTTGAACTAAATTAGTAAACCTAAATCAGTAAATCCTAACCAGTTAACCTAAATGATATAATCACAAATTCACAGTCGACACATAAGACTAACACAAATTCACAAATCACAATCAACACATAAGACTAATACTCTAAGTCTCTAACTCTAACAGACTAACACATAAGAATATAAGATGATAAGAAATTAGGGATGCAAATTAATAAACCCTAAATCCTAATCCTAAATCAGTAAATCACAAAATTTGAACTAAAGTAGTAAACCTAAATCAGTAAATCCTAACCAGTTAACCTAAATAATATAATCACAAATTCACAATCAACACATAAGACTAACACAAATTCACAAATCACAATCAACACATAAGACTAATACTCTAAGTCTCTAACTCTAACAGACTAACACATAAGAATTTAAGATGATAAGAAATTGATAATCATTAATCAATATTCAACGCAAAAACATTAGCAATTTAACATTCATATTACCTGGTGAGTGGTGATTGGAGCCGATTGGAGCAGGGGCAGAGCCGGAAGTGATTGGAGCCGGTCGGGAGGGTCGGAGGGATGAGGGGGCGAGCCGGCGAGGGGCTGATTGGAGCAGGAGCAGAGCCGGAGAGGGGCTGATTGGAGGAGGAGCAGAGCCGGCGATGGGCTGACTGGAGCAGGAGCAGTCGAGCAGAGCCGGTCGTCGTCGCCGGTCACACACACCCACGGGCGCACCAGTCGAACTGTCGAAGGTTTTTCTTTTGGGGGATTTCGAATGTAAACAGGGAGCCGGGACTCGGGAGTTGGGGGATTTAAAATGGGCCGAATTTTTTTGGAATTTTGTCATTTTGATGGGTTAAGCTTGGTCCAAGTTCCAAATATTATAAATAATAAAAATAAAAAATTTATGTGATGATCTTAAAAAATAATTAGGTATACAAAAAATTAAAAATGGACCTATTTTAATACAAATTATGCCCCCTTTTGAAATGGGTTTACAAAATTTTTTATTTAGTTTATTTTTTATAAATAAATAAATATATATATATATAATTTATAAAAAATGTGCCCCTTAAAAAAAAGTCCCGGGACGGAGGTCGGGTTTGCCCCTCCCCCGGGCCGCCCCTGCTTTTGCGTGAGGGTCTCACGATTTCACTTTAGGGTTAAGAGAACCCGTCATTCTTGCACTCTACTCATCCTGACCTGTCATTTAAATTCCTCTTCTATATAATACCCATTTTGACCCATTTAATTTTTTTATTAACCCAATATAACCCATTATGTGTAAAAATTAATCCATTTTGACCCAAAAAAGATCACATGGGTTTAGTTTGCCAGGCATAATCGTGTAGATGTCGTGTTGGTGTGAACTAATTCCCAAAAAAATATGTGAAAACTCAAACGAATATGTGTAAGCCAACACAACAATAAAAATAATATGAGTAGAAACAACAAATTAAAATTTAACACACAAAATAGCTCCGAGGCGTGGGATGGGTCACAAAAAAAACAGAAAAAACCTCAAAAAATTGTCAAAAAGCTCTTATATAAATGTAGAAATGCTGATAAAATAACGTTAACAAAAGAGAAACCACTAACTAGGCAATGCTTCAGCGGTACCCTATGATTCTTTCAAATAGGAGGTCTCGGGTTCGAAACCCTCCCGCAACGAAAAAGGGGTTTGAGGAAGGTCAGGGGTTTTCCCAGTGGGGTTTCCTCCTGGAGTGGCTGTGAGGGCTCATAGAAGATCCAGATAACTAGACCTTTGTGACATGACCTGAAAACAATGGGTTCACACGATTGAATACCTTTGTCATTCAAAAAAAAAACAAAAGAGAAACCACAATGCTAAATATTACAAAAAATCTAATCGATAATAAAAGAGATCTAAAACTAAAATAAGAAAAAACAAATGACACATGACCTAAACAATTATACATGGCCCAATCAAACCACCCCACCATTCGTAATGAGTGGCAAAGTTCACAATTGTTTAGATATATACGTAACTCAAGAACTATAAAAGAAAGGTGAAAAACTCTTGGTTAAGAAATATTTCATGACCCCAAAAGGCCAAAACCACACATCTTAATTTCACTTGACCATTTTCCTTTGAATGAATACCAAACACAGCATCAAAAGAAACATCGTATAAGATCATATTTTTATACATCAAAGAAATTAAAATTTATAAAGAATAATAATTAATTAGCTTGTAAATATACTTGGTCTGAAATTATAGTAAGATTTAGATATGTTATTTACTCCAACTTTAAATTTAATCTCCTCAACCAAACAGAATGTAATATCATGTGAAATACATCAAACCTTTCAGCTGGTTGGTTCAAAACAAAATGTCTCCTTACCGCTCTCAAATTCTCCTTTAGCCTCAAGTACTTGTTTTCCGGCACCGACGTCAAAATTTGTTTCAGTTCAGCAATTTCCGACACCTTAACTTGAATTGAAAACGTCTCCCACTTCAACACATCACTAAAAGGTAAAACATAGTGTTGGGAAATTATAACCGGCACACACTCGGAATAAACCGCCTCAACGATCCTGGGGCTAGCAACCTCATAACCGCTAGGACACAAGCAGTATTTTGAGGCTAACATGAATGAGTAGTAGTCTAATCCTTTTGGAAGGTAGTCATACACTTGAAGATCAGGGTCCCGACCCTTCCAATAGTTAAGGAGGATGGGCCGTATGGGACCATGGACCCCACCTGCAAAGAATGCCAGATGGGGTCTAAGAGAATAGGGTGGCGAGGGAGAGACAAGACTGGAGGGAATGTCACCACTACGGAGATTGATTTCCGGGAGACTCACGTCTTTTTGTGGGTCGAATCCTTCAGAAGAGTTGGCGTTACATAGGACACGGATTGACGAGTTGTAGAGGTCGGGGTTACCTTTTGAGGCATGTGGACCCTGAAGTGAAATATTTTAGAAATTAGTTAAAGATGTATAAAGAAAATGGAAATTATAAAAGACATATACGAAGAATTTTAACTTCAAATTATTTAACATGACAGTTTAGATTTTATATGGTTTGATTCTAGGTCTAAAAAAATAAGCCCTACGATTTAATTATCATATAAAAATTTAAATGGGTATCATCATTAAGCCCTGAAAAACAATAACATGATAAACCCATCCTACCAAATTAAGGAGAAAATATGTAATTACAAAAAGGAAAAGTTTATAGAAATGTAACCAACTTTTCATTTTGTTTCAATTTAAATCACTCAAATTTTTTTTTGTCCAATTAAGTCATTCAAATTATTTTAGTGTTCATATCCTATGTTTTTACCTGAATAATAGATAATATATGTTAATATAAGTTTGAGTGAATAATTTTTTTAAAAAATGACTGATTTTAATCAATAATTATTAATTTTAATTAATACCTGACAAAGAACAAAAAATTAATAATTTATAATTTATTCAAGTTAGTCATTTTTAAAAAAAAAACTATTCACTCAAACTTATATCAACATGTATTACCTACTATTCAGGTTAAAAACATAGGATTAGAACACCAAAATAACTTAAATGACTTAATTGGAACAAAAAAAGTTTGAATGACTTGATTGGAACAAAATAAAAAGTTGTTACATTTCTACGAAGTTATCACTTACAAAAACCCTATGGTTTTATCTGAAGTAAATTTATTATGCTTTAAACGAGACTTTAATCCATAACCTCTTATAAAAAATCACGAGGAATGTCATTAAATGGTTGATCATTGTTTTTAAAATCACAGTTGATTGAAAAACTAGCACGTACTAAAAGAGAGGCACCTTCTATAGCGACAAGTAAATCAGTCTTAATATGAAAAGTAATAGCTATGACAAGTCCGAGCATGTAAATAATAAAAGAGAGTACTAAAATGAAGAGAGATGGTAATTATATATATACCGACCCAATCATGGGAAGAGAGCATGAAGTGATCGGCAGCATGAGTTGTGTTCCAGAAAGGGTGTTTGGTAGAAATCATTCTGACGTAATCAGAGACAAACTGTTGGAGTGGGGTGATGTCATAGGTATTAGGCTTGTACAGATACCTGACCATCCACGTGACACTGAAAGGCATGAAGTAAACATGCGCCTTGTGCGCATCTTTAGTTCTAAAAGAGTTATTACGTGTTTGCTCCATCTCTTGTATGAACCTTCCTTCTATGGTGTATATGTCTTTGCATGGTCCATCATGCACCAGTGGCACCTCACCCTCCTCGTACACATACACTTTGAATCTCTTCTCCATCTCTATGTAACTCCTGCATGCATTTAAATGTTTTGTTAACACATGTTACAAATTTAAACAAAATGATTATCAGGGCAGAACTCGTAAACAACTGGTAAGGTTGTTGCTTGTCGTGTGACCTTAAAATTATGCATAGCTTCTTGTATACACACACATATCACTACAAGAAAAGCTAGCTAATGGGACAAAACCTACAGCGACGACTAAACCTCGTCCCTATACATGTCGTCGCTATAGCTTAAAAGTACTTTTTCAGTGCTTTTAAGCTATAGCGACCACTTGTCGTCGCTATAGCTGAAGACGAAACGGGCGGGCTTTGACCAAAACTTTGGCGGTTTTGCGAAAAACCTATAGTGACTAACAGTCGTCGCTATAGCTGATATTTATGTTTTTTTTATTTTTTTAAATTATTTTTATTCTAGTTATTACTAGGAAAAAATCAAAAAAAAAAATTATCTTGTCGCTATAGGCTCATTAGAAGACAAAAGACTTTTGGTCAGAACATTAAATGCACGCTTCGGTTTCGATGTTTACCTATAGCGACGACAGGTCGTCGCTATAGGGTTTATATACACAAAAAAATCGCGGAATCCCCATTTTCACAGAAAACTCTCAAACTCCATTTTTGTGGTTCCAAGGGGCGATTTCGAGTTATTTGGTTCGTATATTGCCAATTTCATGATGAAAGGATGATTTGGATCATCTTATTTGTATAGGTATGTGTTTTTTTTCTTAAATTTTCAATTTTTTGTTGTTTTTTCATGTATTTGCATGTGTTCATGAATTTTATATGTTGATAGGTTTGATTTGGTGATTATAAATTGTTGGATCCTTCACTTCTTCGTAGGTATGGTTTTTTTTCCTGTAATTTTTCATTTTTTTATATGAATTTATTTACTAATTTTTTTCATATTTTTTGCAATGTATGATTATGCAAGAAAAGATTTCGTGTTCAAGATTTTTGGAACCTTAATTCGACATAGGTATGTTAATTTTGAAACTTTAATGTGTTTTTAAGTGTTCTATATGTAAAAAATGGTTAATGATGTTGTATTATTCATTGATGAACCATGTTTCTTTGGTATTATTCATTGATGAAACACATTTCTTTAGTAATGTATTTGTATAATTTTATGTTCTTGTTGGGTTATTAGTATGTTGAGATATTATGTTAAGTTAAGATTAGAATTTAGGTATGTATTTTTTTGTTGGGATATAGAATTACAATATGCAAATGATGTTAATTTAAGGATATTAGTATATGTTTATCTTAATTATGTGTATAATTTTATGTTCTTGTTGGGTTATTAGTATGTTGAGATATTATGTTAACTTAAGATTAGAATTTAGGTATGTATTTTTATGTTAGGATATAGAATTACAATATGCAACTTATGTAATTTAAGTATATTAGTATATGTTTATCTTAATTATGTGTATATGTTAGAAACATTAAGTTAAATGATTTGAGCTAAATTAAGATTTAAATTGATGTATGTGTATATGTTAGAAACATTAAGTTAAATGATTTGAGCTAAATTAAGATTTAAAATGTATGTGTGTAAGTCTATGTTTATGTCATGTGTATGTTTAACTTATGTTAAGTTAAGATTAGAATTTAAGTATGTATTTTTATGTTGGGATATAAAATTACAATATGCAACTTATGTTAATTTAAAGATATTAGTATATGTTTATCTTAATTATGTGTATATGTTAGAAACATTAAGTTAAATGATTTGAGCTAAATTAATATTTAAATTGATGTATGTGTGTAAGTCTATGTTTGTGTCATGTGTATGTTTAACTTATGTTAAGTCAAGGTTAGAATTTGGGTATGTATAATGTTGGGATCTTTGTTTGTGGTTCTTTATATGAAAGAAAAACATATGATTGTTTGATGTTTTTAGAATTACAATAAGTATTTTTGAGTATGTTTAGCCATGTTTATGTGTATTTTTGAATTGAGATATAATTAGAATTACAATATGTATTTTGAATATGTTTACAAGTATTTTTGAATATGTTTAGCATGTTTATATGTGTATGTTTATGTTCAAGTATTTGTATGTGTATGTTTATGTTGGGTTTATAATTAAGTTTAGGTTTGTATGTTTGGGTTCAATGTGTTAACTTGTTATAAGAATGTATATATTGAAAAGTTGACTTGTTACAATTAAAATGCTACCGCTAGCTCGGATAAACTAGCATGGAAATTGACAAAAGTTGGATCAACTTGCGAAACCGGAGATGTGCGGATTTTTTAAACGGTCTTAATAAGTTTATGGAGATTGCAAAGAACCATGTCAATGGTGAAGGTGAAGGTAAAGGATATTGCCCGTGTAAAAGTTATGCAAATTCTAAACGATCACTCCAGAATTTGGTTACAATTTATGCCCACATACATGACCGTGGTTTTCTACAATCATATACAACATGGGTATATCATGGTGAGAAATATTCCAATGCTTCAGAAATTGAAAGAATGTGGGCTTTGAACACAGATAATCATCCACTAACAAATAATGAGATGTTTGATGTAATTGATGATGTCATTGGTGAGCAAAATACATATGACGAAAATGTAAATGAGTATGGAGATGGCTTAGACACATAATTTGATGCATTATTTAAGGAGCTTAATACCGAGCTATACTCTAGTTGTAATTGGATGTCTCCCTAAACTTTTTGGCAAATTAATGCATATTAAAGTGATTAATAAATGGACTGATAGTTCCTTTGACCAACTTTTAGAGTTTTTAAGAGTTGCATTCCCGAAAGAAAATAAGATTCTAGCCTCCCATTATGAAGCTAAGAAGAAACTGAGAAAAATTGGTTTAGGATATCAGTCTATACATGCTTGCATTAATGATTGCGCTCTATTCTGGAAAGAGAATTCTCTTATGCAAAATTGTCCGGTTTGTAATGAGAGCAGATGGGTTGACAAAAACACAAAGGGAAAGAAAGTAGCACAAAAAGTATTGCGTTACTTTCCTTTAACTTCACGTCTTCGAAGAAGGTTTAGTTCTAGATTCACCGCGAAAGATATGATATGGCATAATACCGGACGCTCAACAGATGGTATGATGCGTCATCCGGTTGATGGGAAGGCATGGCTAGAATATGATAACAGATATCCTAATTTTGCTAAGGAACCCAGGAACGTTCGTTTGGGTTTGGTTGCAGATGGCTTTAATCCATTTGGTAACATGAGTCAGAAATAAAGCCAGACCTGAAGGATCAATAGCAGAGGGCTATGTTGCAGATGAAGCATTGACCTTCTGTTCTATGTATCTTGAAGGTATGCAAACCAAATTCAACCGTCCAGATAGAAATGCAGATGCTGACATTCCCAAGAGACATCTTCATGTTTTTTCATCACAATGCCGCCCAATTTCAAAGAAGAAAATAATATCACTTTCTGAAGATGTTAGAAAATCATTGGAATGGTTTGTATTAAGCAACTGCGATGAAATTAAAGACTACAAATCGTAAGCCTATTTATTTACTTGATTAATTTTCATATTAGTTGCTTTAGTAAACTTATATATAATGTTTGTTAATTGTATAGTGAATTTGAATATGAATTTCCCGGAATTGATCTAAAAACAGGATTCTCTTCATGGTTTCGATATAAATCAAATATGTCATCGTCGTCGCCATCATCGTCATTATCATTGTCCGTGGAGTTGTCCAATGAATTAAAGTCATTAACACATGGCCCATTGAATGCATATGTGTACACGGCTTGTATAGTCAACGGTGTTAGATTTGTAGTACACAGTCGTGATGCCCGTCACACTACTCAGAATAGTGGTGTTGTTACAATAGGAGAAGATGGTACTCACTTTTATGGTCAACTAGAGGAGATTATAGAGTTGAACTATGTAAATAGTTACTCAGTTGTAGTATTTCATTGTAAATGGTTCAACACATCGAGTAAACGCTTTGTTAAGAAGAATAATATTATTGCAATTGATATTAGCCGTGAGTGGTTTGTTAACGAGCAATACATTTTAGCTACACAAGCTAAACAAGTGTTTTATCTCCAAGATCCTTCTCGAACAACCGGTAATTGGAGGGTTGTAGAAAATGTTCATCATCGAAAACTTTGGGATCATCCAAGTATGAGTGGGGTTAATGAAGTAGATATATTACACGACAACCAATCATCTGATTATAACCTAGTTGTTAATGATGAGTTAAATGTCTCGCAAGAAACTCAAGATTTTTTGACTTAGTAGTCGACTTAGGCCCGTTGCCTATGAGGGCACCTTTAGATGAAGGTGTGGACGATCAGATTTTCGTTGATGATGATGAAGTAGAATACGATGATGAAGAAGAAGAAGAAGATGATGGAGAAGATGAAGATGAAGATGTTGATGATGATAAAATAGACAAACATTATTGTAGTGATGATTCCAAATAAATGTATGATAGTTATTTACTTTTGTTATAATTGTTTACATTTTTTGCTATTTCATTGTTGTATTTCTTGTAAATTGTTAATATTGTATTGTTGCATTTGTTAAAATTTTTAACATTTATTTGCTTTTGTCCAAGGAATGGCGGATGTTGCCGGATATCATGGCGGTGACGAAGGTGATGAACCTCCACATGGGCATTCTTATAGGGTGCGAACCAGCTGCGAATCTTGTAAGTTTCTAGTATAATATATTTTTAATCTCCTTGAACATATTATTCAATTTGGTAACTTTTAATTTCATGTGTTAATGTAGCTAAACCAACCAAACGAAGATCCTCTGAAAAAACTTAAACTTGTATGACAAATTTCAAAAGAATGGAAGCAGACCACTTCCAATTGAGTTCGATTACTCGTCCAACCTATACAGAGCTGTTGGAGAAAATTATCAGCTGTTTATACGGTTGATATCTAATGAAGTTGACAGACATGCCCCATTCCATTATCGGAGCTAGCAGGAGGTTCCGGGAGATGTCAAGATGTCTATTCTGACCACTCTTCATGTTAGTATACTTACTAATGTTTTTTGTTTACTGGTTTCATATTTTTGGTTATTTTATAATCATATCAACTTTTATAGCATTACTTTGATCTGGCACAATATCACAATACCGAATTCTGGGATGGAATCAAGCTTGGTATTCAAGCTGACTATGCGAACCAGTACAAAGATCGGAAAACAAAGCTAAAGAAGCACTTTGACAAAGAAGGATGATATGACAACACGGCAAGAGCCAAGCAGAATCCTCCTAAGGGCATGGACCAAGAAGAGTGGGTGCAGATTATTGATGGGCTGTTTACAACTTCTACATACAAAAATAGATCTTTGAAGAATACAGCTAACAGATCAAAAAAGTTGTATGGAAGTCATCATGGGACCCAAGCATACGCTCAGAGACGTTATGATGAGGTTATAATTTAGTGTTATCAAAACATGTATTAATTCTTATTTGATATCTTAATAATAATATTTGTTATTGTTTAAAGGTGAAGGAGGGTGGTGTGCTTCAGCATGTGGAAGGCTGAAGAAACATGCACTTTAAGGGAAGCTCAGGATGGTACAATCAACTAGCCGAGCAACATTGGGTAAGTAATAGATATTCACTAGCATTATGTTTTACTCATTTAAACTTGATTTGAAAGTTGCCCTTTGATATATAGGATTGGTGAACATGAATTGTTAGATATTTGTTGATTGTATTGGGAAGTCTTGTTTTTGAATTAGAATTTGTTGCCATTTATTATACATTTTGGGTAGTCATTTTACAGCAGTTATGCTGACGGATTTTTGTAAAATATTTAACATATGTTTGTCTTGTGTTTTTAATGTAGGAAAATATTACTGATGAGTTAAATAAAGCAAAATCAACATCCGGTGGTGATGACACACCGGTGGATGAAGTGGAAGTGCTGCAGCGCTCACTGGGTGAGCGGCGTGGGCATGTAAGGGGTGTTGCAAAAAGTTAAAAGTATAACCCCAGACCTGCCTGCACACATGTATGCACCTGCAGCAAACGAGCTGCAACAACAACTTGCTGAAGCAAATGCTCGTTGGGCGGAGCAACAACGCATCAACGAGATGATGCAACAACAAATCAACAAGTTGATGTCAATGCAAGGAGACCAAGGCTCTAGCTCTTTCTACCATCCCGGATTTGAAACAAATCAAGAAAAAGATCAAGATCAAGATCAAGAGGAAGATGAAGATGAAGATGAAAGTGAATAGATGAAGTTGTGGATTTTAAAATACTTATAACTTTGTTATGCTTGGTTGATAAACAAACTTAAACTTGTTATGCTTGGTTGTTTGGTTAACTTTTAGATTTGGATGTAAACATATGAATGTGAACGTATTTTGATGTTTGATAAAGTCTTATTTGCAGCAGGTTAAAACTGGTATTGGTTGTTTAAACATGTTAAAAACTGGAAATTTCAGAAAACATATGAATGTGAATGTATTTTGATGTTTGATAAAGTCTTATTTGCAGCAGGTTAAAACTGGTATTGGTTGTTTAAACAGGTTAAAAACTGGAAATTTCAGAAAACAAAAAAAAATTGAAAATTTTTTGTAGGGCTATAGCGACAACAAGTCGTCGCTATAGATCAAAGTCTGACCTTTTGACTTTGATCTATAGCGACGACTTGTCGTCGCTATAGCCCGATCTTTGTCTTTTTGACTATTATTTATAGCGACCACCTGTCGTCGCTATAGGTAATTTCGAAAAAAAATATTATTTTTTTAATTATTAACAGAATAAAAATAAATCAAAAACAAAATGTGTTAGACGTCTATAGCGACGACAAGTCGTCGCTATAGAGTAACCAATAGGGACGACACGTGTAGCGACGACTTTTCTGGCCTATTGCGACTAAGCTATAGCGACGACTTTTCTGGGCTATTGCGACGACTTTTTTGGTCGCTATAGGTGGCTTTTCTTGTAGTGATATGTAAGGTAATATTGCGTATATGGGCTCAAATCCCTTGCGAGAAACAGTGAGCTAAGTTTTTAAAATATAGCAAATGTTAAAATGTGCTTATATTAGTATACCCAGGGTCGCCCCCCTCTTTTTTTCACCAGTAGTGTTAATTTTCGGACCGGAAGCCAATTTTTTTTAAAATACTGGTTTCGCCCCCCCTTAAAAAAAATTAACCAAACACATATAAAAAAAATACTCTTTCCATCTCTCTCATTTTTTACCCCATTAGCCTCCCGCTCATTTTGTTTGTTTAGACGTTTAGATTTTAGTTTGAATCAATATATCATGAGAAAGGTGAAAATAATTGACTAGTTTTTCAAAAGAAAGGTTATTGAAGAAGAAATCAAGAAAAATGTAAAAATTCCTCAATATATCGTGAGAAAGGTGAAAACAATTGACTCGTTTGTATTATTTATATATGCATTTAAGGGTTGATAATATAGGTGTTATTCAAAAAAAAAATTATACATGGGATTACAATGTAATTAGTACGTCTCAAACCGTAGAAATTATATTTGGGATTACAATGTAATTAGGTCGTTTCAAACCGTAAAACGATTAGGTTTGATTCGGTCTTAATTTTTAACGGGCTCAAAAAGCCCAAAGCTAGAAATGCGAAACCCAGAAAGCTCAAACCGTAAAAACCGGACCACAAACACCCATAATAAAGAGTCACATAAGATTGCAAGAGAACGAATGAATCAAAGAGACGTATGAAAAGAATGTAAGTTTTCGAAAAGATGAAGGACCCCGGATTTTATGTCTCCTAGGGTATTCAAATTGGTTAAGCCGGCCCTGATAATGATAATTATTAATCATTTTTATTTTTATTTGTTTGACCCGACTTGACCCGAATCACAGATCCGAACAATTAACCCAACTAACCGAGACATACCGGTCGATTGCAAAAAAATTTTTTGATCCCGTAAGATTTCGCCCCCCTCCCAGTTTAGTCAAGCTCCGTCACTGAGTATACCAATCTATTCCAATTTAAACAATCTCTTGATTTATACAAGGGAAGACTCTCTCCTCTCTCGTTTCCTCCCTAGTTACTAAAGTTGAAAGTAAAATCTTTGTTTAACCTTGGTATTCGTACTACATAATAATAATAATAGTAATAATAATAATAATAGTAATAATAATAATAATAATAATAATAATAATAATAATAATAATAATAATAATAATAATAATAATAATAATAATAATAATAATAAAAACTTAAAGAAAAAACATGTAGCCATATAGAATCTTAAATACAAACTACTAAATAAGTAACCGAAAAAACATGATTGTCATGTTCGTTTTAATTTCTAATCTTTCTCTTGTTAAAAGAGAGCATACATGTCATTATTTGACAATTCCTTTTTTTTTCCTCTTCATATTATCTATCATATTAAAAAATAATACACAGAATATACCTTTAGACATTTAATATAAATTTAGTTGTAGATAGTTATTATATATCATCAAGTAAATAATTTAATAATTATCTTATAACTTTATTTTAGTCGAGTAATAGACGTAATTTTTTAATTTAGTTTTAAATAAATAAATAAAAAAGAATGATGGCAGTGTAAGATAACACTTTCATGTATGCGTCTATTAGAAGTTACACATTGACTATTTCATGATTATATACCCCAAAGAAAATGGTGACATTGCCTTTTTGAATAAATTGAATGTTGCGATCATCATTCTTGTAGTCACTTAGAAGGAAGGAAAGAAACTATTTTCCAAAAGGCAGTCCCCTTTTCAATTTCTATATTTTTAATTTAATATTATATATTACATTAACATTTATTTATTTTAATGCTTTCGTTAGAGAGGTTGTGGGTTCGACAATTTTTTTATAATTTTTTTCAGAACTGCAAGATTCTATATCAGGTTATTTACTTATTTTAACACGTTGAACCTGACCTACATTATCTCGCTCAAATTCTCATCAATAGAACGTGGCAAGTATTTTATTTAGGGTAAATATGTAACCTTGAACCTTTTCATTTAAAAAAAATTCTATTGTATTAATTAGTAACTTTTAGTAATATTCTTTCTGCCTATGTTTCAATATCAAATTTATTCAAATCGAGTTGTCGTACGTAATATAAGGTGAAAATTTAATTAAAATCGAGTTGTTTAATTCTACTTGTGTTTCAACAAAAAATCTAATCAAAATTTAACTAGTAGGAACACGTGTATAAAACTCAGTAATTGTATATAATATATCTACAAAACAAATTGTCTAACCTTTATGAAATATTTTCTAACGATTTATTCACAATGTATAAAACAATATATTGCAGTATATGATTAGACTAAAAAGAGTAAAAACCTTAAAAAATGTAGGAAGAAATCTTAGCCATTGATTTTTAAAATGAATGGTTGTAAGGGTGCCACCTCATTTGAGAGAATTAAGGGGGAATTTATGTGGTTGAAGGGATATAATGGGTATTGTAGTCATTGTTGACTTTTTAACAACTTCCCCCTACTTTTTTTAAACGTTTATAACTTTTTTGTACGTTATTATTTTTAAAAAAAATTACATCATAAAATCCAACATTTTTTTATCTTTTCAATGAGTATAATATTGTTATATATAAAAAACGACCTAAATTGGTGTATATGAATGTTGCGTTTTATGGTGTTTATGATGTTTTTTTCATAAATACATGAAACTGAACATTTTTATGGTGTTTTTCACTGAATAAACATAAAGGATAACAATCGTTTATGGTGACTTTTTATATGTTTTCCGGATGTTAATGAAACTAAGCATTTCATATTGTTTTTTCGAAAGTTCATAAAACTAAACATTTTATGGTGTTTTTTTTCTCTAAATAAATAAAAAAGGTAAAATATTGTGGTGTTTTTAGTGTTCATATATGAAGTTGCTTAGTTTGGAAACACTATTTACAATTTAAGTGTTTATGGTGTTTTTAGTTTTCACAAACTCCATAAAATTGCCTAGGTTGGTTTCAAAAATATTCAAACACCATAAACACCATAAAATGTTAACACCATAAACACAATAAAATAACTTGAAAAAACACCATAAAACATGAACACTATAAACACAATAAAATATATCGAAAAAACATCATAAAACTAAGTTAAAAAACACAATATACACACTTTAAGTGTTTATAGTGTTTTTAGTTTTTTTAAAATCACCATAAAATGCCCTGTTTTAGTTTCATTAATACCCGAACACCATAAACACCATAAAATATTAACACCATAATATATTTCGAAAAACACCATAAAACGTGAACACCATAAAACGTACGGATGCGTCTTAAAAAAACACCATAAAAGTTTAGTTTGAATAATATTCGAAAAAACGCCATAAAACTTAAGACGCTATTTTATTTTTTTTAAAATATATATTAATATTATAGTCATTAGAAAAATAAAAAAACGCTTAATTTTATGGTGTAATTTTTGTTAGAAAATATTAACGTATACAAAATTTATGAACGTTTAAAAAAATGAGAGAAACTTGCATGTGACTTGCATGCACAACCTCCTTTTTTATTTTGACGTATATATCCTTTAACCTAATGTACACATGTCACTTTCTTATTACTTCTCACACTTTTTATGGTTTTCCTCCTTTGTAGAATATCCCTATCCGTATATTGCAAAAGTTGAGAAAAATTGTGTATAAAGTTAAATATAAAGACTAAAATAATATAAAGGGATAACTTTGTACAAGTGTAACAAACTTTTCATTTTGTTCCAATCAAGTCACTCAAACTTTTTTTTATCTTAATTAAGTCATTCAAGTTATTTTTGTATTTGAATTGTATGTTTTTAACTTGAATAGTAGGTAATATATGTTGATACAAGTTTGAGTGAATAATTTTTTTTAAAAAAATGATTGATTTGAATCAATAATTATTAATTTTAACTAATATCTGACAAAAACAAAAAAATTAATAATTAATAATTACTTATTCAGGTCAGTCATTTTTTAAAAAATTATCACTCAAGCTTATATCAACATGTATTACATACAATTCAGGTTAAAAACGTAGAATTCAAACACAAAAATAACTAGAATGACTTAATTGGGACAAAAAAAGTTTGAGTGACTTGATTGCAACAAAATGAAAAATTGGATTTTTATGAAGTTTTCCCAAATATAAAATAGTTGTGTTATGCAATTGAAAATTTAAACACATTTAAAAGAAGGGTACCCTCATCTATATGATATAAAAACATTGAAACTTGGTACATTTATTGGTATTATTGATTGTATATTTATTCTAATGGTAAATTCAGGTTGTTATCCATTTTATTACATTTATTTTGTTGAATTTTAGTAAATATTGATTGAATATTTGTTGTATTGTTTAACTTAGGTAGGTTATCTATTTTATAACAATTATGTTGATGAACTTTAGTAAAAATTGATTGCATTTGTGGAATTGTTTATTTTTGGAGATGATGTAAGAGGAGTTTAGAAGATCTTTTCAGGAGTCCGATAATTCATTATCAGTTAATGAATTTGAGTGTAAGCACCATGCCTTATAAAAACGTGGGTATATAAGGGATGTTGGTCATGTTGTGAGATAATCTATGTCAGAAGGGTTAGAAATTAAAAAAGGCAAGAGTGTTTATTTGATAGGTGTTGACGATTAATAAAAGGGTAAATTAGGGATTTAGGCTTTTTTAACTTGTTGATAACACGGATGATTCGAAATCAACGGGATTCGGTTACTCAAATTAACTTTCAATCACAAGTCTACCTTCTTCAATAGATGCGATTACTCCAAAATCATGTGTGATAATGTGCTATTACCGGATTATACATTGTGTTGTTGGCTGAATGTAACCGTTATGGAAATATCATGTGCTATTATGTATAATTATGTACTAACATTAGGCTTTATGTAAACCATTGTACTATTTCGTGTTGTTACTAGGTTATAAGTACATTGGCTATGATTTTGAAATTATCACATTATATAATGTGCTGTTAACAGTTTGTAACATCCATTATGTTATCACTAAATGTTAAAATCTATTAATCCATTATGTTATTTTTGTGTTGATATTTGTTGTTATTGTGTAAACCATTGTGCTTTTTAGTATTGTTACTAGGTTATAAGTACATTAGTTATGATTTTGATGTTATCACATTATATAATGTGCTGTTAACAGGTTGTAACATCCATTATGTTATCATTACATGCTAAAATATATTAAAACCATTATATTATTTTTGTGTTGATATATGTTGTTATTGTGTTATAATGTGCAGTTGGCGGTATGTAAAATCAAATGAAATATTATGTGCTAGTATGCAATCTCTGTTTGTGCGAAATTTTCTATTTAATTTCTGTTCAAATAGATGAACATAATTTCGAATTATGGGATTCTCGTTCTTCCCGTTCTTGTTTGCCGTGAATTGTTGGTATTCGACTAACCAGGATGATTTTTTGGAATGAAATCATCAAATGTAACTGCTTAACAAATTTTGATTAATTAAATATCCTGATATAATCAATTTGACTAAAATACCCTTTTTTTAATTAATTGAAATGCCAAATGTCAACACATAGTTAGTTCATACACTTTTTTATAAAAATCTCATTTTGCATATAAACCTACCTTTATACACACACACACACACATATATATATACTCTATGTATATATTTGTGTGTGTGTATATTATGTAGGGTTGGATCATCTAATGGGAAGATAATTTTACCTAGGAGTAGGAAATGGTAGGAGTTTGATATTTGTAATGCTAAAAGCATAAAAATAGAAATTTAATACAAAAAACAAATTCCAGTACAAAAATAAAATATTGTAAAAAAAATCTAGCACAAAAAAAATCAAAAATATAGTACAATAAATCAAAAATTTAGTACAAAAATACAGTACATAAAAACAAAAACCACATACGAAAAATCGAGTAAAAAATACAAAAAAAAAAGAATTTTGTACTAAAAATAAAAATTTAGTAAAAAATTAGATGTTATACATATTTTATCAATCATTTCTTTTTAGTATGTTATATGTCAAACTTATATAAAGTCATTTTTTAATGTCAATGATACAAAGAATATGTGAGTGGTTAATTGTTAGAACACATCAAGTTTCATCTTTAAATTGGAGTGATTAAATTATGTTTAAAATTTTCCTGTTGCTCTAGTTCGAGGATATAAAATTTGTCTGCCACTTCAAAAATTTGTGAAACTTTTTTATATACGGATAAAGTGTATACTAGTTCGAGTATATAAAATTTTGACATTTTTTTTTAATCTATGCATCTATATTTTGAATGAGTTTACATAAGTTTTGAAATGCTAAATTTGAGTGGTTCACAATTTTTCATGGTTTTATATTTTAGTTATATAATTTTGTAGATTGGTTTTTATGTTTCTTAACTATAATAAAATAATAAAATAATTCTTATTTTATTATTTTCTCTATTCAAACTAAAGAAGAAAATTTAAATTAAGACCATAAATGATAAAGGCAATTACATGTTATTCCATTATTTAACGTGAAATCCGGCTGAAGTATTTAACGGGCTAATATGTTTTTCATTGACCTTTCAATACAACACTAGTCTATTTACGATGACAATTAATATTAACGTTAAATTTATCATTTTCTTCGAGTCGTAAAACTATTAGCATGATAATAACTCAATTTACGACTATAACTAATGTTCTAATTATGTTAATAATTTTCTATAGTCTCAAAAACTTGAAAAAAGTAAACAAAAGTGAATTTATCATGTATTCTTTTAAATTAAAAAAAAAAGAGTAACAAAATTAAGAAATAAGACAACATATCGATTGTTATTATTTTATTTTATTTTTTGTTAAAAAAAACTTAAAAAGTTTTTCCAACATATGTGATAAGAACACTAATCTTTATCTCCATTTATACAATTTAACCAAACATCATCTCTTTTAAATTTATAATTAAATTTTGTTTAATCTATCAGATATTATTCTATATCTTTTACTTTAAACTCACAATTTTTTTTTAGTTTTTTATTTGTTATACGAATATTAAAAAAATTATAGAGAATCTAAATGATAATTTTTATATTTGAAAGAATTTATCCAAAATACTCTAAAATTTAGAAACGCCACATTTGCGGTGCACACATATAATGTATATATGTGTGGGCCCTTAAGGGGAAGGTAAAAGTGCACTAATTTTAACGTTATTTTATTTATTTTGTGAAAATAACGTTAAAATCGTTGGGATGATCAATTTCAAACGATAACTTTGAGTCGGGAACGCTTTCAGAGCAGCATCTCTATCTCAATTGGGATAGAGGTAAGGTTTGTATCTATCCTTCCCCCCAGACATACCTACTGAAAAGTGGAAATATACTGGGTAAAGTTGTTGTACTCTAAAATTTAGAAATGATCAAACACATAAAAGAGATGCATATCAAGGGTTTCAAACCACGGTTAATGTTTTTGTTTGCGGTTTTCATAAAAAAACGGTCATAAAAAAACTGGATTGAAATGTATATATGTGTTTACGTATATAAGTGTGTGTATATAGATACATGTATATAACATATACATCATCTATGTGTATTAGCTTCATAATTTATGCGTCATTTATAAAAAATACATTTAGGCATATTGTAATATAATTAACACATCTCAAACAATAAAATGGTTCGGTTTGAGTCGGTTTTATTTTTAACGGGCTGAAAACCCAAACTATAAAACCAAACTGTTGAGCATGACGGTTCGATTTTTATTTTTAACAATTATGTTTTGGTTTTCATTATTTAAAAATCCTTAATTAACCAAATAACCCATAAAATAAATATAGTTAAAAATCCAAAAATTTTGAGATAAAGGATTAATAATTAAGAAGAATTGCAAATTTGAGGGAATTGTTGCAAATTTGAGGGAATTGAAACTTACTGATAAAACTGGGTGGGATTATGATAGATATCAGTGGACAAAACGTCACCGTTTCGCAAAAGCTGAGATAGGTTACGACGAACGGCCGCTCTCCGAATCGCGACTCTCGCTCTAGCAAGTTCCAACTCCGGCAGCCGCCGTGGTCGTCTCTGCATTGTTAATATTCTTCAGATCAGTTATGAACATGTAATCATGTTCAACACAAATCAAAACGATTTAAACTTCAATTGATCAACAATCAACAGCTTCGATTTAAAATATCAGCAACAAACACCATAAACACACACACACACCATAAAAAAGGGTTAATATTTAGAAAGTGTTGATGCAATCGGTCTATACAAGCTAAAATCCAATAATGGCGAATAACACGTACAGCAACACTCACGAATCGATCAATCGATCGAGAAATACATGAATTTTCATCGTTACAGCGAATTAAAAACAATGACAGGAACATGCAGATGTAGAAATTGAGGGAAGAAGATCGAGTTGTACAGTAAGAGTTGGATGGAACTGATTGGACGATGCGATGTTGTGATCAGCAGGATGATGATGATGATGATGTAAGTTGAAATTTGTTTGCAGTTGAAGAAATTCCGGTTGAAAGATGAAGATGACGACGACGATCACCGCTGCTGAAACGCTTCCGTATCTTCTCGTGTTCATGGTTGAATTTTTATGCGATAATTAAATTAGGTTTGTTTAATTTGAGGGATGAATTATACATCTTATTTAGTATATATTCCCCGGCCACTTCTCGCTCGAGTTGTTGAAACCTGGCTAGTCTTAGGGTGGGAGGTTATCATAATGATTTAATAATAATTATATACAATTTAAAATAATAAAATGTTAATATATAAAAAAATAAAAAAATAATAATGTTTTTAAAACCGAACCAGAAATAAAACTGATTATTTTACTTGTTTGTTGGTCGGATTTGTCGATCCGGATGCAAATTAAAAGCGAGTGACGTGAAATGTGATAAAATTTAGAAAAAATATATATGGAAAATAATAAAAAAAATTGTTCGGTTCAACTAGTGTTGTTCGCATGTCCGACTAGTTGGTTCTCCGGCTTGCTTAAATAGATCTAACTAGGCTAACCAGATCGGTTCTTAGTCCAACCTGTTTGATCGGTTGGTCCAGTCTTGTTCTAAAAGCATACTAAAAACATATGTTACATACATATATACAATGGAAAGATTTTTGGAAAACTCAAATTTTTGTGAATATATATTTTAAAAACTCCTTTTGGCCAATCGCATAATTTACATAAAATTTATTTTTATTTTAAAAATATCAATGTAATATTATATTTTACTAAAAAAAACATTGTATTTATGGTGTTATATACATGTAACTAGTGTTAGATATGCTAACACTATGCCGACAAAATATGTGCTGTTACATAAACTAATTTAAGAAAATAAATTAAATTAATTAATAACTTACAAATAATATGATTGGTTGACAGTAAATTTCTAAATTTTCTCAAACGTATGTTAAGCGTTTACACACACCTATGTATGTTATGGATATTTTGAAAATCACTTTAAGTTGTGAAAATCATGAAAACACTCATATAATATGCAATTTTTTTTACAAATTTGTAACATCATTTTATTAACTTTTATAAAAAAAATCAACGAGTCAATTTAAAAAAAATATATTTTGTATTATCATATAATATATATACGTAACATTGTGGTACAATGTTACATATGTGTTACAAAATATTTTCGGTTCTTTTTTGATTTTTTTTATAAAAATGACTTAAATAATGTTAAACTAAAAAAAACTTTTTTACATAATTTTTTTCGTAATTTTCATGGTTTTCACAACTAAGGATAGTTTTCAATTTATAAATTACCTCTCTCTCTATATATATAGACACACACATATAAGTTTAGGCTCTAATTAAAAGAATTAGATTTGTAAGAAGTGTGAAAAAGACTGTGGGGTTGACATGTAACATTTCTTAAATTTTTAAAAAAAGTATTTTGTTCATTGTGTAATATGTTTTCATCACTATGTAATATGTTTTTATTGTTGTGTTTATTTTTTTATGTTTTATGCGTAAAAATGCATAATTGTGTTTTTAAAGTTCATAATTTTAGAAAACACAAATTATCCTAATCTTTTGAAAAAAATGCATTTTCTTCATTGTGTTTTAAGTTGAGATATTGTGTAATATATTCATTATTATGTTATACGTTCAAGTCATTGCGTAATATATTTATTATTGTATTTTGCGTTCAGGTCATTGTGTAATATACTATTCATTGGATTTTACGATAAAATCATTATGTAATATATTCATCATTGTGTTTTGTGTTTTATGTTTTATGTTCATGTCATTGTGTAATATTTTATCATTATGTTTTGCGTTAAGGTCATTGTGTTATATGAATTTATCATTGTGTTATATGTTTTAACTAATTTCATGTTTTTATATATTAAATAAATTTGTTATTTATTTTTATATTTTACATATTATAAGCACATGATTAAATTATATCAACATTTTGTTTTTCAAAATTTTTATTTTAGTAACATATATTTCAAGTTATTGTGTCATATATATATATATATTCATAATTGTGTTTTACGTTTTTTATTATTTGATTTTATATTGTTATTGTTTCTTATTTATTAGATAAATTTGTTTTTATTTTATCATTATGATTTACAATTAAAATGTACATGATTGTGTCGTTTCCCCATTATTCTCTTTAACATCATTTCAGAAAATAGTAAGATACAATGACAAGCAAAAAGATATAACAACGACAAAAAAACACAATAACGCATTACAAATATACAAAGTGCTTAGAAAACGTAATTTTTCATATAACAATATTATACTCGTTTTAAAAATAAAACACACTTGTTGTTTTGCTGTAATTTAAAAAAAAAAACAATATCGTATACAAAAGTTATGATCGTTTAAAAAAAATTAGGGAACATGTTAAATATATACTAGTTTTTAAAAAAAAATTTATTATAATTTCGACTAGTTTTTTAATTTTTTTTTCCAAATGGCCCGTATTTATATCATTGTAAGGGGTATAAACATAACACGTTATTTTGATTTTTTCTAACAATAGTAAATTACATCACTGTAATTTGAAATGATGTAACACATTATTTATGATGATGCAAAATTTTCTCTTTAATTTCATTATAATTTCGACTAGTTTTTTAAAAAATTTCAGATACCATGTATTTACATCGATGTAACGAACATAAATTTTTATGAAAAAAATAATATATTATAAAAATGTTATGAATGTTTAAAAAAAGAAGGATAGACTTTAATAAAAGATTTGAGTGATTAAAATATATTAGATGGTTACACTTGTTATCATCATATTAAATTTAACTTTTTGAATGATATAAAATGTTTTAAGTGTTATCTCATATTAAAAAAATGACACGATTTTATGTACTTGATTTATAGAATAACTAGCTTATTAACCTGTGTATTACACATAGTTGTATAAAAATAATTATTACAAAGCAATCAATAATAAAAAATAAATACACAAATAACAGATAATTTTTAAAATTTTAAAATAAATAAACTTATATTTTATAAATATTTGTATACTTCTTTAAACAATACAAATGAGATTTGAAAATTTTGATTTTCTAAATTATTGATTGAAAATGGAAAGTTTAAAATGATTAAATTTTCATTAATATTTGAATAAAATAAATATTAGGTTTTATTTTAAATTTGGAAATTTGACTTAATTGTATTAAATTACATTAATCTCTAAATTTTTCAACTATGCCATGCACATAGCCTATAATGATGCCATGTGTCAAATATGACGTGGATAGGCTAGAAAGACGAAATGTGGCATATTGTTATTATTTTATTATATAGTATAGATATAGATATAAATATTGGATAATAGTTATTTAAAGTCTTACACACACTCTCTCTCACACACATCCCCAAATGAAAATGTCAACATTTCTAGTTGAAACCTAAAAAGGGTTAAACGGTTTTAAAAGTTAATCTTTTCAAGTGATAATCGTAATTAGAGAAATACGATGAGGATATTAAGCTACTATTTACATCACATGGTAGACCAACATTTAATATTTAATATATTTGAAATTTAAATTCAAGAGTTTTACTTTTGGTCAAGGTAACCGTGAGTCTTCAATATGACCCATAAAATGGAGCATCAGTTATCTTATTATTAGGTTAATCTTTGATAATCATATTTAACTTTTTTTTTTGAACGGCGAAGGTCTCAATCGTGTGAACCCACTGTTTCCAGGCCATGTTATCAAGGTATAGTTACCTGGACTTCCCATGAGCCATCACAACCACCTCAGGAGGAAACCCCACTCGGAAAACCTCCTGACCCCCCTCAGACACCTTTTTTGCTGTGGGAGGGATTTGAACCCATGACCTTCCATTTGGAAGAATCATGGGGTACCATTGAGGCAATGCCTTTTTGGTAATCATATTTAGCTAATAAATAAAGATTTTTAGGGACACTTGGAGTATTTCTATAGCACAATTGCACAATTGATGTTCTTTTTCTTGTCTCTCTTTCCTATTAGATATATCTTGTATTAAATATTATATATAAACTCCTAACACAATTTTAAATTAAAAATAAGACTTTTTTAACACATTAAAAATATTTTAATATTAAGAAAAAGCTTTTTTAAAACACCAAATTATTATAAAGTTTAGAATTTTTAAAAATAGTTTACAAAACGAAGTATTAAAAAAACAAACTTTAAAAATTAGTGTTTAAAGAATATAATTATTTTATTATTTAATCTATGAAATTATATTTAATCATATTTTAATCATATCTATGAAACTTTAAAACTATATTTCGTATTTTACCTATAAATTTTTTACTTTTATACCATTTTATCAATCGTAATACCCAATGTTTAATTTATACATAAAATCACCTAACGCGTGTGTTAAAACCGCATTTGCTCGGGTTTATTATGTACATATTCATTAAATCCAACTTTTCATTTGTATAACCATGTCTTAAACCACGACCACCAAAGTTGTTAGGGGTGTTCTTCGGATATTTTGTTCGGGTTGCGGGTTAAATGAGTCAGGTTATTTGGGTATTTGTGTACGAAATATTAACATTGGATTTAATCGGATTATGTTGTCCGGGTTTTGGGTTAAATGTTCGGTTTGGTTTGTGACATAATTAACAACTTAATTTTGGTCAAAGTAAATAGTAACCAAAGTAAATTGATGCAGATATATAAATAAATTGATAAATCATAAATGCTAACTTTAATTAAGAATTTGGGACTGACAATTAGTAATAGCATTATGTGTCGTAATTATTAAGTCTCTATATAAAACTACGAGTGTATGTATAGATTGGATTATATGTCATATATTCATCAATTATATACGGATTTGGTTTTTAGAACTTGATGTTGCACATTATTTTTCTTGATAAAGGATTGAAATTAATAATGTCATATAATCATATATATATATATATATATATATATATATATATATATATATATATATATATATAGGGGGCGGTTATTGTACAAAGAAAATTAACATGAGAAGCGTAGAAAGCCACCAGAATGAGCCACATGTAATCTGGATAAGGGGTAAAATGGTCCGTGTAAAATTACAGACCGTGCTTAATAAAATTACAGACTGGCTTTAACACCCGTAATCAAGGACCACCGGTATAATCATGGACCACATTATATAAATATCACGGACCATAATTTAACATTCATAATCAAAGACAAATCGTATGAATCACGTACTAGATAATCACGGACCGTGTTATATAAAAATTACGGACCGTCATTTTAAATGCATAATCAATAACGAACTACATAATTACATACCAATAATCACGGACCAAACTTAAAATGACGGACCACATGAAAAAAATCGAAAAAAAAACTATAGCAATGTCATACTCAAATTAAAGACAATAAAATTCTCAATTTTATGGTGCAATTTTTTTAAAAAAATAATTAAGTATCTAAAAGTTATTCGATGTTTAAAAAACTGGTGAAACTTGATTACCCACAAAAAAGTCAACTAGAGTAGGTTATTCCTTTTTTGCCCTTTCAGCTTTAATTCACGCAAGTTTTTAGGATAAATTGGGGACCACATGATCTTAACCATTGATTAATTTAATCAAAGGCTTAGAATCCTTCTTATCCTTCTCACCAAAATAACCCTTTGTATTGGAACCGTCTCCTATATATATATATATATATATATATATATATATATATATATAGGGTATGGTTAAAATGAAAACCACATCTCAATGAGAAAACCGAGAAAACCGCGAAAACAATGCAAAAATCACGTAAAAACAATGTTTTTTTTACAGGTTTGTTACACTATTGGACACATTTTTATAAAAAAAAATCAAAAAAGCGCCGACCAAATATTTTTAAAAAAAGTATTTTATAAACCCACGTAAAACCTACGTAACAAAACGTAAAAAAAATAGTGTAACAAACCTGTAAAAAAAACTAAAAAAAAAACGTTGTTTTTACGTGATTTTTGCATGGTTTTCGCGGTTTTCTCATTGAGATGTGGTTTTCATTTTATCTTTTCCCTATATATATGTGTATATATATATATATATATATATATATATATATGAATGTTCAAATGAGAACCAATGCTACTTAAAAACTAAAATAACCATTTCTAACCACAAGTTTGAAGGGTATAAAAATAACTTCCCTTACTTTCAAGGAAAATTACTTTTATACCACCTAAATCTTATGGTAATAAATGTGGTTCTTTTTAGTTTCTTTTTACAACTTGTTAGTTCTTATTAGAATAAACTCATATACACACACACTAGATAAAATAGTAATTATGTTAATGAACAAGATGTGGGCCCTTCAACAGTATTTTAATTTTCAATATTTTTTATTTACTGTTTTTGTATTTTTAACATTTTAACTAGTTTTTAATTTTTCAATATATATATATATATATATATATATATATATATCTTTCTATTATTATAAACAAAAATAAGTTTTGTCACATGTCATATTCTCATGTTTTCTTGCTACTTGTCATTTTTCTATAATCTTATTCAATTCTCTATCTTAATTATTAATTAAATATATATTCTCTCATATTGAATACTTATAATATTAATGAGTAATAATATTATTTGTCTTTTTACATGCAAGAAAATAGTTTTTAATAAATTAAAATCAAATATTTTTATTAAAAATCACACTTCAAAAAAAGTTTATAAAATATGAAACTTTCTAAAAATCAATTTTTCTAAAAATTTAGAAAATTTAGTATTTTTAGAAAATAAAAGTTTAATAAAAATCAATTTTTAAAAAATAAATTAAAATACACTATAAATCATAGTTTTCAAATATTGGTATTTTTATAAACAAATGATGTTTCCTAAAACAAATTGCTTAATATAATTATGTTGAACCAAAAGTTATAAAAATCATAGGAAAAATTAAACTTTAGTTATTTATGTTAAATGATAGTATCAAATTAAGTTATTTAACTTTAATAATTATATAAATTGTACATGATTTTCTTGATTTGTAACAATTATTTTTTAATAGAAAAGTAAATGAATTTGTAACATTAATTAGTTCAAGAATCTGTATTTTTTCAAAACAAGTACGTCATGTATTATTTCTTTAGTAATTAAAAATTTTGATTATTATTTTATTGCTTAAAATACTCATTAATACGTAATCTACTTAATTTATAACAAATTTTGTATTTTTTTTAATTTTTATTACTAACTATTTAATGTTTTATATTTAATCCGTGTAATACACGAGGTAATAATCTAGTATATATATATATATATAATACTAGCCTATAATTCCGTGTATTACACGGGTTGAATAATAAATATTTAATTAATTGATATTAAATAATAATAAATATTTAATAATTGTAAAATTGTATTTAAAATAAGATATAATTGAATTATTCCTATTGTTTATAAAATTTTAATAAACTATTAAATTATTGGAATAAGAAAAAAAATTATATTTATTAATATGTAATTATATAATTTAATTGCTAAAAAATAATAGTATTTATTAGGAGAGAGAGGCGGGAAAAACATTTTCAGATTTAACCAGAAAGCGACATGTGTTTCCTAAAAATACTCCTTTATTAGAGTAGAAAGATTTATAACAATATCCGGTTATTAAAACCGGTTTAACCGGTCCGACCACTGACCATCAAAGAGATCGGTTCAACGTTCGGTCCAGTTTTAAAAACATTGAATAATATTAATCTTTATTTTAATAAAAGAATAGTAAGAGTAAACATTTGTCACCTTCTCATAAACTCTATAAATTTTTTCCCACATTTATCTCCTATTAAATAGTAATTGACTTTTATAATGAATTAAATATTAATGATTTTAAATAATTAAATTATGCAATTAAATACCAAATATATAAAACTTCTTATAAGAAAATTTCAATTATATAATATTTTAAAATATAATTTTATAATTCTCAAATTTTTATTATTTGTAATTTATAATTTTTTAAGTATTCGTCATTTTTTATTTATCAACAATAATTGTTAATAAACATACAAATCCTCATAAAAAAATTGTTTATAACATATTAGATTTGTTCAACCCATGTAATACATGGGTTTCTAACCCAGTATGCATAATAAAGTATAATAACACTTGATTCGCACATTATGATCGCTTAAACCATTAACACTGACAAACACACATTTAAAGCAGTTTTACCATATATTAGGCTTTATGTACGAATATAAATTACTAGAGTATTACCCCGTGTATTACACGGATTGAATATAAAATAGTTAACTAATGAAAATTTAATATTATAAAATAATATTTTGATATAAAATAATCAATTTACATATTAATAAAAACTTTAACTTATAAATCAATAATTAAAAGCTTCAGTAACATAGGAAATGATAAATGATCTTCTTGATCTATTAGAATTGATATTATTGAACTAATTAACGGTTAAAAACCTTTAGTTTTTATTTTGTCAAAAACTAACTTTGTAAATTAAGAATGTATGTAATTATTAAAATTGAAGGACCAATTTGAAAATATCATAACATAAAGGACCAAAAGTGTAGCTTTTCTATCAATTTATAACTTTGGTTTTTGAAGAAATATATAAAACATCATTTTTCTTATAAAACTCATATTGTTTATAAAAGCTCTGGTTTATATTATATTTTATTTTTAAAAAAAATATTTTTTAAGAAAACTTGTTTTTATGAAAATTTTATATTTTAATAACTTTTTTAAGTGTGTTTTCTAATAATAAAATATTTGATTTAAAATTTTTTTAGAACTGTTTTTATATATGACAAAGGTAAATAGTATAAATTGTAATTAGTATTAATAATTTTATTATTATTTAATATGGGAGAGATTATAAGTATTTGATAAAAGAGATAATTAAGTGAATTTATAAAAAGTTGACATGTGTCAATGATAGTATAGAAAGGTGACAAGTGGCAAAGAAAGATGTTTGTTTATTAGAATAGATAGATACGATCAAAGAGAATTAAACGTCACGTTTTCAATGATAGCCAATTGTCTAATGCGTTAGTCGATCAATTGTTCTTTTTCTTCCACAAGTACCATAGGTACCATTTAAATTACATAATAACTTGTGAAATAAAGTTTTAACAGATTATTTGGGTTTGGGATACTTGAAATGAGCCTTTAATGGGCCGGATTCTTATTGGGTCTTATTGTGTTTCTCAGCAGTCGAGTCTTACAATCATTCCAACAAGATCAAAGGTAAGAATTTAGTCCTGTAAACGAACCGAGCAGTTAATGAAATGTTCGTGAACTGTTGGACGATAAGTTCGTTTATTTAATAAAGGAACAAACACGAACACAAAATTTGTGTTCGTTTATTTATGTTCATAAAATGCTCGGTTATGTTTGTTTGTTTATGTTCGTTAATGCTCGTTTAGCTACCTAATTTATGGATGATATTTATTTACATTTATGAGACTTGTCGTTTGCGTTCGTTTGTGCTTGTCTAATTGTGTTTGTTTATGTTTGTTAAATTGTGTTCGTTTATGCTTGTTCAATTTTGTTCGTTTACACTTGTTCATTTATGCTCAATTATGTTTGTTCGTTTATTTTTATTCGTTTGCATTCATTTATGTTCATGAACAATTTATTTAATTTTCAAACGAACGAACACAAATGAATAAGAACACATTAATATTCTTAATAAACGAACACGAACACAAAATTTATGTTCGTGTTCGTATTCATGTTCATTTTCGGTTAAATTTAAATGAATGAACACGAACATGTGTGTGTTCATGTTCGTTCGATTCGTTTACAGATAACTAATTTGTTTTAGTTATTTTTCATCTTCTCTAGTTTCATATGAAATCCTGGTGGGAATGTTATATGTTTGATCAAAACGGTTTTTCATTGTATTGTTCTTCTGTTGTTAAATTTTAATTTCTTTTCTTTTCTTTCTTTTTTTTTATAAGTTACTATGAACTCCCAACAATGATAACAAATTAAGATAACTAAAGTATCTTTCTAAATTCTAATCATGGTACATATCACTGGTACAAGCCTATCACTTAACAAAACTACACTCTTTTTAAGGCATTAATACATACATGAGTTACTTGGGCATCATATTACAACACATAACATTCATTTAGAAATTAATAAATTGTGATCATGTTTAAAATTTGTTACTAAATATGACTTTTGATCCACTAAAAGAGTGTGTCATATTTAAGAACATAAACGTCCCATTTACGGTGCACGCGTATAATGTATATATGTGTGGGCCCTTAATGAGTAAAAATAAAAGTGCACTAATTTTAACATTATTTTAGTTATTTGTGAAAATAACGTTAAAATCATTGGGATGATCAATTTCAAACGATAACTTTGTCCAATTGTGTTTGTTTATGTTTGTTAAATTGTGTTCATTTATGTTTGTTCAATTTTGTTCGTATACACTTGTTCAATTATGTTCATTTGTCGTTGCTATAGGTGGCTTTCCTTGTAGTGCTATAAGTAAAATTGTAGTGATATACATGTACAAATGTATAAGTTTATGAGATTAAAATAGCTCGGAAGAGAACGGAAGCTAGTTAGTTGCTAACCGAAATAGAAGAGAATTAAATAATTGTGTGATACAAAAGAAGAAATGAAATAGAAGAAATTTGAACATCATGAAACAAAAAACAATATTTAATCGTAGGTAATGTGTAGCAAGTAAATTAATAACAACTAAAATTTGTTTTTTGTTTCCAACTAGAGTTATACCCACGCTTCGCGGCGGTAATCGGGCTAATTAATAATAAATTCGGACATGCATAAATGTTTGCCGTTGTAAAAATAAGCATTGGAAACATGAAAACAAATCTATGTAAATCGTATGACTATAATATTATACGTGGAAGACCGCAATTAACTGGACTGATCAATATTTAATAAATGTTAACTTGAATCGAACCATAAACGTAAAGCCAAAAAGGTAATTTAGGAAAACAAAATGTTAGTAAAAAAACATTATTACATTAACTCAGTTTTAGTCATTGAACGAAGATAAAAAAATATATTAAGATGTTATATTAGTAAAAAATATATTCGAAAAAAGAAAAACAAAGAATTTTAAGTAACAATGAATAAATCAAACATTAAATATTTAATAAAATAGTAAAAAGAAAAATAGATGATCGATTTAAAATGAATTCATTTTAAAATAATAGGTGGATAACATAAACAACACATGTGTAAGAAAATATTAACTAATTTGAAAAGCACAAAAAAAAACAATAATTATGAATCGATGTAGCACACATTTTGAAATATTTAGTGTATAATATTTAATTACTATTAATATTATATAATAATTATTATTAATTAATTATTATTGTCAAGGAAACAAAGTTTTGATCATTATTATCATTGGCCGTCGTTTTTAACTTTTGAAGGAATTGAAGGATAAAATAGGAATTAATTAGTACTGTTGATCCAACTTATAATATATGTATATGTAATGCTCCAATAGTGGTTTTTTCAATCTAAATTTTGTACAACTTTACTTCAAGTGAAGCATTTTAGTTTCACAACATTTTAAACAAAATGCACTTACATGTATGTCTGTTACATTAAAAATCATTACTTAAGCCTTTTTTTATAATTCTATAAGTCAGATGTAATGATACACATATACATGTGTTAGTGTGTAACATGTACAAACTTGTGATGTTAAAATATTTGATGCATGATAAAAATTGTACAAAAGATAGAATTAAAAAAACATTATTTGAGCATGAGGAACAAAAAATAACATTTAATTGTAGACAATGCTCGAATGTGGGCCAACTGACTCACCTTGCTACATATTTTCTAAACATTAACGATGACAAACTTGTTTTTTGTTCCATGTGAGTTAAATAATGTTTTTTTTTTCAACCCATCTTCTGTACCAATTTGCTATACGTGAAGTATTTCAGTTTTACAAACATATACATAAAATACACTTACGTGAGTACATCTGCAATATTAGTACTTATTACTTGTTCCTAGAGTACACTTATACCCCTTAACCAAATCTTGACCAAACTCACCTCAATTGCGCTATAGAAAATGAAAGTTGGGCAGAAGTGTGAAAGGCCCCAAATTTGAAAGTTCTTTCAATTGAGTTAAACAATAAAAACATAGTTCTTAAATTGAAATAGTCAAGTCATTCTAGCAGAAAACATAGCATTATCACATGAATTGAAATAAACAAAGAAGGCATAACATGCATAGCTCATAATAAAATCATTCTATGCACTATTGGTTCGCCGTACTAGGGTAGAGAAAATCTCCACGTGTTGCCACAAGCCTTTCGTTACTAATAAATACTCGGCCTGACATGCATGTAAAACAAGTCAAATAATGATCGCAAATTATAAGTTAAACATATACGTCCTTTTCCAACACATAAGATTTACAAATTTATACCATTCATTTCATCAATACATTAATCGAAGTTATGAAAAAAAAATCAACATTGACTGTGTGTCTATTTAAAGAAAAAAAATTACAATTGATTTTACACTTATCAAACCAATTAATCATATGCTCAAGACGCCTTGAATTAAGATGTGATATGTACCCCCCTCCCCCATGAATGTCCATGTCACAACTCACAAGTTCACGTTTTATTTAAATTTCATTAAATATCAATCAATCACCACCTTGAAGCGCATGGATTGACCCATTAAGTTCATAATAGATAACAAAGAAAGTGAGATTGATACCAAACATATACGATAGTGAAAATGAGGGACAATATGTAGCGAATAGTATACCGATTTTGTCAGTTTGGTACCAAACGTCATCTTTACTATTGAAAATACAAAAGCTACTGAAACATAAAAGTACCAATGCTAAATAACGGTAATGATACTCATCGTATTCGATTGATATCAGTTAAATAAGATTATTTATATGATATTGGTATCATACACGTGCTTAATTATATAAAAATAAATTCTCTCACGTGATAGAGTGACTCATTCAAAAGTCTTCATAAGAGACCCTTGTTGTTAACATATGTTAGTATGGTGTTATCATGTTTTCTATATTTCATTTTTACTTTTTGAAGAGAAATTACAACTCTGCCCTTGAAATTATTATATTCCAATATATACAACTCTCAATATTCTTCTCTCATTTTCATCCATCAGTGTGTGAATATAAAAAATTAAAAATTAAAAAAGTTCACATCAATATCATATGTACCATGCAGTAACCCACCCCCTCCAACACGAGGGATTTTAGTGAAAAATTATTTAAAATATATAATTAGTTGGTCAACTTTTGCTGACGATAGTCTCTTTATTAGACTAGACAGTCGTTTGAGATTGATTTATATGAATATGACAAACTGTGTATAGTATAGGGTGTCATATGTAATATTGTAAATCTATATAAGTTGATACCTAATGAGAAGCATGCAAGGATTGAGCCATATCACATCTATCCTGGTAATCTATCACTCTTGAACATGGAAGTCATGATGGGTGCAGTGGTGGTGGTGTTGCTAGTGCTGGTGGCGTATGGGTGGCAATTTTTCAATTGGGTATGGCTACGGCCGAAGGCTATGGAGAAGAGTCTGAGAGAGCAAGGGTTGACCGGAAATCGTTACCGGTTTTTCTTCGGCGACTTGAAAGAGATGGTGCAGATGGCAAAAGAGGCTAAACTCAAACCGATCAAACTAACCGACAGCATCGTTCCACGTGTCATACCGTTTAACTATTCATCTGCCAAGACTTATTGTTGTATGCATTTTCTTTTATGGTTAACTAAATTAAATATCTTGCGTTACACGGGTCGAAAAATAAATTTTATATTACTTTTAAAGAAAAATTATTTTAAATAAAAATTGTTTTGCAAGAAAAGTTATTTTTTGAGAATTTTTTTTCTAAAACTACAGTTTTAAAATAACTTTTGTCTAAAAAAACTGATTTTTAAAAAATTTCAAACTTTGTAGACCAATTTAGTATATTTTCTAATTTGAGAAAATGTTATCTAATAAAATAGAGAATATAACTATTATTTATTGTCATGAAAACTCAGCCTTGTGGTTAGAGCTCTTACCTTCCATAGTAGAGGTTAGGCTTCGAATCCATCTGAGTGCAAGTTTGAAGGACACCAGGTGAAGGATCAGCTTGGGTTTATCCCAGGTTCGATCCCAATGGGGATAAGGGTTTACCTATTCTATGAGGTTTCCGTGCATTTGGGGGTGTATGTGTTAGTAACCTCTGCCCGGTTAGACCGGTTAAGACAACATACGATGTTCTAACATCGCCGTTAAAAAAAAAAACTATTATTTATTATGAAAGAGAATTGATTTAGATGATAAAAAAGTGACATGTATTATTCTATATTTTTATAATAAATTGTCTTTTTAAAAAGTTGTTTTCTAATATTAATTTATTTTTGTGTATTAATATTTTTAGTTTAAAAATGTGTAAAAGTATATTTCACAATTAATATTATTATTTAAATGTATTTAATAATATTTATTTATTAGAATAAATAGAAATAGATTTATTTGGAGCAAGAATGATTTAATAAGCAATACACATGGCCACATGGGTGTCTGTATACAGATTCCAAACAAATCAGCAAATTTATTTTATTTTAAATTTTCAAAAAATAATACATTTTACATGCATGCGGAGTGTATAAACTAATTCAATATGAGTCAATAAAGGAAGCTGCGAGTTAAATTGATCTAAAATTGAGCTAAAAATTTCAAGAATTGTTACTAAACAACAAAATTTGTGTTTATTTAAACACGGAATGAGTGAGTTTACCTTGACTCGAGCTAATTAACAAACAGTTAGTTTCAAGCAAGCCATGAACCTAGAAGTTGTTTAACAGCTATGTGTCCAAATGTCCAATCATATAACCATACGTTTACCAATGATCATTAGCTCAAGTGGTTGAGGAGAGGTACCCTGTGACTTCAATATTGGAGAGGTCACGGGTTCAAGTCCTGGTATGGACAAAATAGAGGTTACATGCTGGGCTAGGGGGTTTTCTCTCACCTATGGTGGGTTTCCTCCTACCCGTCAGTGATCCAAATTGCCGTTAAAAAATATATATATATATAAGGATACGTTTACACATATGCATATGTATATACATGAACATATAATTACAGGAGATTAATATTAGAGATAAAGCCTAGCTTGTAACGTCGTTAACGATGCAGTGTTAAGTTTAATTAAGTTGTAAATTGTAATACTTGTTTATATTGAATTATTGATATAGGTAACATATTCTTTACATGGTTGGGGCCACGACCAATCGTGCACGTAACAGATCCTCCAACGATACGAAAAATACTTGCTAATTACAATCAATTTCAAAAGCTAAGAGGGAATCCATTAACAAAGTTACTAGCAAGAGGACTTGCAGATGTTGAAGGAGATCAATGGGTGAAACACAGAAAGATCATTAATCCTGCATTCCATGTTGAGAAACTAAAGGTGCGATGATCGATCTGTTGTTTCCGTTCAAACTGATAGATCGATCGATCAAAATGTGAGCTTTGATTTGAATGTTTTTGTTTGCAGCATATGTTACCGGCGTTTCACATTAGTTGCAGTGAGATGATTAGAAAATGGGAAGGGATAACAAAAGGAAGGTCATGTGAAGTTGATGTTTATCCTTATCTCCAAACAATGACCAGTGATGTAATATCACGTACTGCGTTTGGTAGCAGCTATGAGGAAGGAAGAAAGATATTTGAGCTTCAATGCGAACTACAAAAACTAATTGCACAAGTTTTACAGTCAATGTATATTCCAGGATCTCGGTCAGTATTTTTCTCAGTAGTTGTCTTTATTATATATGTGGCGCCATTAAAAACAATTAAGATCGTCTAAAATTAACAGTTTTGATTGGCAAAAGATGCTGGTTAGGTCGGTAACGGGTCGAAACAAGAAACGATGGTCAGGTTAAAACTAGTCGTTTAAAAAGTTATTATGTTGATCCGAGTTAAAGAGAATTATGATCCAAATAGAATCATCTTAATTTAAATGACAGGAAAGTTCACATGCTATGTTTGCTTTCATAACAACAACATGCATTCAGGTGGTGTAAATTGACCTTTTGTGTAATTTTAGTAGACCTAAAAATCAAATGAATTAATAAATAACCATGGTTGCCCATATCAATTCTTGAACCGGTCGTGATTGTTAAATTTAGTAATAATTGATATTAATTTGATTTAAAATATATATGACTTTAAAGATTTCTGCCTACAAAAAGAAATAGAAGGATGATGGAGATTGATCAGGAAGTGAAGAGTTCAATAAAGAAAATTATTAATAAACGACTAACAACAAAGGAAAACGGAGAAAGTTCTAAAGAAGATTTGTTGGGCATATTACTGGATTCAAATGATAAAGAAATTAAGCTACAAGGGTATACTACTTTTGGGCTTAGTATTGATGACGTCATTGAAGAGTGCAAACTCTTCTACTTTGGAGGACAAGAAACTACAACAACTTTGCTTGTTTGGACAATGATTTTATTGGGTCAACACACTAACTGGCAAGATCGCGCTAGAGATGAAGTTTCAAAGGTGTTTGGAGACAGAAAACCAGACATTGACGGATTAAGTCACTTAAAAATTGTATGTTCATCTTCCAGTTCCTTTTTTGTTAGCTGCATACATACGAGCTAGCTAGTATTTATAAATATATTGGTTAATTAATTTGCAGATTAATATAATCTTGCTTGAGGTACTTAGGTTATACTCACCAGTTGTTGCACTAGAACGGATAATTCATGAAGAAACTAAAATAGGGGACTTAATATTACCATCAGGGTCACAACTTATGTTGCATCTTATGATGTTACATCATGACGCTAATATATGGGGTGATGATGTGAACGAATTCAACCCAGGAAGATTTGCTGAGGGTGTGTCAAATGCAACCAAGGTACAAGCTTCCTATTTCCCATTCGGTGGGGGTCCACGTATATGCGTTGCACAAGCTTTTGCTATGCTAGAAGCAAAACTCGCGCTTGTTATGATTCTAAGTCGCTTCTCCTTCAAGCTTTCACCCTCATACTCACATGCTCCGCATATCATTCTAGGTTTGCAACCTCAGTTTGGCGCTCAATTGATTTTGAGTGAACTTTAATGTTTATTGTGACCTTCCATATATGGTTTTCTTGTTTAATTTGTATTAATAAGGGTTTGTTTCTAGCTACTATCTACTTTGTATAATTTATATTATGGTGTTATCTCAATTGCATGTTATGTTTAATTATATATAATAAGTTGTACGTTTCAATTCAAAAAAAAAATTAACAAGTTTTTTTTTGTTATATACACTTAGGAGTTGTTTGATAATCTTTCAATTAATAGAATACATCTTAATCGGCTAGATGTTGCAACAGCTTATTTCAATAAAAAATATATTTGAATAAGCCAGTTATCATCTTAACCATTAAGTTTTAAACAGAGTTTTTATAATTCAGACATTTTATTGAATTAACGCTTATTAAACCAAACAATCCATTAGTTGTACTACAACTAAATTAGACATAGTGGTTGATTATTTAAAGTTCGGGTACCAACAAGTATATATAAGACACATATTTATAATTATATTTATAATTATGGTTATTGGATTTAAATACTCCCTACTTTAACCTGTTGGCCGGCAATACTCCCAACTGAGGAAATGTTTAGTCTCACTCCCAACTTTCAACATAGTTTATGGTGGCACTCCCCGTTTAACGGAATACAAACGACGTTAACTTTTTTGATGACGTGGCATCTGTTTATCCACGTTAGCTGCTGATTAGTATTTTTTTTCATCTTTTTTTTAAAAAAATACGTCAGTTTCCTCATTCTCCACAAAAGAACGTATCCATGCCCTAATTCCAAATTTGGACTTCCGATGAACATTCAGCTACCATTTCAGCAACCTCATCCTAGAATCACCGATGGTTTAGAAAAGATTCAGCAACCATTTCATGTCTCAAATGGAGGCATCAAGGAGTGTGAACAGTTTTCTGGACTCACCGACGCTTACGATGGTGACGACGAGAAGATGCTCTATCGGCGGCATTTTTCGAAAAGGGTTAGTGCACAGGTTAATTAGGTTTCTGGTGAGAACAATCACTATGCCGATACCGTTCAACAAGCTCCGATACTTCCTCCTCCGATAACGGTTCCCCAAGAATCGCATTCCTATGTTCTTCAAACATGACCAAATTCCATCCTATATGCAAGCACATTTATGTTTTTATAAATTTTTCTTTTATTAATTCAACTTATATGTACACTAGGTCTCTTGCAAGCAAAACTTAAAAATCATTGAAGCGTTGATAGGGTTATGGTTTTCGTATGTTTAAAGAGTTTAAAGATACGTTTTTATGTTCATTTCATATAGAACAACGGTACTTTGACATACGTTTGTGAATTGCAGGTAAAACATGTTAAAAGGATGTCTGAAGACGCTAACTAGATGGAAATGTTAACAAACGAACCAGAATTAGCCTGCAAAAGCCACAAAATTGAAATGATCATATCTCATGCTAGGAAAGGAGTTACGAAAGCCATAATATATGAAAACTGCGTTTCTCGATGAGACAAATCCAACTATGAAGTCTGCATTGGCGTATGATACACCAAGGCCAACGTATTATACGTCGGGTGCCCAAAATGGTGTATTGGTGGCGTATCACAGAGCCAAACAACCCAGAAGATCATGATTGGCGTATCATACGCCAGAGGGAGGCGTATGATACGCCGTGGCACCCCAAAACCCGGATTTTTCCCGTTTTGCTACCTATTTAAGCCCAAGAACCTAGGGTTTCGACCTATCTTCGACTTTGACGACTTTTGGATGTTCTAGGGGGTTTCCAAGGCCTAGGAATTCATCAATTAACATTCCAAACACCTCGGAGGTTCCCGAATTGATGTTAGCACACAACCGAATGAAGATGCAAGGCTAATTCTGTTGAAATCACGTCCGGGTGAATAGTTAGCTAGGTTTAGGGATTTCTATGATTTCAATTGTAATTGACTACAAACAATAGTGGGTTTCTATATTTTTAATTGTTTGTATGTCGCTTTTCGTATTGAATTGAATGATTTGACTTTTCTTATTCGATTGCATATTCATCATTTTTCAGTTTACAATTGTGAAACACTGAATGTCAATTGGATTATCAATCTCAAATTGATATTGGTAATTGATATCTTAAGATTAACATTAGTTGGTTTTGTATCAATTAATTACTAAAATTAGGTTTTCCAATTATGAATGTCCGTTCAACCGAAAAGTAACAAGTTATGTCTATATGATTGTTTTACTTAATTGAATCATAAAGATTCCTACTTTCCTTCTAATTCACATCACGGGTGAGATTCGTTTTCATAATTAAGTTACAATCCATTTGCTTTCATTGTTAATTTGTTACAAAATCAGATTCTTACTAAAGTTCAAACACCCATCAATCAATTTTACAATTTCTCGTCTAGTTAAAGTAGGTTAAATCAACTAACGATACACCATCCACCTAACCTCTTCGTGGTTCGACACCCTACTTACCCTACTAGTTAATGTAGCTAGGAACACACTCATTAACTCTTATTTGATCGGTACTTCGACGTCGGTCAAGCGTGTTTAATCTCATTAGGAGCATGTTTATTTTCTAGGTAATTTATAAAATTGTGTTTGTATTTGGTTTTAAATATGTTATGATTTTAGAAATCCACCTAATATAAATAAAATCCACATAAGTATTAAAAGAAAATAAAAAATTGGGGAAAAAATAGTTACATGATAATTAAACATTATTAGAACAGAACATTAAAGTTTATTTTTTTTAAAGAGATAAACAAGATTCAGTGAATGATTCCACGGAGATTTAAAGAAAGCGACGTGAGAAACAATAGCCATGGATGCTGATGGTGAGTGAAAGTGGCAGATGGTGGAAGCACGGTTTTCTTGACACAGTGAGGCAATAGGGACACACATAACTACATAAGATCACTTCATATTGACTCCCAACTTTAAATGATACATATTATAAATAAAATAAGGTTTTAATATTTGTATAGCTTATATTTATAAATTTTATAAGATTTTAAATAATTCCTCTAGTCAATAGATCATACGTTTATCAAATCAATCATATCAAGCATGCATTATTTTTATTTATATATTTTTCTCAAATATTTTTTAATAAAAAAATATGAAAAACAGTTTTATTCATATACGGGCTCATTTATGAAGCAGTGTACTTTCAAAAAAATAATTTAAATGATATATAATGGTTTATTATTATTAATTGATACAAATTATTATTTTTTAATGATAAAAATATTGTTCATGTTATCATTCTTATTGAATGTTATAAATATTATTTTTATATTAGTATTATTAATTAAATTATATGAATATATTGTTGATTTAATGTTTTAAGTTAGTGAAATGAAGATTTCATTTATATTGAAGTTTATAAAAATTGATTGTTAAAAACTATGTTTAACTTCACTAAACAAAAATTAAATTCTAGCTATTGATAATATGTTACAAGTTGTTACGTACTATTGACGCTTAGAACTCGTTTTTGTTTCTCAAGCCTCAAATATTATTAGCTTTCTTCATTTCATCACTTAATGAGAAGTGAAATACTAAGGCTGGAAAAACGGGTCTTGTGAGACCCCGAAACCGGGCACCTCACAGAGGTTGGTTTCCATCATAACGCATAGCTCTTAAACTAAAAACTTTCATAATCATGCAGCGGAAATATAAACATAGTTTGATAAACAGAAATCAATAAAGTGTCTGTATCAAAAACATATCGGATTGCCAAAAAACACCGGATCGTATGACTCTATGCCCGAGCTCCATGCCTTCTCCTATCATACCTTTAACCTGACATACATGCTAAATCAAGTCAGCTTACGCTGGTGAGTTCTAGTTTTCATAAAACAACATTTAACATACTTAACATACACATCATTTCATTCACATAGTCCATAACCTTAGCACATAACATCCTTACATCATCATCATCATCATACGTTCCACTGTTACCATACGAACAGTGGGCTTATGCCTGCACAAGGCTCCATACCCAGTTATAGTCGTGGTTGACTATCATACCCAGTTATAGTCGTGGTTGACTATCATACCCAGTTATAGTCGTGGTTGACTATCATACCCAGTTATGGTCGTGGTTGACTATCATACCCAGTTATAGTCGTGGTTGACTATCATACCCAGTTATAGTCGTGGTTGACTATCATACCCAGTTATAGTCGTGGTTGACTATCATACCCAGTTATAGTCGTGGTTGACTATCATACCCAGTTATAGTCGTGGTTGACTATCATACCCAGTTATAGTCGTGGTTGACTATCATACCCACCCATCACAAGAGCTGGTACATCTTTCATACTTATCCTATAACACGTATAGGACATCGTTCGTTCGTCATACATGATATACTAGCATTATATCATCTTTTATCATAATCATCATAACATTTACTGCTAACATCATAACATCATTCATAGCAGTCATCATGGCATCTTAGACATGTTATACTAGCATCGTCTCATCATACCATCATAGCATACTGTCATCATGCACAGTTCATCATAACATACTAGCATCATCAGCATATCATAATATCATGTCATCATGCCTACATATCATACTTTCATCCTAGCAACCTAGGACCTTGTCATACTCCTATAACGGTTCTCATAGTTATCATCATGAAGCATGTTATCATAAAGCCATCATCATATCAAATGCTAGCATCATTTTCATGTCATGTTATTCATTATCATAATTCATTTCTCATGCATTCATCATACTTAACATACTTTCATGCATAGATCATACTAACACATACGCATGCATACATAGTCAGGGCATACCATCATTCATTCATCATCATAAGCACATAACATCATAACATAACCATAAGCATGTATGTCAGCCCAAAACAGTTAACATGAAATAGGGCGTCTAGAACTCACCTGATAGTAGACTCCTGTTAACCTTAGCCGAACTCCTTAGCTAGGGCCTTAAGGACCTATATCAGTTACATCATATCATCACATACCATCACATCACATACTTAGACTTAGAAATTATTCTAAGTCCTCATAGCCTACTAGTCCCCCTTATTGAATCCAAGTTTTCGAAATTTAGCTAAGTGTTCGAAACCCTTGAAATTCATTAAGTTCCTACATACACGAATTGCCATGTACTCGAAACATCTCTAGTTCACGAAATGCCATGTACTCGAAATTCCAAGTACACGAAATGACCATTGTATTCGAAATAGCCCCTGTACTCGAAATAACATTGTACTCGAAATACATGCATGATTTCGAGTACCCTCTGTACATGATTTCGTGTACTCATCATTTTGTCCTTAAACATCTCAGAAATTCATCTAAGACCTTGGGGAGCTAGTTCTAGGTTCCTTTGGTTGTTACCAACGTATTGGAACCTCAAAGTTATGAACTTTATGCATAAAGGTGTGAGCTTTATGCAAAAGTTCACCCTTTGTTTAACCATTCTAACTTTTGCATAAAAATCCAGCTTTCTATACATGAATCACTTACTTGAAGGTAGCTGATCCTCCTGGTAAAATCCCGTGCGTTTCCTACTTCGTTTGGTCGATCAAAGTTTGATTCTTGAAATTCTTGGACTTAAACTTCGTGTACTCGAGAGGGACTGTGCTTCCAACCAAAGGTTGTCACATTTCCCAAGGCACGACTATTTATAGACAAGGTGCCCGTACTCGAACACCTGAGTACACGAAATAGGGAATACTCGAAATATGGTGTACTCGAAATCTCCATATTTCGAGTACACGATTTCTAAGCCCCATCTTGGTTATTTTCGTCTATTTTCCCACAAGTTACTTATCCGTTACACGTACGTAGAATTCAAATAACTTGTATCTTAGAAAAATTTGGGATGTTACAGGTCTTAACGGCTTTAACAGGTTTCAGACGACGCGACTAATGCAAATATAAAACAAGAAAACGATTTGTTTAACACTTGGTTTGGTAATTTATGCATAATAGTTCTATATTTTATACAGAAAAAAACAAAAATGATGAATTCTAGACTCTTAATTTTTATTATTTTTAAAAAGCTATAAAATCAAATAATAATCTTTCTATTTAACATGTCTAATCGTGTTTTAATAGGTACATTTTGCCAGCTCTATGAAATACCTTCGTTTTACAAAATCATGCATATTGTAACCTTATGTGTGTACGTCTATGCCATCAAACTAATTAATTATACTCTCTTGTATGATTCTATAAGTATAATTGTAACGTTATACATGCGCGTATGTGAGTGTATAGGTGTATAAGTTTGTGAAAATAAAATGGTTCGAAAGAGTGCGAAAGCTAGTTATTTGCTAATAGAAAGGGAAGACAATAGAATAATTGTATGATGAAGTTATTGAAAAACAATACGAAATAAAATGAGATTTGAGCATAAAAAACAAAGAAAACAAAACATGCATAGCTCATAATTAATAAAATCATTCTATACCTTATCGGTTTGCCATACTAGGGGTAGGGAAAAGCTCCATGTCTTGCCACAAATCTTTTGTTACTCATATCTACTCAATCTGACATGCATGTAAAACGAGTCAACTAATACTTGTAAGTTATGAGTTAAAACATACACACCCTTTTTACAAAACATAAGACATGCAAATTTATACCATTCATGTCAGTAATACATCAATCAAGTTGTGTGGACACGATGGACTGTGTCAATTTCAAAGAAAAATTAACAAATTATTTTCCATTTGTGTAACAATTCACAAAAACTTACCAAGCCAATTGGTCATGTGGTCGAGGTCCCTTGAATCCCCCCTCAACGCCCATGTCGCAACTTACAAGTTCACGTTTCCTTTAGGTTTTATTAAATATCAATCAATCACTGATGTATAAGCCACTAATTTCACAATAGAAAACAAATATGAATGAGATTGGTACGATACTGAGTCACGATATAAAGCAAATAGTGTACCGATTTTGTTGGTTTGGTATAGAACTTTACTAATACTACTGAAAATACAAAAGGATTGAAACATAAGGGTACCAATGTTAAATATAAGTCATGATACTATTTGTATTCGATTGATATCAGGTTAAAAATAATATTGGTACCATACATGTTATCGATATATTAAAAAAAAACAAAAAAAAAAACTCCGACGATGTGAAAGAGTGAATCTTTCAAAAGTCATCATGACAGTTAGGGCTGACAATTTCAGACACGACATTAACATGTTTCGTGTTTACCCTTAACATGTTTCATGTCTAAAACAGATTGACATGTTAAGACCCGTTAAGACACGTTAAGACATGTTAAGACCCGTTAAGACCTGTTAAGACCTGTTAAGACCCGTTAAGACATGTTAAGACCTGTTGAAAATTTAAAATTTAAAATAAATAATATAATAAAATATGTGTGTAACTGACTAGCAACAAAAAATTTCTAATTGTCTAACCTCAGTTTTTTAATGGGTTCCTTAACATGCTTTTTAACGGGTTTTAATAGGTTATTTCACAGATCATTTATAATGTTAACCGTTAACAAGTTCCTTAACGGGTCATTTCGTGTTTTTTGTGTTTTTAACGGTTCGTGTTCGTATTTGAAAAAACAGACATGATAAGAATCCATGTCGTGTTCCTGTCTAACCATTTCGTGTGTCGTGTCTTAACGGGTCGTGTCTGACCCGTTATGATAGCCCTAATGACAGTCACCCCTTGGAATTAACATATATCCCGTGTTATCTTGTTTTCTATACTTAACTAACGGGTTACCCCGTGCCTTGCAATGTGATTTCTGCAACATTTTCAAATATCAGAACGCAGATACGATCCCGTATTCAAGAACACAGATATAAAAACACGCCATAACGGTTGATATTCTGACAACAACTTTAAAGTATACCGTCATAAACGTGTACGTCATATCATAACAAAAGAATATTGTGCTTAGTCATTAAAATCAAGTATCAATAAACACGAATATAAGACGAACAAATATAACATAAAAATTAATTAGTATTATTATTATTTAAATAATATTACTATTCACATGTAATAATTCAATAATAACTAAAAAAGATAAGCGTCTAAAATTTGCCTAATATAATGATACCCAATTAGAATTGTACATATAAATGTTGAGTCATATCATTCTGCAATATAGGTATTCGATAACAACGATATGATAACATCACGAGCATCAAAATGCATACCAAAAACTGACCACAACGACTTCCAATTTATTCGCCATATTTTTTAATTAATTAGCATTATATAATTATTATTACCATTTAATTATATATATTATTATTAAAATAAATGTGGCGCCTGTCACATTTTTTGATTAAAATTCAAGTTAAGCCATAATGTCTTGTTGTAGTGACAACATCACAAATATTAAAACGCAGACCAAAATTAGTCGTAATGTCTATCAATCAATCCTAAAATAACAAATCAAACTGTCTACAAAAGTTTTAACTATTAGTTAATCAATTACTATATAGTAATTATTATTTTTGCGATTATTTAAAATTTTAATTATTTAGTTATATTATAATAATCAATTATTATATAATAATTAGTATTAATATTATAGTAGAATAATAATTATTAATTACTATTGTCTATTAATCATCAGTATTACGATTTCATGCAACTGCTTTATTTGACCTTACCTAAAGACATCGTCTATTAAAAAGAGATATTGGGTTCAAATCTAACCAAAAATGGAATATTTGGGTGTAGTTTATGAGTAGAAGTAAGATAGTATGGTTATTAAAAAAATATTAGTATTATTATTTAATTAATATTAATATTATAAAATTATTATTATAAAATTATTATTAATATTACTCGTAATAATGAGATTTGTTAAATGTGCATATAAAATAATAATTTTTGCCTTTGAGAAAAAAATTACAACTCTGCCCTTGAAATTATAATATAAAAATAATGAACGTCACCATTAGATAGCCCTCACCGACCAGTGTCACGGCAAAATTATTATCTACAGCATATATTGTTAGTTGCTTTCCTCTTCAATATTCCAATATATATAATATTGTTATAAAATCCAAAAGATTGGTCCATCTTTGAAGATTGGATGGAAACTTTTTCATCTCAAGAGATTGGATGGAAATATTTTTACTCTTAGCATTAAATGTCATGTACTCTTGTCTCCCAAATAGTAAATTTTTGTAGTATAAATACCACTTCAATATAAAGAGAAATTTGCATCTCTTGTATACTACCTCAAGTGTTATACAATTCTCTCTTCTTCTCTCTAAAATCTCTTCTATCTTTCTCTTCTAATCTTCTCTAAAGATTGTTAATGTGAGCTAATCTTAGTTATATTATAACACGTTATCAGCACGAAGAGTTCTTATATCATAATTAAGAAGATCATTAAAAGCACAAGCCATCCATCAAAGGTAAACATTTTATTAATAACAACTTATATAAAACTCTAAGAAGTTAATTACCATAATGAACAAAATAATTATCCAAGACTTACTATTATGGACATTTGATAATCATAGGACTACTAACAATCTAACTTTTATTTATGTATCTAACTTTTTATTTTTATGTCAACTAACTTTTACTAATGTTACTAACATTTATTTATGCATACTAACATCTTATTCTTATGCTAACATTTATATGCTAACATTTATTTATGCATACTAACATTTTATTCTTATGCTAACATTTATTTATGCATACTAACATCTTATTCTTATGCTAACATTTATTTATGTATACTAACATTTATTCATGTATACTAACATTTATTTTCATGTTAACAATACTAACAATTTTATGCTAACATTGATATTAACCTTTATTAGTATGCTAACATTTTATTATATATATGCTAACGTTTGTTTATATTTGGTAACAATTTTTTTTACTCATATTCTTTAACTTCTAATCTACTAATTTTTTTTTCATAATCTTTATACACGTACAAGAATCATATACTCGTAAAACGACTATATAGCCGTTGCAAAAAGGGTTATATAACCGTTATCAACGGTTAAATTTTTTCCTATAAATAAACAATCTCTTTTAATATATAAAAACATATTATCTTATTCTCTCAAAGTTTGCTCAAGATAATTTTTGAAGATGATTCACCCACTCTTGTTATTAGTTACCGTAATGCTAATTTTGTTTCTTTATCCTCTATCTCAACTCTCACCTGAAGAATTTAATTTTTTCTAGTTATGTACCTTTTTGTAGCTTTACCATTATATTGTATCGCAGTCCTCATTGATATATATGGATTCTAATATTTATCTTTTTAATTGATTTCTTCGTGTTTAGCAAGAAACAAAAATGTCAAATATTGCAAAACTTGAATTCCCAGCGTTAAACATCAGTGGAGAAAATTACATGGCGTGGACAGCCCATGTAAAGAGACATTTAAAATCAATGGGTGTTTTAGAAACAATAAATGTGAACAATAATTGTTCAGAACAAGAAAAAGCAAAAGCAGATGTTTTTCTTCACAAACACATTGATGCGATGTTACAATTTGAATATTCAAATTGTGATAATCCTTCCGCTTTATGGAAGGATTTGCAAGAAAGATTTAATCATCAAAAAGCAGTGTTACTTCCAGCTGCTCGAGATGAATGGTCAAATTTAAGACTACAAGATTTTAAAAAGGTGAATGATTACACATCTGCTTTTTTCAGAATAAGCTCAATACTTTGGTTTTGTGGGCAAAATGTTACTGAAGAAGATATGCTAGAAAAAACTTTTAGCACTTTTCATGCATCAAACGCCGGCTTGCAAACGTATTTACGTGTGCAAGGATTCAAAAGATATTCAGATCTAAATGCTCTACTTCTTGTAGCAGAGAAAAACAATGAAGTATTGATGAAAAATCATCTTGCACGTCCCACGGGATCAATGGCATTACCAGAAGCTAATGCTATTAGTCATAACGATGCTAAAACTTTTAAACATACACGTGGACGTGGACGTGGACGTGGGCATGGTCGTGGTCATTTTGTTAAAAACCGTTTCAACCATCCATTTAAATGGAACAATAATTATAACGGTCGAGGTCGTGGTAGTGGTCGTGGGCGTGGTTATAGCCAAAGAGCTAATAACTACCACAACCTACAAAATGAGAACCAACAATACAAGTTTCAAAATGAAGTTGGTACATTTCAACATAACGACATCTCATGTTTTAGATGTGGAAGTAAAAATCATTGGTCAAAAGCTTGTCGCACACCCTCTCATCTTTGCAAGTTATATCAAGCATCTCTTAAAGAAAAAGAGAAAGAAGTTAACCATGTGGACAAGTTCGATGATGCAAACGCTGAGCTAAATAACTTAGACTTTTTACCAAACTTGGAGATTTGAACGAATATATGTTATCTAAATAAATAGTGTAAGAATTATGTATGTTCTCTTTAATCGTACTAAGTTATGTATAATTAAATTTTAATTTTATGTAAAATATTTAATGAATATGATGAAAATGTCGTAGTATCTTATTATTTTCTTTTTATTTTGAAGAGTAAAATGAATATCAACGGAGCACTCATCCAAACAAGTGATGGAGATATGTGTATAGCGGATAGTGGTGCAACACATTCTATTTTGAAATCTAAAAAATATTTTCATGTATTGAAACCAACAAAGGGAACCATTAATACAATATCAGGTCCTACAGACCTGATAGAAGGAGTGGGAAAAGCAAATTTGGTTTTACCAAATGGTACAAAACTCTTAATTGAGAATGTTTTGTATTCCCCAAAATCAACAAGAAGCTTGTTGAGTTTCAAGAACATATATCAAAATGGGTATGACACTCAGTCAACTACTATTGACAATGAAAAATATTTACATATCATGAGAAAAAATGTCATACTGGAAAAATTGCCAATGCTTAATTCTGGTTTGCATTATACACAAATAAATGCGCCTCAAGCACATATGGTAGTTAAAGAGAAATGTTGTGATCCTGTTGCATTTAACTTATGGCATGACAGACTAGGTCATCCAGGATCCACAATGATGAAAAGAATAATCGAAAATACACATGGACATCCATTTAGAGATCAAAAGTTACCCCAAATAGATAAAATACCATTATGTGTATCATGCTCTCTTGGAAAACTTATTACAAGGCCTTCACCACTAAAGATTGAGCATGAATCTCCTCTATTTCTTGAAAGAATTCAAGGTGATATATGTGGACCAATTCATCCACCATGTGGACCATTTAGATACTTCATGGTCTTAATAGACGCATCTAGCATATGGTCTCATGTTTCTTTATTATCGACTCGTAACGTGGCATTTGCAAAATTTCTTGCTCAAATTATAAAATTACGAGCACATTTTCCGGATTATACAATTAAAAGGGTGAGGCTTGATAATGCGGGTGAATTCACATCGCATGCTTTTAATGATTATTGCATGTCAATTGGAATTGTTGTTGAACACCCGGTTGCTCATGTACATACACAAAATGGTTTAGCTGAATCATTGATAAAACGGCTACAATTAATTGCAAGACCGTTAATAATGAAAACGAAACTTCCAGTGTCAATTTGGGGTCATGCAATTTTACATGCTGGATCATTAATTCGTATGAGACCTTGTAACACCCGAAAATCTAGCAATCTAAAAATAAATGTGCGAGATTTCGGTAACTGTTGATGTTCGAAGAATTGCGTTATCAAAGAAATAAGCACATTTGATCATGTTTGAAATCCACGATGATATGGGAGACAACTCAAAATTTTCAGGTTAGAATCATAACTTGAAAATGAAGAGAATGAGTGTAAGCGAAATCGTGAAACGAGGCTCCGATTTCAAGATACACTGAATCGAATATAGCAATAGATTAGATGTCAAATATTTTGAACTCTTTAGGTCTTGAGATTATAACAACTGGAAAGAGCTCGAAAAATCGTGAACGTAGGCGAAAACCGTGCGCAAAACGGAGTTCGTATGCTCATGGAATCGCGAAACGAAGATAAGACAAAAATCTGGCCGCCATGCACCCGCGCGGTACGTCTCAACTCGGCGTCGGGGCTGGGGCGATGCGCCTAAGACTAAAAAGTCGGAAAACTTGTTAAAAAGTCAAGATTTTCATCCATATCTCAAATATTATCATTCTATTCGACGATCTCGGCCACCCACACACAAAATCAGCATCTAATCCACCAAAACATCAATTTTGAAGGCTTCTCAAGGTTTAGATCGAACCAGGGAACGTTTCTGCAAGTCCGGATCATCTTTTTAACCGCAGAACTCCGTCTGAAGAGGTATTGGTTCATTCTAACCTTCCAGATTGGTAATGAATGATTAAATCTTGTTTCTAAACGTGATGATATAGTTAGGGTTGTTGATTATTGCCTAGATGATGGCTAGGATTGATTTTAAGTGAAGAACTCGAACTGTTAACTGGTAAATCCTTGTTTTGAGCCGTTGTAATGCCCGAATTGTATGGAATCATAACAATGGTTACAGTAGTTTAAACCATTTGATTATGACAAGGTAGATGATTAGTTTGATTAATCCTTGACACGTAAGGTTAAATCCAAGTGTTTCAAACTAATCACAATCAATAACAAGGATTGATCATTCCTAAGCCATTAAACTGTATAGAGACTGTTTTAGCTTGATAATCAACAACATTAACGATTTGATGGCTATTAAGCCAATGTCTTTGACATTGGACGTTCAGAAAGATTTAATCAGTATGTTAAAACGTATATAACATATTATACGTAAACAAATGCAGGACTATACATTAGCAACAGTTGTAAGTGATTTCGCTACAGTGCGACATCAGGTGAGTTCTAGACGCCCTATTTTAATGTTTAATGTTTTGGGCTGGCATACATGCTTAATTTTATGTTCATGATGTTATGTGTTTAAGATGATGATAAATGGATAATAATATGCCATGACCATGTATGCACGTTTATATGTTAAGATGAATGAATGTTTAATGTGAAATGAAACATGCATGAGAACATGTTAAGTATGATGAATGCATGAAAAATGAATTATGAAAAGATCCTAGGTAACTAGGATGAAAGTGAAATGTTATGAATATGATGCTAGGATGTAATGATGACACGGACACATGATGCTAGCATAACATGTTATGATGATTCCTAAGTTATTAGGATAAAGATACGATGAAACGATGCTAGCATGATATGTCTGTGATGTTATGATGATTATGATGATGATTATGACGTAAGCATGAAGGATATGATGCCTTCATGGTTATGAGGAAAAGATGATATAATGCTATTATATCATATACGATAAAAGAATGATGTCCTATACGTGTTATAGGTTATGTATGCTATAGGAACCAGTACTTGTGCTGGGTGTGTATGTTAGTCAACCACGACTATAACTGGGAATGAAGTTCCTATACATGTTATAGGAAAATGTATGAATGATAGTCAACGAGGACTATAACTGGGTATGGTTGCTCCCGTACTTGTTACGGGATGAGGATGACGTAGCTCCCATATACGCGTTATGGGGTAAGTATGGTAGCTCCAGTACTTGTTACTGGGTAAGTATGGTAGCTCCAGTACTTGTTACTGGGTAAGTATGGTAGCTCCAGTACGTATTACTAGGTAAGTATGGTTGCTCTGGAGTAAGAATGGTAGCTCCAGTATGTGTTACTGGGAAAGTATGGTAGCTCCAGTACTTGTTACTGGGTAAGTATGGTAGCTCCAGTACCTGCTACTGGGTAAGTATGGAGTCTTAGGCCGGCATAAGCCCACTGTGCGTATGATGACAGTGGAACGTATGATGATGATGTTCACGATGTTAGAGGATAAGGAAGTCCCGGCTGCGGTTGGGCAGAACCTGAGCACTGCGGTGCGAAGGACTGTTTATGATTATGATGGTTTAAATGATTAAACTATGATATGTTATGTATATGAAATGTGTTATGTTCAGAGTGATTGAGACTGTTGACTTTGGTCAACAGTGAATGCTAATGTTTTATGTACAGTAAAGATTTTATTTTTATGAAAACTAGAACTCACCAGCGTAAGCTGACTTGATTTAGCATGTATGTCAGGTTAAGCTTTGGTCAGAGAAGGTATGGAGCTCAGGCATCCAGATAAAGAGAGTTCGGTGGCATTGGCAATCAATTATGTTTTTAATTAAGACATTATTTCATGTTTATCAGAAAATGTTCAAATTTCCGCTGCATGTTTATGAAAGTTTTAGTTTAAGGGCTATGTGTTATGACGAGACCAACGTATGTGGGGTCGCCCGGAATCGGGGCCTCACAAGTTGGTATCAGAGCCATAGTTTGAGAGATCTTGGCATCCCACATGCCAAGACTTAAACTGAAAATGGGATTAAGTGATGCAGATTGCCAACCATGGATGAACGGATGCCATGAGCTGAATGTTATGTATGAGTTAAGATGTATGTGTATGGTTAGAAAGGTTGTTAGTGTCATGCACGTTGAGGAGATGGGATGGGAAACGTTTAGAGCCTATGAGTTGGGTAAATGGTTAATAACACCTGATCAACGTCATTAACGATTTACAAAGCTTATTTCGTGCTAAACTGATTCTGTATTGACTCCTCAATTGTTGCATTATGTAGATAGTTAGATGGCTGGACAAGAGGGTAGTCCACGTAAGCAACCACAGGAACCTGAAGAACCGCGTACTGAGAATGAAGAATCCGTCCACGAAGATGACCACGAGCACAACGAGCAACCGGAAAGTGAAGAAGAGTTTATTCTAGAGCCGATTGTGGTAAAGGTTATTTCTGATGAAGTCTGCAGGATCATGGATGAGAAGATTGTAACATCTGTGCCGGAATCGTTACCGGAACAGTAAACTGTACAATAACTTGTACAGTAACTCAAGTGCAAATTAGGAGAAACACTTAGAAGCTATTAACATTCGCTGCTAAACATAAACTATTACACGATGTTTCTGAAATTCTGATTTAAACCTTATGGTTTGAACAGTCAGAAACACATCAGACAACAATGAACAGATACAAATATGCTTGATTTGAAACTATTATGTTTAAGCGTATGTGAGGATAAACAGAACAAAACTTTAACAGTTGTTGTTACAGAATGCTAAACCGACAAAATATTCGTATAGGTGACGATCTGTACGAATAGATCTGATAGTTTAACGATCTAAAACGATGACTGAAAAGTAGAAAACAAAATCAGAAAGTGAAACGTACGATCGTGTTTGTACAGTTAGCGCTCTGTACGAAAACGCGCGTAAGTGACGTTTTCTGATGAAACGAAAACGAAACACGACCCGAACGATAAAAAAATTAAGGAAATATAATATTTCCTGTTTTACAATTTTGAAACTCATCAGAAATAAATTAAACGGATACTATTTTAATCAGGACGCGTAAAATAAATTCATTTTTAATTATAATACGAAAAATACGCGAAATGCTGACACGAGTTAACGAAACGCTTAAAATAGTTAATTACGATAAATAATTTAAGACAAATAGATTTATAAGATTATTTGGAATCACAGCCTTCGGAACGTAAACTAAAATTATTTAAAAGCGTAAAACTACACGTTACGTTCCGGAAACACCACGAAAACACGAACCGAGCCAACGAAACGAACCCGAACACCCGCGGGATATAAATACCATGAAAGACTCATCTTCTTCACTTAAACACCCCACTTTCTCACTCTAGAAACCCTAATCCGGCCACCCACTCTCTCTCTAACTTCTTTCTACCATAACTCACTCAAAACTCAACCCAATCACTCCATTCTTGAGCCAAATCGAAGCACTTATCATTCTCTACGTGAAAGTACAAAGGATCGGAGCTTTAAACCATTGGAAACGAGGTAAATCTGAGATTTAAGTGTGCGATTTTAGGGTTTTATCCCCTATGTTTGAACCCAACCCTAACCGGTCCTGAACCCATTCCCATCGACTCCTACACACTTAAAATCAGTTCTGGTACACACCATCATATGAAACCACCATAGACCTTGATTGAGAACTCGATTGGAACACCATGGCCGACCTAAAACTTCAGCTCGCCGAAGGGGCCCCATTCGCCGAATGACCTGGCCATATGGCCATTTGCCGGCCAACTGAACCAGCCAACTCCTTCGGCAGTCATTCTGTCGCCACCCCACAGCCATTCGTCAACCCTCATTCGGTGGTGAGCCTTTCGTTTGACCTTAGTCGCCAGCCACCTTCATTCGACCACATGAACCCTCCTTCGGCCTACCATTCGCTGCAACCACATTCGGCCAACACCCACAGCCACCTCTTTCTTTTCTTTTCGGCCCCGCTAGGCCCATGGCCACTAGTTGGCCCAAAAAGTTCTGCATCCAGGCCCACATCATTAGGTCAGGGTGGATAAGCCCACATTTAGGCCCAGTAACAAATAACCAGCCCAGCACACTATTTCGGCCCATGTGGACTGCCTAGGCCAGACATTAGTTCGGCCCAACAGTAGGCCCATTCAGTTTATACAGCCCAGCATCATCATCATACGGCCCATGTAGTTCATTCGGCCCATGGTTATCAAATCGGCCCACATAACTTAAACAATCTAAGTCTTAAGAACCACACTTTGAACCAACTTTATAAAACAACATTTCATGGTTATGGGATTTTAGAAGGATTACTACAAAGGTGTTGAATTGGGTTTTAATGAACATCACTAACCTTAAGCATCAAGTTATAACAATGAGTTGTTGACTAATTTTCTATTAATTATGTAACAATTGTTTCAAGTGTAACAAGAACAACATGTGGAGTCTTAAACCATAAACCTAAGCTTGTTCTTGGGTTATATTGCTAAGTCTCCTGTCAATACAGTTAACTAACATTTTATGACAAGTCTTGGATTATCAAGAAGGGGTTTAAGGCAAACAAGGGGACAAAACAATGTTGAACCTAAAACACATAAGGAAATATGCCACACTCAATCTAAATTGATTAGGTAATAGCAGGACTCACAACCATAGAACGGGGCCGAATGAAGACCAGGACCGAGACTTGCGAGTGTTAGCCAACTTTAGGGCTAACACATACACACACTCAATTACATACAACTTATACTTATAAGTTACAATAACACGAAATCAATACAGGATCGTGAATACAACAACAAGTACAATCAAGAGCGCGTGCATTTATTTGTTTAAGCTAAGTCAACCACTTCCACAACAAGGTGAGTTCATTGTCCCTTTTTAAACTATTTTGTTTTTACCTCGGGACTGAGGAGCATGTATACATTTTAAACAAATATTGAAATGTTTTAAAGAAATGCTTTTACACTTATTCGTGGTGCTTATACTATATGCTTGACACTTATGATTTATTGCTTATACTTAAACTTTATGTTTGACACTTATGCTATGAAACTTTAGGCTTAAACTATACGCTTGATGATTGTGCTATAAACTTTATCCTCAAACTTTAGGCTAAATGCCTATGCTAAAAGCTAGGTGCTTAAACTATACGCTTGATGTTATGCTATAAACTCGATACTTAGACAACATACTCGATGCTAAGGCTTTGAAACACTTAAGCTAAATGCTAACACTTGATACACTCGCTTCGAAAACTAATACTATGAACGCATATTCTAAACACTAATACTTTATATCTTTATTCTAAAGGTTAATCTCTTACACTCTTAATCTAGGTGTTAAAGCCAGTTTTACACATGCATTTATTTGTTTAAACTTAAACCCGAGAACTGAACTCATAGAGACTTATATGCTTAGAATTCTTAAAGCACGTAATTGCTTGACACTCTTGGATGCTTGACACGGTGGAAGTCTTGATACTCATAAATGCTTAAGACACTATTCAAACTCAATGCTATTTGATTATGCCAAGTGCTAAGGGCATAAGCTACTTGCTAACACTAAAGCTATGTGTTAATACCAAGTGCTAAGGGTATTTACTATCTGATGATGCTAATGTGAATGCTTGATATACTTGGGAAGGCTCAGACAACAGACTGATTGACCGCCGCGTCTTGACATGGTCAAGCCCTACTAGTCATCAGTAAAACTACATGGATGCTTTAAACATGTATGCTTAAGCTATAGGACATTGTAGGACAGACTGTTGACCGCCGCGTGTTGACCTAGGTGTCAACCCCTACTAGTCATCAGTGTTCCTCCTTGTCGGACATCGTAAGACCGACTGATGGCCGCCGCGTCTTGACATTGGTCAAGCCCTACTAGTCATCAGTGCTCTTCGGTGTTAGAATCATGTAAGACAGACTGAGTGATCGCCGCGTCTTGACAGTGGTCAAGCCCTACTAGTCATTCAGTGTTCTTCTTGATTTATTCATCAGGGCCGTTATGGATGGATGCTAAATTCCCTAGGGTATTAAGCTGTCCATAATGGTGCCTCTCAAACTTGATACACATATACTACTTTGTGCAGGTGGAATGTTAGGTAAGACGCTTAATTATCATTAACAGCAATGTCCTATGCGACTTAGTATGTGGTGGGACGTCGTCTGGGCGGGTCGTAGGCTTGACCCAGGGGTATGCCCTATATATAAGCATACCGAGTTGGATGATACAGGTGGTGTTAATGAGATTAGGGTTGTTACCTAGGGGATACAGGAATGCTTTTGGGGGATTATCATAAACTTCTAAACACAATGCTTGTTAAACTCATACTGAAGCTAATACATACAAATAACATAGACTTGGAAACTTTGAATCAATAAACAAAAGCTATTTTTCACATACTAAAACTACATGAACTCACCAACCATTGTGTTGACCTTGTTTTCTTACATGCTTTCTCAGGTGACGCACAGGTATAAGCTAAGGCTCAGAACTTTGCATGCTAGGTAGCCCAACTAGAGGACCCAGCAGACTTTTGAAGAGCACATCTTTTGTAGTTAATACGAATCTCTTTTGATATCCTGTACAGATACAAGATAGAAACATTTGATTCTTTTGGATAGGTTTACTTGGTTAAATTATCAAACATCGACATTGTAATTTAACTTTGTAATCCTATCTTAGTGCTTTATTGTGCTTTAGATATTCTTAACATTGATGCTATGTAAACAATCTGATCAACCCGATTATCACACCCGATATCGCGCCCCGGGAACCTTCCGCCCGACGGGGACTCCGATCCAACCCCGCCGGCCCGGGGTGTGACAAATTGGTATCAGAGCTCAAGGTTATAGAGAATAATAAGTCATTTACTTAAATGGTTTGTCCTACACTATAACTTAGGGACCCTCATGTAGAGAACTTAGGATTATGTTTTGCATTATGTTTTCTGCATTCGATCACTGCACTAACCAAATTCTTTTGGTTATGATCAGAATGCCGCCAAGAAAACAGCCTACTACTCAAACTTCTGCACCACATTCTTCTACTCCTACACCACCAGATTCACCACCGCCACCTCCTCCTCCTCCTCCACATTCCCCACCGCCAGGCTCAAACACTGTTCAGATGATAGATCCTGCTACCATCGCTTTGGCGACACTGCTGAGTACCCAACTGACAAGTCAACTGAAAGATGTCATCCCAGAGATGATAAATCGGATTCAAGGCCATGGCAACACCTCTGGCCATACTACAGGAGAGGCTAGTGGAAACACTAGTCATACTTCTGACTGCTCCTACAAATCCTTTGTAGGATGCAAACCGCCAAGCTTTACTGGTGCTGAAGGAGCTGTTGGACTGATCCAATGGCTAGAGAAAATGGAGAATACACTGGACATAAGCGGTTGTCCATAACACCACAAAGTTCGCTATGCAGCGGGATCATTTAACAAGCGAGCGTTGACATGGTGGAACGCTCAGATTAGAGCAAAGGGGAGAGATGAAACAATGGCGATGCCCTGGGCAGAGTTCAAACTCCTACTGAGGAATGAGTTCTGTCCGAAACATGAACTGCAACAATTAGAGGTTGAGCTCTCGAACCATGTGATGAAGGGAGCCGATCATATGACTTTTACCAACCGCTATCATGAACTGGTAGCCCTGTGTAACACCCCGACCGACGGCGGAATCATCGGGATGCCACGAGGGATGTGTAGATTGTTCAAAAGCTCATGGGCATCTAAAATCATATCATCATATATCATTTAATCAACCCCAATAATTACACAAAAATCATGTTCATCATAAATCAATTACATCAAATACACAAAAGATTTAGTTAAACTAACTAAATTCTAATCGCCAGAAATTTAGTTAATTAACTAAGTCCAAGAATCCTATATGATGATGATGTCCAAAATAGAAGAGGTCATCTTCTTCATCCTACTTGTCTCCATCACCTGAAACATGTAAGAAAATCAAGTGTCAACTACAAAAGTAGTTGGTGAGTAATCATAAGTTTTTTATATTAAAAATGTTTTAGTAAAATGCGTTTGAAAGTTTATGCTTAAAATGGTTTTATAAAATGCTTTGTTTAAAACGGGTATAAAACTTATGATCTTCTTGAGAAAATCCATATGAATACCTGTATGAGATAATCCAACACACATCCATCAATTCAACAGCCAAACACATACACAATCACATAGCCACATAACCAAATCAATCATAGCCAATCACAAATAATCATAATCAAATATAAGCAATCAATCCACAACAAATCAACCAAACTCAATCAATCATATTCTCAATCAATGTTCGTGACTATACATGATTCCTTATGTATTTAACATAAGTTAGATACATGAATCATGGAGTGGTCGCTAACCACGTGACAATACATGAAGTCAAAGCAATTAACCGAAGTCAAGAGCAATACTTCACGGATGTGGAAATCATCCACGTGACAATACATGAAGTCAAAACAATTAACCGAAGTTAAGAGTAATGATTCACGGATGTGGAACTCATCCACGTGACAATACATGTAATCTTTGTTATTGACCTAAGTCAATAACAATGTTTACACGGATATAAGATAATAAAAGAGAATCCATAATAATCAATAAATTTTAAGTTATAATTATCATATTGATAAACAGGTATAACCTTATGTTATCAAAATAATAATTAATCTGGTATACATGTTTCACCTCCGAGTTTTAAAACAAAACAGTTTAAAGAAAGGGAGGTTATGAGAACTCACTTGAAGTCCTTAGAATCCGGGTTCTCGTATTATGCGCGCTCGCGTATATAAACTCAAAGCAACTCAAGGATCTGAAAATAGCGTGTGGTCGTGTTCATAAGTATTGGCATCACCATTAATTTAATTACCCATAAGTGTTTTACTCTAAATCATTAGATATATTCTTAACTTAGTTTACTTTCCTAAGTTAAGTTGTTTCACTTAGGGTTTTGTTTATATTCATTTCAAAGTTTAACTTCATTGATACATCTTTTGTCTTTATTAAATGATGAACAAGACTTAAGTTCATTGGTATGCACCCATAAGTAGGTATATGTTAAGATAATGATTTTATCACACATATACTTGTTCCCACATGCATGACTCCATTCAAGCCACCACCTTAGCCTACTTCATTACATCTCTTAGTTTAATAAAAGTGTTTTTACAGAAACCATGCGAGATATGACCTTCTTCCATCAATTTCAACACGTATTTAATTCATAGTATTTAAGAAAGTAGGAACTTGTGTCTAGAGAGAGAAAAGGTGGTGGTTGGATGTGCCCATGCATGCATGTACATGTATATACTTATATATATCTAAGCATGTCATTTATTGGTCCTTAAACTCTTGACTAAATGAAAACTAAATTATACACCTTATGGGGCAGCGAACCCTTTAGGTTTAAGCCCAAGGTTCGGCCCTCAATAGAAGTAGGGTTCGTGGGTTCCTAGAGGTGCTAGGGTTCGGCTAGGTTAGATATTAAGGCTCGTGAAGGTTTGGCTGGAACAAGAAGGTCCGGCTCTATCAACACTTCGGCCGATGGTTCGCTGCATGTATGTTTACATCATAGGCTCGTGGCCAGCTAGATGGTTCGGCGCAGGAGCAGGGTTCGTGATCCAAGGCTCGCCACTCAAAAGACTCGGCCACCCTGTAAGGGTTCGGCCAGGACAGGTCCAAGACAAGGGTTCGTCCCAGTACTATAGTTCGGCCACCCCAAGGGTTCGTGGCCCCAAGGTTCGTGACCAACAAGGCTCGGCCAATCTTGAAGGAGAAGGTTCGTGGGTTCCTTGGTGTACAGGGGTTCGGCTCCCAGCTAGGGTTCGCCACCACCGTCCCTCACGAACCTGCAAGACTTCTTGGCTGTTCATCGTCATCTTCACCATGTTCCTGCGAATTCAAAGAAACTCTAGGGTTTCTACATGTTCCTAATCATTCGTCTATGGGTTTACAAATGCTTTGACCGATTATATTCACAAACTTTTAGAGGTTCACGATTCTTCAACAAAACCGAAAAGAAACTAGTAGATCTACCTCGGTTTGTCGGTCCAATTGGCGATCTCCTTGTACTTTCTTGTTCTTCTCGATCACCCGAACGCGTAGCCGCAAGAATCTCGCGAATCCGTCAAGAAACGAGCTCACAAAGCTAGAGAGAAGTTCTTGAGAGAGAAAGTGGCGTTTTTATGGAGATAGAGAGAGAGTATGTCTTGCAAGAATGAAGAAGAAGAAGAAATAAAGGATTTTTATAGTCCGTTCAATCCCCGCGTGCTCGGTCTCGTTTTTATCGCGATAAATCATTAAAATGCTCGGTTGTAATCGTAACATATTTAAAACAATAACCCGTTTTAAATAAATTAGTTTTTGCTTAATTAAAATAAGTTTAAACAAATTGTTTCGTAAAATAAATACCGTTTCATTTTCGTTAAATAATTATCTAAATAATTTAATTTATTCGAAAACATTTTAGGTTGTGATTCCTAATAAACGTTTTAAGTTTTATTTATTAATTTTATATCGTGAGATATTATTTAATTATCTCGTCGAAACGCGTTACTCGCGTACGTATTCGTAAAGATCGTCACCTTTGCGAATCCGATGCTCGTAACGTATTTCGATTTGATTTATTATTTATGGAATATCGTTTCAGTATATTATTCTTAATAATTATATTCGTGTGAATCGTCACCCACGCGAATACATTATTAAGTTAATATTTCTGAATTAATATTCTCGTTTAAAGGATATCCGTAACCTCACCATCGCGTAATCAATTCTCATTATTAATCATCTTTAATATTATCATTTCCCAAACCAAAACCCACTAAACCCTAGTCACCGACACATCCATGATAGACCGAAATATGCATATATATAGGGCATATGTAAGGGTCAGTCGCAACTGCCCTAGCCACCGTCCCACCGCTATTTCGATAAACCATGACCATGGGTCCTTGACTACGTTTAGTAACCAGACTCAAACAAACTCCCAATTCCATCTCAATCCGTTCTCAGACCAATAATCCATCATTATCAGTGATAAGTAACCGCGATAAACACTACGGGTCTTTTTAGTTGAATTACAACTAAACTTCCCGTGGTTTACGCGTATAATAAATTATAATCATGTATACCAGTAACAGTGATAATATCAGTAATGTCAATCAATAATTTCATAATCATTCATAATAATTAAATCTCCAGTCGTAACAGTACAATCGTACGGACGTACGGACGTACGGACAACTGAAGGTACAGTGATGTTACAGTCTCCCCTAGTTAAAGGAATTTCGTCCCGAAATTCAACTTGGAGTGACCGTAGTAAATAAATGTGGGTACTTAAGCTTCATCTGATCTTCCCGCTCCCATGTGAATTCTGGACCCCGCTTCGATTCCCAACGTACTTTGACAATCGGAATTCTACTGCGTTTGAGCTGTTTAACCTCACGATCCATTATCTCCACTGGTTTTTCAACAAAGTGCATGGTATCATCGATGCGGATGTCATCGAGTGGTACCTGAAGATCCTGATCAGCTAAGCACTTTCTTAGATTGGACACGTGAAACGTCGGATGCACATTACTAAGTTCTGTAGGAAGTTCCAATTTGTAGGCAACCTTCCCAATCCGTTCAAGGATCTTAAAAGGGCCAACGTATCGTGGAGCAAGCTTCCCCTTTTTCCCAAATCGAACAACGCCCTTCCAAGGCGACACCTTGAGTAATACCATATCTCCCACTTCAAACTCTAGAGGTTTTCTTCGTTTATCCGCGTAGCTTTTCTGTCGACTGCGAGCAGCTAACAGATTGTCACGGATCTGGCGGATCTTGTCAGTCGTTTCCTGAATAATCTCGGGACCAGTAATCTGCGTATCACCGACCTCGGTCCAACAAATAGGTGACCGACATTTCCTGCCATAAAGAGCTTCGAACGGCGCCATACCGATGCTCGCGTGATAACTATTGTTATACGAGAACTCAACCAACGGTAGATGGCCATCCCAATTGCCACCGAAATCGATGACACAGGCTCTTAACATGTCTTCTAATGTTTGGATCGTTCGCTCTGTTTGACCATCCGTTTGAGGATGATAAGCAGTGCTAAGATCCAATCTTGTTCCAAAGGCTTCATGAAGTGATTCCCAAAATCGTGCCGTGAAACGAGCATCACGGTCCGATATTATGCTTAAGGGAATACCATGCCGGCTAATGATCTCATCAATGTAGATACGAGCTAGCTTCCGCACAGGGTAAGTTTCGCGTATCGGTAAGAAATGAGCCGACTTGGTCAATCTATCAACAATTACCCAGATGCTATCCTTACCGTTCGTGGTGCGTGGGAGTTTAGTAATGAAATCCATGGAGATATTCTCCCACTTCCACATCGGTATCTCTGGTTGTAATAACAATCCTGAAGGTCGCTGATGTTCGGCCTTGACTTTGGCACAGTTAAGGCACTTAGACACATACTCAGCAATATCCTTCTTCATTCCAGGCCACCAGTACAAGCCCCTAAGGTCTTGATACATCTTATCAGAGCCCAGATGGATTGAGTAACGAGATTTGTGAGCTTCATCCATAATCAGCATCCTCAGGTCACCCCTGTTCGGTATCCACAACCGATTCAAATAATACATTAAACCGTCATCCTTAGTTTCCAATAAGATTTCAGCCCCGCAAGACATCTCATTTTTCAAATTATCTTGAGCTAATGAGTGTTGTTGGGCTGTGAGAACATCATTACGGAGATTATTGTGCACTCGGACACTATAGATTTGAACTTGACTCTTGCGACTAAGCGCGTCTGCTACTACATTCGCCTTACCAGGATGGTAGCGAATTTCACAGTCATAATCATTCAACAGTTCAACCCATCTCCGTTGTCTCATATTGAGCTCTTTCTGATTCAGAATATGTTGCAAACTCTTATGATCAGTAAAGACTACACATTTTGTGCCATAAAGATAATGTCTCCATATCTTCAAAGCAAACACGACTGCACCTAGTTCCAAGTCGTGTGTAGTGTAGTTCTTCTCATGAATCTTCAATTGTCTTGATGCATAAGCCACAACCTTTCCTCGTTGCATGAGAACACAACCGAGACCTAAGTTGGATGCATCACAATAGACTACAAAATCATCATTTCCATCAGGCAGTGTCAGGACAGGAGCATCACAAAGTTTCTGCTTCAGAGTCTGAAATGCCTCTTCTTGCTTTGGTCCCCACTCGTATGGCCTATTTTTCTGAGTCAAAGTAGTGAGAGGGACAGCAATTCTGGAGAAGTTCGATATGAACCGCCGATAGTAACCGGCAAGTCCAAGGAACGATCGAATCTCCGTCGGTGTCTTAGGTGTACTCCAATTCTTCACAGCATCAATCTTTGCAGGATCTACGTGTACACCATACTCGTTGACTATGTGCCCCAAGAATTGAACTTCCTTAAGCCAGAATTCACATTTAGAGAATTTGGCATACAGTCGCTCCTCTCTTAGGATTTCCAAAACCAACTTAAGGTGTTTCTCGTGTTCTTCCTTAGTCTTTGAGTAAATCAAAATATCATCAATAAATACAATCACGAATTTATCCAAGTATGGCCTGCAAACACGGTTCATGAGGTCCATGAAAACCGCAGGTGCATTGGTAAGGCCGAAAGGCATTACCAAAAACTCATAATGGCCATATCTGGTTCTGAAAGCAGTCTTGGGAATATCATCATCATGTACACGAAGCTGATGATACCCAGACCTAAGATCGATCTTTGAAAACCATGCCGAGCCTTGAAGCTGATCGAAGAGATCGTCGATGCGCGGCAGTGGATATCGATTCTTAATTGTGAGTTTGTTTAATTCGCGATAATCGATGCACATCCGAAATGACCCGTCCTTTTTCTTGACAAATAGGACCGGTGCACCCCATGGCGAATGGCTCGGGCGAATGAATCCTTTGTCAGTCAGCTCTTGTAGCTGGCTCGCCAATTCTTGCAACTCCGAAGGCGCAAGTCTGTAGGGAGCTTTGGCGACTGGGTTCGCACCAGGTACTAAGTCGATTCGAAACTCAACTTGACGTTCTGGTGGAAGACCCGGTAAATCGTCTGGAAAAACTTCTGGAAAATCTCGTATCACCGGAATATCTTCAATTCTCTTTTCTTTCTCTTTCTTCTCCACAATGTGTGCTAAGAAGGCTATACATTTCTTCCTAAGGTACTTATGTGCTTTAGTGCAACATCAGCTTAAGACCTTTACTAGCAGTTTCTCCAATTATTCTCAAAGTTTCACCCGAAGCTAAAGGAATACGAATATATTTCTCATGACAAACAATCTCCGCTCTGTGGGTGGCTAACCAGTCCATGCCTATGATAACATCAAAGCTACCAAGATGCATAGGTATAAGATCAATCGGGAAAACGTGATCATTTAAGTTCACAGTACATCCGATAATAACAGTGTCAATATCAATAGTGTTTCCGTCAGCCACTTCCACGTTAAACGGTTTATCTAAGTATGTACGTGTTCTACCAAGCAAGCATTCAAAATCATATGAAACGAAACTCCTATCGGCACCAGAATCAAACAAGACAGATGCATAAGAGTTGTTGATCAGAAATGTACCGTTGACCACATCCTGGTTGGCTTGAGCAGCTGGAGCATTCAACTGAAAAGCCCGGCCTCTTGCCACCCTTTGATTATTTCCAGTCAACTTTGGGCATTGATTTCTGAAGTGACCCACTTCACCACATTCATAACAGGCTCTTGCCTGTGCTTGAGGTACCTGGCGAACGGGTACAGCTGGTATAGGTTGTGCAGGAGGAGCTGGCAGTGCAAGCGGTGCATGTTGCATCCTTTGTGCTTGCGGTGCACTCCGACAGACGTTAGCAAAATGACCGAACTTGCCGCAGTTATTGCAGACGCGACAAGGCAAGTTCGGTGCGTGATGATATCGGCAGGTATTACACTGAGGAGTGTTCCCAGTAAAATTCCTGGCAGTTGAGTTGTTTGAGGATTGCTGCGCAGATTTGGCAGCAGGAGCAGTGACCATGAAGTTTCTGGTCTTTCTCTTCTTGTTGCTGCTTTTGGATGAACTAGCAGCTTCAGACTTGACTTCAGCTTTGACTTCCTTTGCAGTAGTCTTGGTGTCAGTCTTCTTGTAACCTTTCCTAGTAAGTGTTCCATTCCTCACATGATTGTCAGTAAGAGTTGCAGATAATCGGATCGCAGCCTCAAGTGTTTTGGGATTGCTCCCGTAGACTGTATCCTGAATCTGCACCGGCAGCCCGCCGATATACTTCTCAATCGCCCTTTCTAAGGGTGTCACCATATGAGGCACTAGCAGACTATACTCATGGAATTGAGTATTGTAGATGACGTTCTCGCCACTATCTTGTTTGAGTTCCCAGAACTCAGTCTCCAGTTTCCTCATCTCGCTTCTAGGACAGAATTCAGTGGTCATCAGATTTTTGACCTCTGTCCATGTCAGTGCAAGTGCAGTATCCACTCCCCTAGTTCGCTTTTCCCCATTCCACCAAGTCAGTGCTCTCTTTTGGAAAACACTGGTGGCATAGCGAACTTTCAGATTTTCAGGGCATTCGCTGTTGATGAAGGTGTTCTCCATACTCTCGAACCACTGCAGCAGACCAGTGGCTGATTCAGCACCCGTAAATTTCAGGGGATTACAGGAATTGAAGTGTTTGAACGTGCAAGTTGTCTGGTTTGCACCACCTCGGTTCTGGTTGATGTTCTGGTTAGCCTGAGTCAGTTGGCTCACCAATCCAGAAATAAGTGTGGCTAACTCTTGTATGCCAGAGTTGGCATTACCGTTGTTAGCATCCCCACTGTTTGAGTCATCTTCGTTGTGACGGCGAGGCGGCATGTTTCTGAGAAATTAGAAACATGTTACTACCGTTTACAACGTAAGTCATACAAACAATGGTCAATTGAGTTTATTTTAAACAGTTAGGATTACATATAGGAACTATATTTATTTCCTATCTGTTATTTAAACTCATAAAGGTTTATAATTTCCTATTATTATTCTAAGTGTCCTAGTTGGTCATAACTAGTGTTAACTAACTATTTCCTAGATCCTATACATTCTTCACTCTATACTAACACTGACAACCTCCCAATGCAATGCAACAAGCTTATATATAGGGCATATGCAGAGGTAGATCGCAATCTCCCCTACACCGTCCCACCACCGTTCCATTGCACCACGATTATGCCCTTGCTAGTGTGTAGAGTGTGTGTCATGTACTTCATCATAAATCTCACTTCACACACCTTATCCTTAGTAGGATAATTTTGAGTGAAGTGATCTCTAGTTCCCTTGGACAATTAGGTTTACCTAATGTCTAAGTTCACCTGACATGTAGGCTTGCCTATTTCTAAGTTCACCTAATGTCTAAGTTCACCTGACATTAAGTTTCCCCCAACTGTCTAAGTTCACTAAAATCCATATCAATTCCAATGTCAATAATCATCATTAAGGGTTCATATCATCACGAAGTGCTCTTATTGTCACTAAGTGTTCATATCCTCCCTATAGTTTATTCTCATCCAGTGTCCATACCATCACTAAGTGTTAGTATCATCACTATGCGTTTATATTATCATCAAGTGTCTATATCATCCCCAAGTCCATATCACATCACTAATCGCTCATTATCTTTCGTTAATCCTATGCACCCTACGTGTCCAATCCGTATGTTTTTATAAGGGAATTTATAAGTGTTTATCAAGTGTGATCATCCAAAGTGTCAATCCAAACCAACCTTAACCAACAGACCATCAACATCCATCTCACAATAATTCCTAGTAATATCCTAAGTTCCTGACACTGACAGACCCCCGATATACTACAAATGGTATATGTATAGGGCATATGTAGGGGTCAGTCGCAACTGCCCCAGCCACCGTCCCACCACCTTTGTAGTATACCACGAGTGTGTCCTTGTCTGGTGTTTACAATATAAACAGATAATTCCTAAAGCAAGTAATTCATAAATAATTTATTTCCTAAGCAAATAATTTCCCAAACGGGTAGTTCCCACATTCTTCAATACTGACATCCACCTAATGTACCGTAAATGGTATATATATAGGGCATATGTAAGGGTCAGTCGCAACTGCCCTAGCCAACGTCCCACCACCTTTACGATACACCACGTGCATGTCCTTATCGAATCATTAGGGCACACGTAAGCAAGAAATTAATAAGCAGCATATGTAATCAGATGTATATCAGAAGTTCAGTTAACATGTAATAAACACATAAGCATGAAATCCTGAGTATACTAACTAGTGTATGAAATTAATTCATACTAGGGTATCCTACGGTTATAGACTAGGTCAACCATTTCTAGTAACCTAATTCCCTATAACCCAGGCTCTGATACCAATCTGTAACACCCCGACCGACGGCGGAATCATCGGGATGCCACGAGGGATGTGTAGATTGTTCAAAAGCTCATGGGCATCTAAATCATATCATCATATATCATTTAATCAACCCAATAATTACACAAAAATCATGTTCATCATGAATCAATTACATCAAATACACAAAAGATTTAGTTAAACTAACTAAACTCTAATCGCCAGAAATTTAGTTAATTAACTAAGTCCAAGAATCCTATATGATGATGATGTCCAAAATAGAAGAGATCATCTTCTTCATCCTACTTGTCTCCATCACCTGAAACATGTAAGAAATCAAGTGTCAACTACAAAAGTAGTTGGTGAGTAATCATAAGTTTTTTATATTAAAATGTTTTAGTAAAATGCGTTTGAAAGTTTATGCTTAAAATGGTTTTATAAAATGCTTTGTTTAAAACGGGTATAAAACTTATGATCTTCTTGAGAAAATCCATATGAATACCTGTATGAGATAATCCAACACACATCCATCAATTCAACAGCCAAACACATACACAATCACATAGCCACATAACCAAATCAATCATAGCCAATCACAAATAATCATAATCAAATATAGGCAATCAATCCACAACAAATCAACCAAACTCAATCAATCATATTCTCAATCAATGTTCGTGACTATACATGATTCCTTATGTATTTAACATAAGTTAGATACATGAATCATGGAGTGGTCGCTAACCACGTGACAATACATGAAGTCAAAGCAATTAACCGAAGTCAAGAGCAATACTTCACGGATGTGGAAATCATCCACGTGACAATACATGAAGTCAAAACAATTAACCGAAGTTAAGAGTAATGATTCACGGATGTGGAACTCATCCACGTGACAATACATGTAATCTTTGTTATTGACCTAAGTCAATAACAATGTTTACACGGATATAAGATAATAAAAGAAATCCATAATAATCAATAAATTTAAGTTATAATATCATATTGATAAACAGGTATAACCTTGTTTATCAAAATAATAATTAATCTGGTATACATGTTTCACCTCCGAGTTTTAAAACAAAACAGTTTAAAGAAAATCGTTATGAGAACTCACTGAAGTCCTTACAACTGGGTACTCGTATGTTGCAGTCTCCCGTAGTTAAAGGAATTTCGTCCCGAAATTCAACTTGGAGTGACCGTAGTAAATAAATGTGGGTACTTAAGCTTCATCTGATCTTCCCGCTCCCATGTGAATTCTGGACCCCGCTTCGATTCCCAACGTACTTTGACAATCGGAATTCTACTGCGTTTGAGCTGTTTAACCTCACGATCCATTATCTCCACTGGTTTTTCAACAAAGTGCATGGTATCATCGATGCGGATGTCATCGAGTGGTACCTGAAGATCCTGATCAGCTAAGCACTTTCTTAGATTGGACACGTGAAACGTCGGATGCACATTACTAAGTTCTGTAGGAAGTTCCAATTTGTAGGCAACCTTCCCAATCCGTTCAAGGATCTTAAAAGGGCCAACGTATCGTGGAGCAAGCTTCCCCTTTTTCCCAAATCGAACAACGCCCTTCCAAGGCGACACCTTGAGTAATACCATATCTCCCACTTCAAACTCTAGAGGTTTTCTTCGTTTATCCGCGTAGCTTTTCTGTCGACTGCGAGCAGCTAACAGATTGTCACGGATCTGGCAGATCTTGTCAGTCGTTTCCTGAATAATCTCGGACCAGTAATCTGCGTATCACCGACCTCGGTCCAACAAATAGGTGACCGACATTTCCTGCCATAAAGAGCTTCGAACGGCGCCATACCGATGCTCGCGTGATAACTATTGTTATACGAGAACTCAACCAACGGTAGATGGCCATCCCAATTGCCACCGAAATCGATGACACAGGCTCTTAACATGTCTTCTAATGTTTGGATCGTTCGCTCTGTTTGACCATCCGTTTGAGGATGATAAGCAGTGCTAAGATCCAATCTTGTTCCAAAGGCTTCATGAAGTGATTCCCAAAATCGTGCCGTGAAACGAGCATCACGGTCCGATATTATGCTTAAGGGAATACCATGCCGGCTAATGATCTCATCAATGTAGATACGAGCTAGCTTCCGCACAGGGTAAGTTTCGCGTATCGGTAAGAAATGAGCCGACTTGGTCAATCTATCAACAATTACCCAGATGCTATCCTTACCGTTCGTGGTGCGTGGGAGTTTAGTAATGAAATCCATGGAGATATTCTCCCACTTCCACATCGGTATCTCTGGTTGTAATAACAATCCTGAAGGTCGCTGATGTTCGGCCTTGACTTTGGCACAGTTAAGGCACTTAGACACATACTCAGCAATATCCTTCTTCATTCCAGGCCACCAGTACAAGCCCCTAAGGTCTTGATACATCTTATCAGAGCCCGGATGGATTGAGTAACGAGATTTGTGAGCTTCATCCATAATCAGCATCCTCAGGTCACCCCTGTTCGGTATCCACAACCGATTCAAATAATACATTAAACCGTCATCCTTAGTTTCCAATAAGATTTCAGCCCCGCAAGACATCTCATTTTTCAAATTATCTTGAGCTAATGAGTGTTGTTGGGCTGTGAGAACATCATTACGGAGATTATTGTGCACTCGGACACTATAGATTTGAACTTGACTCTTGCGACTAAGCGCGTCTGCTACTACATTCGCCTTACCAGGATGGTAGCGAATTTCACAGTCATAATCATTCAACAGTTCAACCCATCTCCGTTGTCTCATATTGAGCTCTTTCTGATTCAGAATATGTTGCAAACTCTTATGATCAGTAAAGACTACACATTTTGTGCCATAAAGATAATGTCTCCATATCTTCAAAGCAAACACGACTGCACCTAGTTCCAAGTCGTGTGTAGTGTAGTTCTTCTCATGAATCTTCAATTGTCTTGATGCATAAGCCACAACCTTTCCTCGTTGCATGAGAACACAACGAGACCTAAGTTGGATGCATCACAATAGACTACAAAATCATCATTTCCATCAGGCAGTGTCAGGACAGGAGCATCACAAAGTTTCTGCTTCAGAGTCTGAAATGCCTCTTCTTGCTTTGGTCCCCACTCGTATGGCCTATTTTTCTGAGTCAAAGTAGTGAGAGGGACAGCAATTCTGGAGAAGTTCGATATGAACCGCCGATAGTAACCGGCAAGTCCAAGGAACGATCGAATCTCCGTCGGTGTCTTAGGTGTACTCCAATTCTTCACAGCATCAATCTTTGCAGGATCTACGTGTACACCATACTCGTTGACTATGTGCCCCAAGAATTGAACTTCCTTAAGCCAGAATTCACATTTAGAGAATTTGGCATACAGTCGCTCCTCTCTTAGGATTTCCAAAACCAACTTAAGGTGTTTCTCGTGTTCTTCCTTAGTCTTTGAGTAAATCAAAATATCATCAATAAATACAATCACGAATTTATCCAAGTATGGCCTGCAAACACGGTTCATGAGGTCCATGAAAACCGCAGGTGCATTGGTAAGGCCGAAAGGCATTACCAAAAACTCATAATGGCCATATCTGGTTCTGAAAGCAGTCTTGGGAATATCATCATCATGTACACGAAGCTGATGATACCCAGACCTAAGATCGATCTTTGAAAACCATGCCGAGCCTTGAAGCTGATCGAAGAGATCGTCGATGCGCGGCAGTGGATATCGATTCTTAATTGTGAGTTTGTTTAATTCGCGATAATCGATGCACATCCGAAATGACCCGTCCTTTTTCTTGACAAATAGGACCGGTGCACCCCATGGTTCGGCCCTCAATAGAAGTAGGGTTCGTGGGTTCCTAGAGGTGCTAGGGTTCGGCTAGGTTAGATATTAAGGCTCGTGAAGGTTTGGCTGGAACAAGAAGGTCCGGCTCTATCAACACTTCGGCCGATGGTTCGCTGCATGTATGTTTACATCATAGGCTCGTGGCCAGCTAGATGGTTCGGCGCAGGAGCAGGGTTCGTGATCCAAGGCTCGCCACTCAAAAGACTCGGCCACCCTGTAAGGGTTCGGCCAGGACAGGTCCAAGACAAGGGTTCGTCCCAGTACTATAGTTCGGCCACCCCAAGGGTTCGTGGCCCCAAGGTTCGTGACCAACAAGGCTCGGCCAATCTTGAAGGAGAAGGTTCGTGGGTTCCTTGGTGTACAGGGGTTCGGCTCCCAGCTAGGGTTCGCCACCACCGTCCCTCACGAACCTGCAAGACTTCTTGGCTGTTCATCGTCATCTTCACCATGTTCCTGCGAATTCAAAGAAACTCTAGGGTTTCTACATGTTCCTAATCATTCGTCTATGGGTTTACAAATGCTTTGACCGATTATATTCACAAACTTTTAGAGGTTCACGATTCTTCAACAAAACCGAAAAGAAACTAGTAGATCTACCTCGGTTTGTCGGTCCAATTGGCGATCTCCTTGTACTTTCTTGTTCTTCTCGATCACCCGAACGCGTAGCCGCAAGAATCTCGCGAATCCGTCAAGAAACGAGCTCACAAAGCTAGAGAGAAGTTCTTGAGAGAGAAAGTGGCGTTTTTATGGAGCTAGAGAGAGAGTATGTCTTGCAAGAATGAAGAAGAAGAAGAAATAAAGGATTTTTATAGTCCGTTCAATCCCCGCGTGCTCGGTCTCGTTTTTATCGCGATAAATCATTAAAATGCTCGGTTGTAATCGTAACATATTTAAAACAATAACCCGTTTTAAATAAATTAGTTTTTGCTTAATTAAAATAAGTTTAAACAAATTGTTTCGTAAAATAAATACCGTTTCATTTTCGTTAAATAATTATCTAAATAATTTAATTTATTCGAAAACATTTTAGGTTGTGATTCCTAATAAACGTTTTAAGTTTTATTTATTAATTTTATATCGTGAGATATTATTTAATTATCTCGTCGAAACGCGTTACTCGCGTACGTATTCGTAAAGATCGTCACCTTTGCGAATCCGATGCTCGTAACGTATTTCGATTTGATTTATTATTTATGGAATATCGTTTCAGTATATTATTCTTAATAATTATATTCGTGTGAATCGTCACCCACGCGAATACATTATTAAGTTAATATTTCTGAATTAATATTCTCGTTTAAAGGATATCCGTAACCTCACCATCGCGTAATCAATTCTCATTATTAATCATCTTTAATATTATCATTTCCCAAACCAAAACCCACTAAACCCTAGTCACCGACACATCCATGATAGACCGAAATATGCATATATATAGGGCATATGTAAGGGTCAGTCGCAACTGCCCTAGCCACCGTCCCACCGCTATTTCGATAAACCATGACCATGGGTCCTTGACTACGTTTAGTAACCAGACTCAAACAAACTCCCAATTCCATCTCAATCCGTTCTCAGACCAATAATCCATCATTATCAGTGATAAGTAACCGCGATAAACACTACGGGTCTTTTTAGTTGAATTACAACTAAACTTCCCGTGGTTTACGCGTATAATAAATTATAATCATGTATACCAGTAACAGTGATAATATCAGTAATGTCAATCAATAATTTCATAATCATTCATAACAATTAAATCTCCAGTCGTAACAGTACAATCGTACGGACGTACGGACGTACGGACAACTGAAGGTACAGTGATGTTACACCCTGGTGCCAGAGATGGTGCCAACATTGGAAAAGTTGATTGATCGATATGTAGCATGATTACCTTCCTGTATTCAAAGCATTGTATTGGCTTCATATCCTGCTACACTGGAGTCAGCTATCTCCCTCTCAGCCAAGCTTACCAAAGTAATGGTAAAATCCGGAGAATTGAAAGACGACTCGGACAAGACTAAAGAGGAACAACCGAAGAAGAAGCAAAAGGTCACTCAGGACTACGCGATACCCGTGCCTCTCCATCAAGTTGCTACAGTACCTGCTAAAGCTACACGCAAACCCTACTCAAGCATACATCCTCAATGTGCACAATGTCAGTTTCATCATGCTGCCACAATGCCGTGTAGGCAGTGTACCAACTGTGGCCGAAAAGGTCATCTGGCTCAACACTGCCGAACCACACCGGCACCGGCGGTAAACAACGCCACCATGGAAATGCCACCACCACAAAACCCTGGCAACTACAACAACAACAATCGAGGATGTTATAACTGTGGAGAACTAGGTCATTTCTCCAAAGACTGTCCGAAGAGAGCACAACAAGGAGCTCAAGTACCTCGTGGGAGAGCATATATAATTGGAGCCGCTGCAGCACGCCAAGACCCGGAGATGGGTACTGGTATGTAGTATCTCCTTACTCACAAGACTTTATTTCATTTTGATACTAGTATGAATAAGAAATTTACCTTATTCTTATTAGTATAAACACATGAGTATTCCATGGAACTTAGAAATCCTTTTATTGTGATACAAGCAATGAAAGAGTGCCTAGTTAATACACATAACATACGAAGGAGACAATAGCTAACACTAAGATTGTGTAACAATTGATGCTCAAAGCATCAACTAGTTTGAGCAAAAAGGTGTTGGAATCATACATAGACTTAGTAAGCCGTAACAGTAAGACACTGATGCACAATAAGATTAGCGAAACTTTGAGGTCATACATAAGAATCCCAAACACAACCCAGATTTGACTTGGGAGTGTAGGGACAACACACGAAACAAAGTCTTTACACCTGTTTACAAAGAAAGTCGTTCCGATAATAACTTTTAAATTTCGGGACGAAATTTCTTTAACAAGGGGAGACTGTAACATCTGTGCCGGAATCATTACCGGAACAGTAAACTGTACAGTAACTTGTACAGTAACTCAAGTGCAAATTAGGAGAAACACTTAGAAGCTATTAACATTCGCTGCTAAACATAAACTATTACACGATGTTTCTGAAATTCTGATTTAAACCTTATGGTTTGAACAGTCAGAAACACATCAGACAACAATGAACAGATACAATATGCTTGATTTGAAACTATTATGTTTAAGCGTATGTGAGGATAAACAGAACAAAACTTTAACAGTTGTTGTTACAGAATGCTAAACCGACGAAATATTCGTATAGGTGACGATCTGTACGAATATATCTGATAGTTTAACGATCTAAAACGATGACTGGAAAGTAGAAAACAAAATCAGAAAGTGAAACGTACGATCGTGTTTGTACAGTTAGCGCTCTGTACGAAAACGCGCGTAAGTGACGTTTTCTGATGAAACGAAAACGAAACACGACCCGAACGATAAAAAAATTAAGGAAATATAATATTTCCTGTTTTACAATTTTGAAACTCATCTAGAAATAAATTAAATGGATACTATTTTAATCAGGACGCGTAAAATAAATTCATTTTTAATTATAATACGAAAAATACGCGAAATGCTGACACGAGTTAACGAAACGCTTAAAATAGTTAATTACGATAAATAATTTAAGACAAATAGATTTATAAGATTATTTGGAATCACAGCCTTCGGAACGTAAACTAAAATTATTTAAAAGCGTAAAACTACACGTTACGTTCCGGAAACACCACGAAAACACGAACCGAGCCAACGAAACGAACCCGAACACCCGCGGGATATAAATACCATGAAAGACTCATCTTCTTCACTTAAACACCCCACTTTCTCACTCTAGAAACCCTAATCCGGCCACCCACTCTCTCTCTAACTTCTTTCTACCATAACTCACTCAAAACTCAACCCAATCACTCCATTCATGAGCCAAATCGAAGCACTTATCATTCTCTACGTGAAAGTACAAAGGATCAGAGCTTTAAACCATTGGAAACGAGGTAAATCTGAGATTTAAGTGTGCGATTTTAGGGTTTTATCCCCTATGTTTGAACCCAACCGTAACCGGTCCTGAACCCATTCCCATAGATTCCTACACACTTAAAATCAGTTCTGGTACACACCATCATATGAAACCACCATAGACCTTGATTGAGAACTCGGTTGGAACACCATGGCCGACCTAAAACTTCAGCTCGCCGAAGGGGCCCCATTCGCCGAATGACCTGGCCGTATGGCCATTTGCCGGCCAACTGAACCAGCCAACTCCTTCGGCAGTCATTCTGTCGCCACCCCACAGCCATTCGTCAACCCTCATTCGGTGGTGAGCCTTTCGTTTGACCTTAGTCGCCAGCCACCTTCATTCGACCACATGAACCCTCCTTCGGCCTACCATTCGCTGCAACCACATTCGGCCAACACCCACGGCCACCTCTTTCTTTTCTTTTCAGCCCCGCTAGGCCCATGGCCACTAGTTGGCCCAAAAAGTTCTGCATCCAGGCCCACATCATTAGGTCAAGGTGGATAAGCCCGCATTTAGGCCCAGTAACAAATAACCAGCCCAGCACACTATTTCGGCCCATGTGGACTGCCTAGGCCAGACATTGATTCGGCCCAACAGTAGGCCCATTCAGTTTATACAGCCCAGCATCATCATCATACGGCCCATGTAGTTCATTCGGCCCATGGTTATCAAATCGGCCCACATAACTTAAACAATCTAAGTCTTAAGAACCACACTTTGAACCAACTTTATAAAACAACATTTCATGGTTATGGGATTTTAGAAGGATTACTACAAAGGTGTTGAATTGGGTTTTAATGAACATCACTAACCTTAAGCATCAAGTTATAACAATGAGTTGTTGACTAATTTTCTATTAATTATGTAACAATTGTTTCAAGTGTAACAAGAACAACATGTGGAGTCTTAAACCATAAACCTAAGCTTGTTCTTGGGTTATATTGCTAAGTCTCCTGTCAATACAGTTAACTAACATTTTATGACAAGTCTTGGATTATCAAGAAGGGGTTTAAGGCAAACAAGGGGACAAAACAATGTTGAACCTAAAACACATAAGGAAATATGCCACACTCAATCTAAATTGATTAGGTAATAGCAGGACTCACAACCATAGAACGGGGCCGAATGAAGACCAGGACCGAGACTTGCGAGTGTTAGCCAACTTTAGGGCTAACACATACACACACTCAATTACATACAACTTATACTTATAAGTTACAATAACACGAAATCAATACAGGATCGTGAATACAACAACAAGTACAATCAAGAGCGCGTGCATTTATTTGTTTAAGCTAAGTCAACCACTTCCACAACAAGGTGAGTTCATTGTCCCTTTTCAAACTATTTTGTTTTTACCTCAGGACTGAGGAGCATGTATACATTTTAAACAAATATTGAAATGTTTTAAAGAAATGCTTTTACACTTATTCGTGGTGCTTATACTATATGCTTGACACTTATGATTTATTGCTTATACTTAAACTTTATGTTTGACACTTATGCTATGAAACTTTAGGCTAAAACTATACGCTTGATGATTGTGCTATAAACTTTATCCTCAAACTTTAGGCTAAATGCCTATGCTAAAAGCTAGGTGCTTAAACTATACGCTTGATGTTATGCTATAAACTCGATACTTAGACAACATACTCGATGCTAAGGCTTTGAAACACGTAAGCTAAATGCTAACACTTGATACACTCGCTTCGAAAACTAATACTATGAACGCATATTCTAAACACTAATACTTTATATCTTTATTCTAAAGGTTAATCTCTTACACTCTTAATCTAGGTGTTAAAGCCAGTTTTACACGTGCATTTATTTGTTTAAACTTAAACCCGAGAACTGAACTCACAGAGACTTATATGCTTAGAATTCTTAAAGCACGTAATTGCTTGACACTCTTGGATGCTTGACACGGTGGAAGTCTTGATACTCATAAATGCTTAAGACACTATTCAAACTCAATGCTATTTGATTATGCCAAGTGCTAAGGGCATAAGCTACTTGCTAACACTAAAGCTATGTGTTAATACCAAGTGCTAAGGGTATTTACTATCTGATGATGCTAATGTGAATGCTTGATATACTTGGGAAGGCTCAGACAACAGACTGATTGACCGCCGCGTCTTGACATGGTCAAGCCCTACTAGTCATCAGTAAAACTACGTGGATGCTTTAAACATGTATGCTTAAGCTATAGGACATTGTAGGACAGACTGTTGACCGCCGCGTGTTGACCTAGGTGTCAACCCCTACTAGTCATCAGTGTTCCTCCTTGTCGGACATCGTAAGACCGACTGATGGCCGCCGCGTCTTGACATTGGTCAAGCCCTACTAGTCATCAGTGCTCTTCGGTGTTAGAATCATGTAAGACAGACTGAGTGATCGCCGCGTCTTGACAGTGGTCAAGCCCTACTAGTCATTCAGTGTTCTTCTTGATTTATTCATCAGGGCCGTTATGGATGGATGCTAAATTCCCTAGGGTATTAAGCTGTCCATAATGGTGCCTCTCAAACTTGATACACATATACTACTTTGTGCAGGTGGAATGTTAGGTAAGACGCTTAATTATCATTAACAGCAATGTCCTATGCGTCTTAGTATGTGGTGGGACGTCGTCTGGGCGGGTCGTAGGCTTGACCTAGGGGTATGCCCTATATATAAGCATACCGAGTTGGATGATACAGGTGGTGTTAATGAGATTAGGGTTGTTACCTAGGGGATACAGGAATGCTTTTGGGGGATTATCATAAACTTCTAAACACAATGCTTGTTAAACTCATACTGAAGCTAATACATACAAATAACATAGACTTGGAAACTTTGAATCAATAAACAAAAGCTATTTTTCACATACTAAAACTACATGAACTCACCAACCATTGTGTTGACCTTGTTTTCTTACATGCTTTCTCAGGTGACGCACAGGTATAAGCTAAGGCTCAGAACTTTGCATGCTAGGTAGCCCAACTAGAGGACCCAGCAGACTTTTGAAGAGCACATCTTTTGTAGTTAATACGAATCTCTTTTGATATCTTGTACAGATACAAGATAGAAACATTTGATTCTTTTGGATAGGTTTACTTGGTTAAATTATCAAACATCGACATTGTAATTTAACTTTGTAATCCTATCTTAGTGCTTTATTGTGCTTTAGATATTCTTAACATTGATGCTATGTAAACAATCTGATCAACCCGATTATCACACCCGATATCGCGCCCCGGGAACCTTCCGCCCGACGGGGACTCCGATCCAACCCCGCCGGCCCGGGGTGTGACAAAGATGCCGGCAATGATTGCTAAGGCATTAAAGGATGCATTGAAGGAAAGCTCCAAGGGAGATGAGGATGTTGTGATCATCGGAAATAAAAGCGGTGATTCTATGTCAAAGAAACTGAAAGGTTGTGACTACAAGGCCTTCAAAGGATGTAACCCACCGATCTTTGATGGGAAGAAGGATGCAGTGGCCACCTGTCACTGGATATCTGCGATGGAGGCTGTTATCTCCATTAGCGAGTGCCGAATTGATCAAGCTGTCAAGTTTGCAGCTCATTCATTTACCGAGGAAGCTCTACATTGGTGGAACACCATTAAGCAGTCCAAGTCTGCAGCTGATATGGAGGAGATGACTTGGGAGGATCTGAAAGAGCTGGTCATTAAACATTTCTGTCCCAAGAACGAGCTGGATAAGGTTGAGAGGGAATTTCTGGTGCTGAAAGCTGGAAGTCTGAACCACCGCCAGTACACGTCAAGGTTTAATGAGATGGCCAGACTCGTTCCTCACTTAGTTTCTACCGAGGAACGCAGGGTGAAGTTGTACATGGAGGGTCTGCCTCCAAAAGTAAGGATTCATGTGAAGGCCAATGCTTCCAAGACCTTCGACTCCACTGTGGAACTCAGTGGTATTGTATGGGATGATGTGATGTCTGATGAGCCACTGAAAGAGGAAACAAAGATGAATGAATCCTCCGGGACTAAGAGGGGTCGAATAGACCAACAAAAGTTCTCAAACAAGAAATTGAATCGAGAGGAGATGAGCCGATGCAACAAGTGTGGGAAAAACCACACGGGACAGTGCCTGTTAGGCACTAACTTATGCTTCAGGTGCGGAAAGACGGGACATTTTTCTAACAGTTGCACGAATGTTACTCGATGTTTTAACTGCAATGGGTTAGGACACAGGTCCAAGGATTGCAAGAAACCACAGGCTAATGCTTTGGGCTCGGGTAAGAAAGAGGATAAAGGGAAAGGAAAAGCAGAAGGCTAAAGCACGAGCCTTCATGTTGGACCCGGACGTGGTCACAGGTACCTTTTCTATCAACAATATTACTGCTTCTGTATTGTTTGATTATGGTGCCGGTATGAGTTTTGTATCCTATACCTTCTGTGATGGGTTATTTGGGAAGGTTAAGAAGATAGATTGGGTATTTGATGTAGAGACGACTATTGGTAAGATGACCCGGGTGATTGAGGCTATAGATGATTTTTATGTTTAGATAGGAGGTCATAAGTTCCCAGTATAATTGTTTTTTTTTCTATAACCTTGGAAGGTTTCGATGTAGTCTTGGGCATAGACTGGTTAGCCGAATACGAGGCTAACATTGTATGTCGACGTAAGTTGATATGTTTATGTGCGATGGATGGGAGCTCCGTAACGATTTATGGTGATAAAGCGATGTATGCACCGAAGATCATTTCGATGATGAAGGCTGATGTTATGATGAGGCGAGGGTGTGTAGCCTACTTGGCCTAGGTGATTGAGGAACATACGGATATGAACACGATTGATGATGTACCCGTGGTACGTAACTTCCTTGATGTATTCCTTGAGGAATTGCCTGGATTACCACCGGAACGGGAAATTAAGTTCCAAATCGACTTAGTGCCGGGGGCACAACCTGTTGCCAAAACACCTTACCGTTTAGCTCCCACCGAAATGAAGGAAATGATGTCCCAGCTACAAGAACTCCTTGATAAAGGTTTTGTACGACCGAGTGTCTCTCCTTGGGGAGCCCCGGTGCTGTTTGTAAAGAGGAAAGATGGTAACATGCGAATGTGCATTGACTACAGGGAACTGAATGAATTGACCATAAAGAACATGCATCCTCTACCTAGAATTGATGATTTGTTCGATCAATTGCAAGGTGCAAGCTGGTTCTCAAAAATAGATCTCCGATCTGGTTACCATCAGTTGAAAGTTCGAGAGCAGGATATTCCAAAGACTGCTTTCCATACACGTTATGGAAATTACGAGTTTCTCGTTATGTCATTTGAATTGACGAATGCTCCTACAACATTTATGGATTTGATGAACAGAGTATGTCAACCGATGTTGGACCGATCGGTGATAGTATTATTGATGATATTTTGATTTATTCAAAGAACGAGGGAGACCATGCTTGCCACATACGTGAGGTATTGGAGATCCTGAGGAAAAAGAAACTTTATGCTAAATTCTCCAAATGCGCTTTCTGTACGAGAGGTACAATTTCTGGGTCATGTGGTGAACCCAGAAGGCATTATGGTAGATATAGCAAAAGTTGAAACGGTTATGAAATGTAACACCCGAAAATCTAGCAATCTAAAAATAAATGTGCGAGATTTCGGTAACTGTTGATGTTCGAAGAATTGCGTTATCAAAGAAATAAGCACATTTGATCGTGTTTCAAATCCACGATGATATGGGTGACAACTCAAAATTTTCAGGTTAGAATCATAACTTGAAAATGAAGAGAATGAGCGTAAGCGAAATCGTGAAACGAGGCTCCGATTTCAAGAGACACTGAATCGAATATAGCAATAGATTAGAGGTCAAATATTTTGAACTCTTTAGGTCTTGAGATTATAACAACTGGAAAGAGCTCGAAAAATCGTGAACGTAGGCGAAAACCGTGCGCAAAACGGAGTTCGTATGCTCACGGAATCACGAAACGAAGATAAGACAAAAATCTGGCCGCCATGCACCCGCGCGGTACGCCCCAACTCGGCGTCGGGGCTGGGGCGATGCGCCTAAGACTAAAAAGTCGAAAAACTTGTTAAAAAGTCAAGATTTTCATCCATATCTCAAATATTATCATTCTATTCGACGATCTCGGCCACCCACACACAAAATCAGCATCTAATCCACCAAAACATCAATTTTGAAGGCTTCTCAAGGTTTAGATCGAACCAGGGAACGTTTCTGCAAGTCCGGATCATCTTTTTAACCGCAGAACTCCGTCTGAAGAGGTATTGGTTCATTCTACCTTCCAGATTGGTAATGAATGATTAAATCTTGTTTCTAAACGTGATGATATAGTTAGGGTTGTTGATTATTGCCTAGATGATGGCTAGGATTGATTTTAAGTGAAGAACTCGAACTGTTAACGGGTAAATCCTTGTTTTGAGCCGTTGTAATGCCCGAATTGTATGGAATCATAACAATGGTTACAGTGGTTTAAACCATTTGATTATGACAAGGTAGATGATTAGTTTGATTAATCCTTGACACGTAAGGTTAAATCCAAGTGTTTCAAACTAATCACAATCAATAACAAGGATTGATCATTCCTAAGCCATTAAACTGTATAGAGACTGTTTTAGCTTGATAATCAACAACATTAACGATTTGATGGCTATTAAGCCAATGTCTTTGACATTGGACGTTCAGAAAGATTTAATCAGTATGTTAAAACGTATATAACATATTATACGTAAACAAATGCAGGACTATACATTAGCAACGGTTGTAAGTGATTTCGCTACAGTGCGACATCAGGTGAGTTCTAGACGCCCTATTTTAATGTTTAATGTTTTGGGCTGGCATACATGCTTAATTTTATGTTCATGATGTTATGTGTTTAAGATGATGATAAATGGATAATAATATGCCATGACCATGTATGCACGTTTATATGTTAAGATGAATGAATGTTTAATGTGAAATGAAACATGCATGAGAACATGTTAAGTATGATGAATGCATGAAAAATGAATTATGAAAATATCCTAGGTTACTAGGATGAAAGTGAAATGTTATGAATATGATGCTAGGATGTAATGATGACACGGACACATGATGCTAGCATAACATGTTATGATGATTCCTAAGTTATTAGGATAAAGATACGATGAAACGATGCTAGCATGATATGTCTGTGATGTTATGATGATTATGATGATGATTATGACGTAAGCATGAAGGATATGATGCCTTCATGGTTATGAGGAAAAGATGATATAATGCTATTATATCATATACGATAAAAGAATGATGTCCTATACGTGTTATAGGTTATGTATGCTATAGGAACCAGTACTTGTGCTGGGTGTGTATGTTAGTCAACCACGACTATAACTGGGAATGAAGTTCCTATACATGTTATAGGAAAATGTATGAATGATAGTCAACGAGGACTATATCTGGGTATGGTTGCTCCCGTACTTGTTACGGGATGAGGATGACGTAGCTCCCATATAAGCGTTATGGGGTATGTATGGTAGCTCCAGTACTTGTTACTGGGTAAGTATGGTAGCTCCAGTACTTGTTACTGGGTAAGTATGGTAGCTCCAGTACGTATTACTAGGTAAGTATGGTTGCTCTGGAGTAAGAATGGTAGCTCCAGTATGTGTTACTGGGAAAGTATGGTAGCTCCAGTACTTGTTACTGGGTAAGTATGGTAGCTCCAGTACCTGCTACTGGGTAAGTATGGAGTCTTAGGCCGGCATAAGCCCACTGTGCGTATGATGACAGTGGAACGTATGATGATGATGTTCACGATGTTAGAGGATAAGGAAGTCCCGGCTGCGGTTGGGCAGAACCTGAGCACTGCGGTGCGAAGGACTGTTTATGATTATGATGGTTTAAATGATTAAACTATGATATGTTATGTATATGAAATGTGTTATGTTCAGAGTGATTGAGACTGTTGACTTTGGTCAACAGTGAATGCTAATGTTTTATGTACAGTAAAGATTTTATTTTTATGAAAACTAGAACTCACCAGCGTAAGCTGACTTGATTTAGCATGTATGTCAGGTTAAGCTTTGGTCAGAGAAGGTATGGAGCTCAGGCATCCAGATAAAGAGAGTTCGGTGGCATTGGCAATCAATTATGTTTTTAATTATGACATTATTTCATGTTTATCAGAAAATGTTCAAATTTCCGCTGCATGTTTATGAAAGTTTTTAGTTTAAGGGCTATGTGTTATGATGAGACCAACGTACGTGGGGTCGCCTGGAATCGGGGCCTCACAGACCTAGCGCAAATCACAAATATTCTCCTATACAACTTGCTTCTGGCCAAGAGCCTAACATTTCCCACCTCAGAATATTTGGATGTGCGGTGTATGTCCCTATTGCACCACCACAATGCACAAAAATGGGTCCTCAAAGAAGATTGGGAATATATGTTGGATACGAAACAACATCCATCATAAGATATCTTGAACCCCTAACAGGTGATGTATTTACCAGACGTTTTGCTGATTGTCACTTTGATGAGACAAATTTTCCATCGTTAGGGGGAGAAAAGAACATAAAGGAAAAGAATGTCTCATGGTGTGAACCTTCATTGTTATATCTTGATCCAAAAACAAAACAACGTGAGACAGAAGTTCAAAAGATAATTCATATGCAAGATATAGCAAATCAATTGCCAAATGCATTTACTGATACAAAAAGAGTAACAAAATCTCATATACCAGCAGAAAATGCTCCCGCTTGGGTTGAGATTCAAAGTAAGCAATTAGATAAAGATCCAACTCATGAATCTCAAAGACGTTTGAAACGTGGCCGACCAATCGGATCAAAGGATAAAAATCCTCGTAAAAGAAAAGGATCTAAAAAAGAAAAAGATCTTAAGGATTCTGATGAAATTCAAAATATCAAAACATTTCCCGATGAAGAAATGAATGATATTAACATAGAGATGTCAATTAACTATGGTCACACAAACACATTATGGAACCGATATGAAATGGAAAATATTGATGAGACATTTTCATATTCTGTGGCAAGTGATATTATAAATGGAGATGATGCTCCTGAACCAAAATCAGTCAACGATTGCCAAAATCGAGATGACTGGAACTAATGGAAAGATGCTATGCTAGCTGAATTAGATTCACTTAACAAATGAAAAGTTTTTGGTCCAATTGTTATTACACCAAAGACTGTAAAACCTGTTGGTTGCAAGTGGATTTTTGTGCGGAAACGAAATGAGAAAAATAAAGTTATAAGATATAAAGCCAGACTTGTGGCTCAAGGTTTTTCTCAAAGACTAGGGATTGATTATGAGGAAACATATTCTCCTGTTATGGATGCAATCACTTTTAGATATTTAATCAGCTTAGCAGTATCTAAAAACCTAGAAATGCGTCTTATGGATGTGGTGACAGCTTACTTGTATGGATCACTTGATATTGATATCTATATGAAAATTCCCGAAGGATTTAAAATCCCTGAAGCATTAGGTTCAAAACCTAAAGAAATGTGTTCAATCAAATTACAAATATCTCTGTATGGATTGAAACAATCGGGAAGGATGTGGTACAATCGTTTGAGTGATTATTTGAAGAGTAAAGGTTATACCAATAATCTTATTTGTCCATGTGTCTTTATTAAAAAGACAGCATCAGGATTTGTGATCATAGCTGTGTATGTTGATGATCTAATTATAATTGGGACGCGTAAAGAAATTCATGAAGTAATTACTCTTTTAAAGAATGAGTTTGAAATGAAAGATCTTGGAAAAACCATGTATTGTCTTGGTTTACAGATTGAGCATATGCCTAACGGAATACTTGTGCATCAATCAAATTATACAGAAAGGCTCTTAAAGCGTTTCAATATGGAAAATGAAAATTCTTTAAGCACCCCAATGGTAGTTAGATCACTCAATGTTGACAATGATCCATTTCGCCCATGCGAAGATGGTGAAGAAGTTCTCGGTTCGGAGGTACCATACCTTAGTGCAATTGGTGCTCTTATGTATCTTACTAACTGTACAAGACCAGATATTTCTTTTGCAGTTAACTTACTAGCAAGATTTAGTTCAGCACCTACAAAAAGGCATTGGAATGGAATTAAACATATTTTTAGATACCTTCGAGGAACTATTGATTTAGGTTTATTTTATCCTAACGATTCAAAAGAAGAATTGGTTGGTTATGCAGATGCAGGTTATTTATCTGATCCTCATAAAGCAAGATCTCAAACTGGATATGTTTTCTTGAACGGAGGAACTGCAATTTCATGGCGTTCTCAAAAGCAAACACTTGTTGCAACATCATCAAATCATGCTGAAGTTATTGCACTACATGAGGCCTCTAGAGAGTGTGTATGGTTAAGGTCTATGACTAATTTTATATTGACTTCATGCGGGTTAAATGAAGATAGAAGTCCAACTACAATTTATGAAGACAATGCAGCTTGTATCTCACAGATGAAAGAAGGGTATATCAAAAGTGACAGAACAAAACATATACCACCAAGATTCTTTTCATACACTCAAGATCTTATCAAAGACAATCAAGTTGAAATGAGATATGTTTCTTCTAGCAACAATTCAGCAGACCTTTTCACAAAAGCACTACCTACAGCCATTTTCAGGAAACACGTACATGATATCGGAATGCGACATGTACAAACGATATAGTTAACATCAGATGATAATTTGAAGGGGAGTTATATACTGCACTCTTTTTTCCTTAGCTAAAGTTTTTTCCCACTGGGTTTTCTTTAGCAAGGTTTTTAATGAGGCAGTTGTTTAAAATAAAACTCCAAGTTTGAAAAAGTATCATCCAAGGGGGAGTGTTATAAAATCCAAAAGATTGGTCCATCTTTGAAGATTGGATGGAAACTTTTTCATCTCAAGAGATTGGATGGAAATATTTTTACTCTTAGCATTAAATGTCATGTACTCTTGTCTCCCAAATAGTAAATTTTTGTAGTATAAATACCACTTCAATGTAAAGAGAAATTTGCACCTCTTGTATACAACCTCAAGTGTTATACAGTTCTCTCTTCTTCTCTCTAAAATCTCTTCTATCTTTCTCTTCTAATCTTCTCTAAAGATTGTTAATGTGAGCTAATCTTAGTTATATTATAACAAATATAACAACTCTCAATATTCTTTTCTCTCATTTTCATCCACCAGCTTGTAAATTAATATAAAATTAAAAAAAGTTTACATCAATTTTATATGTAGTAACCCACCCACTCCAACACGAGGGACTTTAGTGAAAAATGATTTAAAAATAAATAGAAACTTCACCTCGATCCGATGAAGATCTATTAAGGTCAACTTCTGCTACCGATCGATAGTCTCATGAAACATGGAAGTCATGATGGGTGCGGTGGTGGTGGTGTTGCTGGTGCTGGTGGCGTATGGGTGGCGATTTTTCAATTGGGTGTGGTTACAGCCAAAGGCCATGGAGAAGTGTTTGAGAGAGCAAGGGTTGACCGGAAATCGTTACCGGTTTTTCTTCGGTGACTTGAAAGAAATGGTGCAGATGGCGAACCAGGCTAAACGCAAACCGATCAAACTAACCGATAGCATCGTTCCTCGTGTCATACCGTTTAACTATTCATCTGCCAAGACTTACTGTGGTATGTATTTTCTTTATGGTTAATATGTGACAGTTGCATACGAGAAATTACGTCATCAATGACGTGAGCACATTTGATCGTTCTAGAAATTCATGTTGAATTAATGATTTCAATTGTTACAGATTGATAGTATGCGAGAAATGATGAACGTGGGCGAAAACCGTGTGCGAAATGGAGTCCCGGATTGCCAGGAATCGAAAAACGAAGAAAAATCACTAAGTGTTGGTCGATTGGACCCATCGCGGTACGCGATGGAGGGATTTAGAATCCTCCGCGGTACGCGATGCAGGAAAGAAATCTGAGATCTCCGTATTTCTTCGCGGTACGCAAAGACTTTTTGAGCACCTCGTCGCGGTACGCGACGAGTGTGGCGGTGCAGTGATCTGATCTATTTCATCAGATTTCATGCAAGAAGATTTTATTCTTCTTCTCTTCGTTTCTGCTTCGTTTTCAGGCGACACACAACCACCGAACATCGCCAGAACTCACATCTAAAGCCACCGGAAGTTACCAATTGTACCAGGAATCATCTTAACAAGTTCTGATCATCGTTTTGAAGTCAGAAATCCGTCTGATTAGGTAATGATCCGTTTAAACCTTCTAGTTTGATTTTGATTGATTAGATCTTGATTTTGAACGTAATGACATAGTTAGGATTGTTGATTATTGCCTAGATGATGGCTAGGATTGATTATAAACAAAGAACACGAAGTTCTAACGGTTAAATCATTGTTTTGATCCGTTGTAATGCCCGGTTTGCATGAAACCATACCCATGATTATAATGGTTTAATCCATTTGATTATAACAATGTAGGTGATTAGTTGGGTTAATCCTTGAAATGCAAGGTTAAATCTAAGTGTTTCAAACTAATCACAATCATTAACATACTCATTGGAACGATTATCTGATGTTTATGATATCAGTCAGATTAGTATGTTAAGCATGGTTATTTCACCTATTATGATACTACATTGTGATATCTCATGATATTTGGGTAATCAATAACAAGGATTTATCATTCCTAAGCCATTAAATTATCTAGAAACTGTTACAGTATCATAATCAACAACATTAACTATCTGGTTAACCAGAGATTATTCTGATTAATCAAGAGTGTCATCAACTTTGTATTAGGAATTTAATGCAATGTAGGTTCCTACATTATCATACATTGTATGATATAACATTAAATTAACTAAATACATAATTAATATCGAGTTGATGATTTACTAAGCAATGTCTTTGACATTGAACGTTCAGAAGGATCTAATCAGTAAACTAGAACATAAATAACTTATTAAATATAACTAAATGCAGAATCATCTCTGTACTATCAGTTTGGTGATATTCTGCTACACCTATATTATCAGGTGAGTTTCGTACAACCCCTTTTATTTTTAATCTTTTATAAACATCGGGGTAACTCTGTAAACGGTTGTCTGAACATATGATATGCATCAATGATATCTGTGTGATTTCATTTGACTTTTGTGGGATTTCATGGGATTTTGCCTGTTAGACTGAACTCTATCATGGAACTGAAAGTCCTCATTCTTGAACTGTATCTAGTGAACCCATGTGTGGCCGAACAGAAAACATTGATAGTACTATTGGTTGACACCCCATTCGCTGGGAGGATTGCATCTCCCCTTGTGTGAATGTTTGTTATCTGTTTCCTGAACTTCTTAATGGTATGATAGACATTAAGATAATGAGGCACTAAGATATGTACCGACGGGTAATATCTTGAGAACTGAACTAGACGTCCGAAAGGAACTAGATACGGGTCCCATGGTTATCCGGAACTGAACTTTTGAGAACTTGCTTATCATATCATATGATTTTAAATTGAACTGTCGAACTCACCAGCTTTGTGCTGACGTTTCAAACTTAAATCTTTTTGCAGGAAGACAGTGACACTCGGTGAGGCAGCACTTCAAACACTAGTAATTAAATAAGTTAGTTGTGTAATAAACTTAGTTGTAAACTGTAATTCTGGTTGTGATAACGAAACCCTTGGTAATGTACTTACTTTAAGTTAATCTGTGTGCTGTGATATCGGTTCAAGTAAGTCACCCCTCACCTCGGAGACATCACCACTATGCTTCCGCAACCGGTTCAGTGACGTCAGACCAGACACGAGGTGACGAGAGGTGGGGGTGTGACAGGGTGGTATCAGAGACACAGGTTATAGAGAATTAGGTTGACTTAGAAACCTAGACTATAACCATAGGCTCGAATAGTTACACAGAGAGCACCGAACATGTTTAACGAACAAAACTTGTTTTGAATTAAGCCAGGATAATCAAGTGGTACAAATTCCAGTTATGAGTGACCAGCATAACTGAAATTTGCAACACGTGTGCATTCTAGTTTGATTTAATTCAAGCAGAACCTCAATAACTATAATGACGAATAGTTGTTCTAAGATAGGGAGAAGCATCATATCATATCATGTTCATGTTTATGTTAAATATTGTTATTTAATATTTACTTCATGATAATGATTAGAGCTTTTGATTGTACAGCGATGGCTGAGCAAGCAGAGCAGTATATCTATCAGCGATTTCCCTATTTGAGATTAGATGATACTCCTAGCACGAGTTCAGGGTCTGACTCCGATCCATCGGAGTCATCTACAGCTGCTTCTCAGGCTGAAGCACCAGCACCAGCACCAGCACCAGCACCAGCACCAGCACCTGAACCAGCACCTATGCCATCTCCACCGAGAGCACCAGCATGGGATGGACTCCGACGAATGCGAGGACAGGCTCGCAAAACGACAGGTCTTCCTCCTAGACGTCAGATGGCGTCTAGAGACGAGCCCGACACCATACATGAGGTGGGAGAATCCTCCCACCAAGCTGAGTTGAGGGCGCAGGTACAGCAGATTTCTCAGGATTTACAGGCTTTGAGACAGGATGTATCTCAGCACCATACTCTTCTGGAGGATACCCACACCACTGTTCTAGACATTCTCACTTCTCATCTGACTCTTATGGAGCAGGTGAATGTCTTAGGTGCTTGTCACACCCCCAAATTTCAACTAACGGAATCACACTGTTTGGGAGCATGACAAACCAGGATCTCAGATCATTAGACATAGCGAAGACCTCTATATGAATTTCAAAACATACGTTAGTCTTTAAAACATAACATTCAGAGTTTACAAAAAGTTGCGGAAGCGTTTCAAAACCAAATAACAGTTGATAAGTAAAACATTACAAACCAAAGTACTTAAATATTCAAATGTTCAAATTCAAATTCAAAGTGTTTATAATGCATGAGACTCTATCTTCCTAGTCCATGCCAGCTGTAACGCGCGCCTTAGCGTCCTGAGAAAACATGCAAATCAAGTCAACACAAAGGTTGGTGCATAACACAGGTTTTAAGTAATCATAGTGTTCAAAACAGCAGTTTGAATAACAAGTTCGTAGATAACATAATCACAAATGCACAGTCATGATAGCTAGTCATATAAACTATTTACATACGTGTTCGACACCGAAGCTGACTAATTGCCATGCTATAGCATGTTTTCGCCTTGCCACTATTGTCTATCACAACAATAGTAAAATTGTGTTTGGTCAGTCAAACACCTGCGTAGATCCCATCTACCAGGTGAGGTTTGTCAAACCTAATAGATCTATTTCCAACTACCACGCTTTGCATTACAGCAAACTAAACGGTTCGAGGTGTGTAAGGACTTTCAAGTTGATATGTTGTCACATAATGTAAACAGATAACTCATGCAAGTGATATGTATCTAAAATAGTTTGTTGCACATGTTTTCTCCCCCAAAACAGTTTAAAATAAGAAAGGGGCCGTGTACGCACCTTTGATAATAGCAGAATGATCACACACTAAAAGCTCGTGAAAGAAATCCTTATACGAAGAATCTGTGATTTAAACTATAACCTAAAGTTATTCGAAATGTCGTTTTGTGCTTGAAATCACATACGTATCAACATACGTATGTTAGAGTGTTAAGAATGTGCATACGAAAGTACGCGTGCCATTGAAATCATTTAAATAAAATCACATTTGATTTTATTTAATTAAACGTAATTATACGCGATTTCGTGTTCGGATTAAAATATGAATTTTATCGTCCTAACACGTTCGTATTCTAGTTACGGTTCCAACGCAACTTGAACGGATCGAATCGGACTTAAAACGAAGGAGTTATGGTTTAAACATCAAAAATGCTTTAAAAACCAAAAAATGGTGGAACCCGGGTTCGAACCCGCGACCCCCCGTCCAAACCACACGCTCCTTACCAGTCAAGCCCGCTAGGGTATCGTGATATCCTTCCTGAATTAATTGTTTTAAGCTTACATGGGTCAGTTTCCCCCTTTTCCATTATAGCCGAAGCTTACACCACAAAATTGGTCCTGAATTCGAATCCAATCGAACACAAACTCTTAGGGCTTTTGTTCTATTACCTTAATCGAACATATAGGTGTGTCCAATTGGTCATAATAATCAAAAAAAAGTCTGACTTTTTCATTCTAATCAGTCTCGAACTTAACCGATTATCACTAAATTCAAAATCATCAAATTCGATCATCTTGTTTCCAATTCTTATAGTGATTTCCTTTAAATAACATTTTCGAAATTGTCTGGACTACTAAATTTGAATATCATACACAATTAAGTCAAAATCCCCAAAATCGTTTTGTGTCTAAACCCTAGAACTTGAAATCTATCAATTCGATGTTGTTAATCGAAATTGATTCAGAATTAACCTTAGTCGGCCTTCTCTGAAGCTATCTATAACATTCAATTCAATTATTAATCTCTTAAAGATCAATACCCCCAAAACCGTTTTAGTAAGAACCCTAGTTACTAGAACTCCATCAATTCGTTATAACTAGCCACAATTAATACATGTTTTATCTTAATCGAGACCTTCTGGAACTAATCATGAACATTAATTTGATTCTCAATCATGTTTGATTATAATCCCCCAAATTGGATTCTAATATGAACCCTAGAATTCGTATTCCAACAAATCGATAATAAAAACTGGAATTATGATGTGTTTATTCTTAATCGGCCATATCAGAAGGAATAGGGATGATTTCTTACTTGATTTGATGATGAATTCAAGTAGATCGACTCACGGGTTGTTCTTCGCCCCCCCCCCCCCACGATCAAATCTTCTGCTCGATGCTTCTGCTTTCGAATTCTAGTGTGTGAAAGGTCCTAATGATTTCGATTTGGGTTTATATAACATCAATTTTGTGAATTGATCTCGCATTATGCCACATTGAACCCAACCGACTTCGGTTACTCATTCTTAGCCATTATTTCACATAATTTCGGCAATTATGAGTTTTCCAACGGTTGGTAACTGTTGTTCATCATTAGTGTGTAATGATTGCATAGTTACTTCAGCTAATTGTAACAGATTTAGGCAAATTTCGAATTCCATACACAAGTTGGCCGAATTTTGACTTGTAGAAGTCAAAATTGGAACTAAATGCAATTACAAGTTTAATCTCTAACATTTTAACACTTAAAAACTGATTTTTCTTAGTTCTTAAATTCCATAGGTCCTTCTGAGTCAACAACACATTATTTCGATTAACAAAGTTACATAAAAAAAAATCCAATTTATCACTAATTGGGCCAATTAGAACATTGTAGGGTTAAATTAAACTAATTAGACTTCTCAAATATAATTGGGCCTCACTGGGCCTTCCTGGGCCTACCTTGGCCTTCCCTGGGCCTACTTTGTTTACATTGGGCCTTACTTGAACTTATTGGGCCTTACTGAGCCTCTCTTGGCTTATTGGGCCTACATTGGCTATGTTGGGCCTAATTGATCTTGTTGGGCCTCCATTGGCCTTATTGGGCCTTCATTGGCCTTGTTGGGCCTTGATTTTGTAATTGGGCCTCCCTAGATCTCAATGGGCCTACATTATCACTATTGGGCCTGTGATATCACCAACTCTCGTTAACAAGGTTAGTGTAAAAAAAATCGGATTGTCACATCATCCCCTTGTTGAAGGAATTTTCGTCCCGAAAATTAGTAAGTGTTAAGAGTAGTTAGGAAACTACTTACGAGTTTAAATTGTACGTGTTAGTGTGATTTGATCATTCTGTGTGCTTGTGTGTACTCACACACAAAGTCTAATGCTTGCAACATCACAACTCAATTGTGATCGTTCAATGTATCTGTTTTGCGTGTACACTAGTTAGTTCACCTAACTGTGACTGTTTGTGTTTGATATAGTGAGTGAGTGTACTATGCAACCCCGCACATAGCAAAATGTATGTAACTAATCATGTGTTGTACTACCATAACATGTAACATATGAAATGTAGCACATAAAACATATAGAATGTAATGTAGTGTAGCACAAATGTTTGTAACAAAATCAATTGAATAAATAAAATGTTTGTGCTTACAGTTTGAAATTTGCAGTGTTGATGTGTGAAAGCATCACGTCATCCCCTTGTTGAAGGAAATTTCGTCCCGAAATTTAACGTGCGCTCTTAGTGTTATCAGTAGCTGTCTTGAATAGATGAGGATATTTCTTCATCATTTGATCTTCCCGTTCCCATGTGAATTCAGGGCCCCGTCTTGAATTCCATCGGACTTTGACTATCGGAATCTTGCTTTGCTTCAGTTGTTTGACCTCTCGGTCCATGATTTCCGCCGGCTCTTCAATGAATCGCAACTGTTCATCTACTTGTATTTCTTCCAACGGTACAATCAATGTCTCGTCAGAAAGACATTTCTTTAAGTTCGACACATGAAACACATCATGAACTCCACTGAGTTCATCCGGTAGTTTGAGTTGATACGCAACCGGACCAATCCTTTTCAGAATCTCAAAAGGTCCTACGTAACGTGGACTAAGCTTTCCGCGCTTGCCGAATCGTATCACACCTTTCCAAGGTGACACCTTTAGAAGAACTCGGTCTCCTACTTGAAATTCCAACGGCTTGCGACGTTTGTCTGCATAACTCTTCTGTCGATCCCGAGCCGCTGCCATACGGTTCCGGATTTGAACTATCTTCTCTGTTGTTTCGTGCACCAGTTCAGGACCTGTAATCTGAATGTCACCAATTTCAGCCCAGCAAACTGGTGAACGACATTTGCGACCATACAAAGCTTCAAATGGTGCTGCTTGAATGCTTGTATGATAACTATTATTGTAAGAAAATTCCACCAACGGTAAATGATTCTCCCAGCTATCACCAAAGTCAATTACACAAGCTCGTAACATATCCTCGAGCGTTTGAATCGTTCGTTCACTCTGACCGTCGGTTTGTGGATGATAAGCGGTACTCATATCCAAGCGAGTCCCCAATGACTTATGAAGAGATTTCCAGAAATTGGAAGTAAACCGGGCATCCCGATCTGATATGATAGAGATTGGCACACCATGTCGTGCTACTACTTCCTTAATGTAAATACGAGTCAGTTTCTCCATCTTATCAGTTTCCTTAATTGCTAAAAAATGTGCAGATTTCGTTAATCGATCGACAATTACCCATATCGTATCACAACCACTCGGTGTACGGGGTAACTTAGTAATGAAATCCATCGAAATCTGTTCCCATTTCCACATCGGTATCTCTGGTTGTTGCAGTAAACCAGATGGCTTCTGATATTCAACTTTGACTTTCGAACAAGTCAAACAATTGCTGACGTACCTAGCAATATCCGCTTTCATGTGAGGCCACCAATACAGTGCCTTCAAGTCATGGTACATCTTGTCTGATCCCGGATGGACTGAATATCTGGACTTGTGTGCTTCGTCCATCACGAGTTCCCTTAAACCTCCATACAAAGGTATCCACATTCGATTTATGAAATAACGAATTCCATCAGCATTCGTATCCAACTGTTCTTCCATTCCCCGTAAAGATTCCTGCACCAAGTTTTCCGTTTTCAAAGCCTCGATCTGAGCACTGCGTACCTTATCAGGTAAGTCAGTATGTATTGTCATCATAAGTGCGCGAACCCGTCTTGTTCCCGTTGTATCTTTTCTGCTCAAAGCATCGGCTACGACATTAGCCTTTCCCGGGTGATACTTAATCGCACACTCATAATCGTTCAACAACTCAACCCATCGTCGTTGTCTCATATTAAGCTCCTTCTGATCAAAGATATGTTGCAAACTCTTATGATCAGTATAAATAGTACACTTAGTTCCATACAAGTAATGCCTCCAAATCTTCAAAGCAAAACCACTGCTCCTAACTCCAAGTCATGAGTAGTGTAGTTCTTTTCGTGCGTTCTTAGTTGTCTGGAAGCATAAGCAATCACTTTATCACGTTGCATCAACACACATCCCAAACCCTGTCCAGATGCGTCACAATACACCGCAAAGTCTTCCGTCCCTTCCGGTAAGGACAGAATCGGTGCACTGCAGAGCTTCTGTTTCAATAACTGGAATGCAGCTTCCTGTTTATCCGTCCAGTTATACTTTGTTCCCTTGTGCGTAAGAGCTGTAAGTGGTTGAGCGATCTTTGAGAAACCCTCAATGAATCGTCGATAATAACCCGCCAAACCAAGGAATTGTCGTACCTCGGTAGGAGTCTTTGGCGCTTCCCAATTCTTAATCGCTTCAATCTTCGCTGGATCAACATGTATGCCCTTTTCATTAACTATATGACCCAAGAACTGTACTTCTCGCATCCAGAAATCACATTTTGAGAACTTAGCGTACAGTTGTTCTTGTTTCAATAGCTCTAACAGTAATCGAAGATGTTCAGCGTGTTCCTCCTCAGATTTTGAATAGATGAGAATGTCATCGATGAAAACAATGACAAACTTATCAAGATAAGGTTTACAAACACGATTCATGAGATCCATGAATACAGCTGGAGCGTTTGTCAACCCAAATGGCATGACCAAGAACTCATAATGACCATAGCGTGTCCTGAATGCTGTCTTCGGAATATCCTCCTCCTGAACTCTTAGTTGATGATAACCCGACCTGAGATCAATCTTCGAGTAGTAACTCGAACCTTGCAACTGATCGAACAGATCGTCAATCCTGGGTAACGGATACCGGTTCTTGATGGTAACCTTGTTCAACTCCCGGTAATCGATACACATACGGAAAGTCCCGTCCTTCTTCTTGACAAACAATACTGGAGCTCCCCATGGTGAAAAACTAGGTCGTATGAAACCCTTATCCAACAACTCTTGCAATTGTGTGGATAACTCTTGCATTTCTGACGGTGCAAGTCGATAAGGCGCCCTAGCTATCGGTGCTGCGTCTGGTGTAAGGTCGATTCGGAATTCCACCTGTCTCACAGGCGGTAATCCCGGCAAGTCTTCTGGAAATACCTCCGGAAACTCACAAACTACAGGTATATCTTCAAGCTTCCTCTCAGCTACCGGCTTTTCAGTTATAAGTGCTATAACTGCCGTATGACCTTTCCGCAGACATTTGTGTGCTTTCATACAGGATATGAGACGCAGTGGCGTACTGCTCTTCTCGCCTTGTACATATAATGTCTCTCCCTGCGGAAGAGGTATGCGAACAATCTTTTCATGGCATACAATTTCAGCCTGGTTCTTGGACAACCAGTCCATGCCAATGACTACATCAAAACTGCCTAAGGCAATAGGCATCAGATCAATCTCTAATGTCTGACCCATCAAATCAAGGATGCATCCCTTATAAATGTTTTCTACTACAATCAACTTACCATCAGCTAATTCCACAGTGTATGGACTATCTAAGGCAGTGGGACTAACATTTAGCAACTTAGCAAGTGAACTAGATACAAAACTCCGGTCGGCACCAGTGTCAAATAACATAGAGGCATAGTGATTATTTAAGAGGAACGTACCCGTAACAATGTTGGGATCCTCCCGCGCTTGACGTCCTCCAATCACAAACGCCCTGCCTCTAGCACCGTTGTTGTTGTTGTTATTGTTGTTGTTGTTGTTGGTGCCATTGCCATTACCGTTACCATTTCCATTACCATTGCCATTATTGTCCCCGCCTTTCTTGAGTTGTGGGAAATCTTTCTTAAAATGCCCCATCTTGCCGCACTCGAAACAACCTTTCTGTGCGTTGTTCTGATTGTTATTCTGGTTGTTATTGTTGTTCTGCAGCTCTCCGCGACAATCTTTAGCCGCATGCCCAATCTTGCCACACCTCTGGCACTTAGCTCTGTCACACTGGTTACCCGCATGATGATAACCACATCTGTTGCACTTGGGGTGCTTACCAATATAGCCCCCCGATGATGATGATTGCTGACCACTGTTGGAATTATGATAGGACTTGTTTGAGTCCTGCTTCCTGTTCTGCTGTTGGTTGTTACCCTTGAAGTTGTTACTTTCCCACTTTCTCTTGTGATCTCCTACCTTGGTAGCAGATGTTCGTTTGGGCAGGGTTCCCTGTAACACTGCCTGATCAGTAAGCTGATGCGCTAGACGAACAGCTTGTTGGATGGTGGTGGGATTTGCTGAAGTCACCAACCCTTGAATCTGAGGCACTAGTCCTCCAATGTACCTTTCAATCCACTTACTGGCTGGAGTAGCCATGTGTGGTAGCAGTCTGGCCAACTCATGTGACCTGGTTGTGTATTCTTCAATGTTTGACCCCTCCATCTTGAGGTGCCAATATTCTTCTTCCAACTTCTGCATTTCACTGCGAGGACAGTACTCCTCTTGCAGTAAAGTTTTGAAGTCGTCCCATGTCAAGGCATTAGCCTCTCCCAACCCCAGAGTCTGGACATTTGAGTTCCACCAAGTTAGTGCTGGACCCTCCAAAGTTCCCGTAGCAAATTTCACCTTGCTTTCGTTAGGGCAGTTGCACATTTCGAATACAGACTCAGCCTTTTCAATCCACCGAAGGAGTCCAATGGCCCCCTCCGACCCTTTGAAATTGTGTGGTTTGCAGTCCAAAAACATCTTGAACGTGCAGACTTGTGGATTAACCAATCCCCCAGCTGGACCCTGTGGCCCTGTGTTGTGAGTCTGAGCATACTGTGCGATTGCCTCTGCAACTCTGTTGTTGATTAGCTCATTGAGCTCAGCAACAGTCATATGTACGTTTCCCTCAGCCATTAGGTTCCTATTTATAAGAAGTGTTAGCACGAAGTCAAAATCTAATGTGACATGTGTAAGTAAAACATCAAACACAACATATAATATCAATCAACACAACTGTTGAAAATAAATAATAATTCTTCCATAAATAGAAACTTTCTTTGAGTACAATACTTTTTGAAATGAAACATACTTTTCAAACTACTAATATAGGAACACAACCCGTTCCTAATAAGTTTAAATAAAACAAGAAAGGAATGAAAAATAATCAGTCGTCCTCAACGGTGGATTCAGGATCGGACTCAGCAACTGGTGCTGGTTCCTCCTCCTCATCCTCATCCTGTTCCTCATTCTCAACTACCACTAAATCCTCCAAAGCTTCAATCCTGCCCACCAAAATCTCCTCTCGGTTCTCTGACTCTTCTAGACGACCAATCAAATTGATCATCTCATCCCGCATATCGTGAACTAGATGGGCAAGATCATCCTGCCTCTCAATAGCATCCCATAACTCCTGAGATCTCTGTGCTATCCTATCTTCTGCTACCTCCAGATCCTCGCGCAATTTGGCGATCTCCTCGGCGTCTGTCCTTTGCCTCTTAGGCTCAGGAGCATCTAGTGCTGGTGGTGAATGTGTGGAAGGTCCCTCAGCAGGGATCTGCTGAGTGTCCTCCTCAGGCTCCTCTTCCGGATCCTCATCCGGGTCCTCGTATGAATCCTCCTCTGGATCCTCGTCTGGATCCTCGTCTGGATCCTCCTCCGGATCTGAGTCATCCTGCTCATGTGGTGGAGGTGATGGAATAGGTGGTGGTGGTGATGATGGTGGTGCCGGAACTATCGGTTCCTCGTCCTCGGAATCATCAATATAGATATAGGGAACTGATGATGATGCCATGCCTGTTACATAATACCATATGTAAGTGCAATGCCATAGAATGTGTAAGCAAATCAATTACATAATGTCATATGTAATTTCTAAGCAATACGTATAAGCAGATGTGTCTAATGTCTAACAGTCATAGTCTAGGCCTACAAATGCAAACCTAGTTCGCTATAACCAATGGCTCTGATACCAATCTGTCACACCCCCAAATTTCAACTAACGGAATCACACTGTTTGGGAGCATGACAAACCAGGATCTCAGATCATTAGACATAGCGAAGACCTCTATATGAATTTCAAAACATACGTTAGTCTTTAAAACATAACATTCAGAGTTTACAAAAAGTTGCGGAAGCGTTTCAAAACCAAATAACAGTTGATAAGTAAAACATTACAAACCAAAGTACTTAAATATTCAAATGTTCAAATTCAAATTCAAAGTGTTTATAATGCATGAGACTCTATCTTCCTATTCCATGCCAGCTGTAACGCGCGCCTTAGAGTCCTGAGAAAACATGCAAATCAAGTCAACACAAAGGTTGGTGCATAACACAGGTTTTAAGTAATCATAGTGTTCAAAACAGCAGTTTGAATAACAAGTTCGTAGATAACATAATCACAAATGCACAGTCATGATAGCTAGTCATATAAACTATTTACATACGTGTTCGACACCGAAGCTGACTAATTGCCATGCTATAGCATGTTTTCGCCTTGCCACTATTGTCTATCACAACAATAGTAAAATTGTGTTTGGTCAGTCAAACACCTGCGTAGATCCCATCTACCAGGTGAGGTTTGTCAAACCTAATAGATCTATTTCCAACTACCACGCTTTGCATTACAGCAAACTAAACGGTTCGAGGTGTGTAAGGACTTTCAAGTTGATATGTTGTCACATAATGTAAACAGATAACTCATGCAAGTGATATGTATCTAAAATAGTTTGTTGCACATGTTTTCTCCCCCAAAACAGTTTAAAATAAGAAAGGGGCCGTGTACGCACCTTTGATAATAGCAGAATGATCACACACTAAAAGCTCGTGAAAGAAATCCTTCTACGAAGAATCTGTGATTTAAACAATAACCTATAGTTATTCGAAATGTCGTTTTGTGCTTGAAATCACATACGTATCAACATACGTATGTTAGAGTGTTAAGAATGTGCATACGAAAGTACGCGTGCCATTGAAATCATTTAAATAAAATCACATTTGATTTTATTTAATTAAACGTAATTATACGCGATTTCGTGTTCGGATTAAAATATGAATTTTATCGTCCTAACACGTTCGTATTCTAGTTACGGTTCCAACGCAACTTGAACGGATCGAATCGGACTTAAAACGAAGGAGTTATGGTTTAAACATCAAAAATGCTTTAAAAACCAAAAAATGGTGGAACCCGGGTTCGAACCCGCGACCCCCCGTCCAAACCACACGCTCCTTACCAGTCAAGCCCGCTAGGGTATCATGATATCCTTCCTGAGTCAATTGTTTTAAGCTTACATGGGTCAGTTTCCCCCTTTTCCATTATAGCCGAAGCTTACACCACAAAATTGGTCCTGAATTCGAATCCAATCGAACACAAACTCTTAGGGCTTTTGTTCTATTACCTTAATCGAACATATAGGTGTGTCCAATTGGTCATAATAATCAAAAAAAAGTCTGACTTTTTCATTCTAATCAGTCTCGAACTTAACCGATTATCACTAAATTCAAAATCATCAAATTCGATCATCTTGTTTCCAATTCTTATAGTGATTTCCTTTAAATAACATTTTCGAAATTGTCTGGACTACTAAATTTGAATATCATACACAATTAAGTCAAAATCCCCAAAATCGTTTTGTGTCTAAACCCTAGAACTTGAAATCTATCAATTCGATGTTGTTAATCGAAATTGATTCAGAATTAACCTTAGTCGGCCTTCTCTGAAGCTATCTATAACATTCAATTCAATTATTAATCTCTTAAAGATCAATACCCCCAAAACCGTTTTAGTAAGAACCCTAGTTACTAGAACTCCATCAATTCGTTATAACTAGCCACAATTAATACATGTTTTATCTTAATCGAGACCTTCTGGAACTAATCATGAACATTAATTTGATTCTCAATCATGTTTGATTATAATCCCCCAAATTGGATTCTAATATGAACCCTAGAATTCGTATTCCAACAAATCGATAATAAAAACTGGAATTATGATGTGTTTATTCTTAATCGGCCATATCAGAAGGAATAGGGATGATTTCTTACTTGATTTGATGATGAATTCAAGTAGATCGACTCACGGGTTGTTCTGCGGCCCCCCCACGATCAAATCTTCTGCTCGATGCTTCTGCTTTCGAATTCTAGTGTGTGAAAGGTCCTAATGATTTCGATTTGGGTTTATATAACATCAATTTTGTGAATTGATCTCGCATTATGCCACATTGAACCCAACCGACTTCGGTTACTCATTCTTAGCCATTATTTCACATAATTTCGGCAATTATGAGTTTTCCAACGGTTGGTAACTGTTGTTCATCATTAGTGTGTAATGATTGCATAGTTACTTCAGCTAATTGTAACAGATTTAGGCAAATTTCGAATTCCATACACAAGTTGGCCGAATTTTGACTTGTAGAAGTCAAAATTGGAACTAAATGCAATTACAAGTTTAATCTCTAACATTTTAACACTTAAAAACTGATTTTTCTTAGTTCTTAAATTCCATAGGTCCTTCTGAGTCAACAACACATTATTTCGATTAACAAAGTTACATAAAAAAAAATCCAATTTATCACTAATTGGGCCAATTAGAACATTGTAGGGTTAAATTAAACTAATTAGACTTCTCAAATATAATTGGGCCTCACTGGGCCTTCCTGGGCCTACCTTGGCCTTCCCTGGGCCTACTTTGTTTACATTGGGCCTTACTTGAACTTATTGGGCCTTACTGAGCCTCTCTTGGCTTATTGGGCCTACATTGGCTATGTTGGGCCTAATTGATCTTGTTGGGCCTCCATTGGCCTTATTGGGCCTTCATTGGCCTTGTTGGGCCTTGATTTTGTAATTGGGCCTCCCTAGATCTCAATGGGCCTACATTATCACTATTGGGCCTGTGATATCACCAACTCTCGTTAACAAGGTTAGTGTAAAAAAAATCGGATTGTCACATCATCCCCTTGTTGAAGGAATTTTCGTCCCGAAAATTAGTAAGTGTTAAGAGTAGTTAGGAAACTACTTACGAGTTTAAATCGTACGTGTTAGTGTGATTTGATCATTCTGTGTGCTTGTGTGTACTCACACACAAAGTCTAATGCTTGCAACATCACAACTCAATTGTGATCGTTCAATGTATCTGTTTTGCGTGTACACTAGTTAGTTCACCTAACTGTGACTGTTTGTGTTTGATATAGTGAGTGAGTGTACTATGCAACCCCGCACATAGCAAAATGTATGTAACTAATCATGTGTTGTACTACCATAACATGTAACATATGAAATGTAGCACATAAAACATATAGAATGTAATGTAGTGTAGCACAAATGTTTGTAACAAAATCAATTTTTCTGTGTGAGAACATGACTGTGTACGAATGTATCTATATGAGAACATGTTGAACTAAAATATATATATTTCGCTGAAATACAGTACGGGAGCAATACTGTATGCGAATATATGGGACTAAAAAATATATTTTGCTGAAATACAGTACGGGAGCAATACTGTATGCAAATATATGTGTTAAGTACAGTACGAGAGCCATACTGTACGAGAACATGTCTGAATTGTGAACGTGTCTAATTGTGAATGTGTCTGTAACTTAAGTACAGTACGAGAGCCATACTGTACGAGAACATGTCTGAATTGTGAACATATTTGTTACTAAAGTACAGTACGAGAGCCATACTGTACGAGAACATATCTATGGTTTGTATGAGAGCTTAATGTATGAACTGAGAACATATTAGAGAACTTGTCTGAGAACATGTCCTAGTTCTGTATGAACATATTTCTAAAAACATGTGTTGCAATGCAAAGAGCTGGGTAAGACTCTAACATGTTTTTGAAATAACAGGACTAAGTATAACTACGAACAATTGTGTGATCTGTGTGTAATACAAACATGTCTGGGCTGAATTCATGTAGTTATACTATATTCTTTATAATCACATTTCAATATAAATTTTCAGTGTAACTGAATATGATTGAATTTATGTGATAGAACGGGTTATATCTTTAATATTCTTAAACTGACCTGAATTTGTCTGCTTGTGAGCAGATTAATGGCTCCAAAAAGAGGTCGACCAGCTAAGAAAGCTGCTAAGAATATTACCAACCCTGAACCGAATCAAATTCCACCTCTGAATGTTGAATCAAATCCGGATCCGCATGTTAATCCGGAAGCGAACGTGGTCCCACCTGGGAACTTGGAAACGAATACTACTCCACCAGTGAACCCTGGAGCAGGCATTGTTCCACCTGCTGGTACAAGCGGATCTGAAACAAATGAAGCTATGATAGCTCGTATTGTGCGTGAACAATTATCTGCTTGTGGTGTTCTGACACAACACCAACCACATATCACCACAGGTTCTGGTGAGGAACACGATCATGTTGAGCATAATGCTACAGGTGGTCACGTTGAAACTCATACCACTACTGGTACAACTACCATTATTCCTGATCCACCCCGACAGGGATGTACTTACAAGTATTTTGCTTCCTGTAACCCTCCGACTTTTACTGGCAAAGAATGTGACACCCCGTAATTTCCAGGTCAGCATCTTATCTATTTAAATGTTTATTTAAATGCTTTATGTACACGTGGCACTAGAATTAGTTTAATTTAGTGTGACACGTGGCACGACCTTACAAACACTGATACGCAACGGGATAATTCGTGGAATTATCGGCAAACAGCACACACGTGTCAAAACACGCGAACGTTGGTGAACGTCTAACACATTGTGAAACACAACACTCGAAACCTCACTAAACACTCGCACATTGAACTTGGAAGTTCAGACAAGGCCAAACGAAAGTTCGTAGACGTGAAAACAGCAACGAACGGATCAAACCAACGAAAATGGGCCTATTGGGCTCATCAGGGGATCTGTCGCGCTACGCGACGGTCCACAAGGACTTTGTCGCGATACGCGACAAGTGGGGGGGAAATTTGAACGCGGGACTCTCTCGCGTTACGCGAGGGGAACCCTTGAACCTGTCGCGCTACGCGACAAGACCCAGTTCGCAGAATCTTTATTTAACCAAGACACCATCATCACTAGCCACCCTATTTCGCACAAATCGAACCCCAGGCACTCAAGATCGTCTTCCCCACCAGAAAAACTCCATTTTTACTCTGTTACAACCATTTTCAAGCTTGTGGAAGCTTGAGGTCAAGATTGGGAGCTTAAAGAACGACGTTGGAAGCTCGACACCATCACCACCTCTACATCCCTGCGTGAACCAGCTGTCCAGAAGCACTTAGGAGCCTTCTTGCTCGATTTCATCATCATCTCAACCATTTTGGAGCACTCAAAGGTAGTTTCTATACTAGAAACTCACTTTCACACCTCTTACACCCACATGCAAGACTTTAAACCCACATGCAAGCATGGGTAAAGCACATGCACGAATTTTGTTTATGGGTTTATTAGTTTTGATGTGATTTATGATGATCTAACATGATTAGCATGCATTTGGTGATGATCTATGATGATGTGTTTAGGAGAATATCATTATTTGGTTATAAAATGTTGAAAAAGTGCCATGCATGTATGATCCATGACTCATGGAGTGATCTTGTAGTTGTAAATGTGTTTATAAATGATATTAGAAGATCTTCACATGATTGGATGACGTTGAAATGGCCAAAATTATGATTTTGATGAAACTTGCCATTAATAGTAACTTTTTACTTATGAAATGAGAATGTGAATGATATTTGGTGTCATGCATGTTCATGGATGGTTGTTTAGATGTTATTAGGATGATAATAAGGTTAGAATGTGATTTTAATGATGTTCATGGGTATTTTGACATAGTTACTATATTTAGTAACTTTTGTAGATGAAATATTGCTAAGTGATGGGTTAGGTTATGTTGACATGTTTAAATGATGTTAGATGGATTATTTTGATGATTTGTAACATGAAAATAGGTTTAGAAATGTCAAATGGTCATTTTTATGCAAAAACCACAAAGTTACTATTTATAGTAACTTTATTTTTACAAAAACCGATTTGTCAACATGTTATATTATTTGAGCATGATAAATGACTTATTATGTTATAATATGTGGATTAGATGCTAAGTTAGATGGTTTCCGATATCACGTATGCTATAAATGGAAACTTTCCATTTTAGGAAACTTTTATGTGCTAACATGTTATAAACGAATTATGTGAACCCGTATGATGATGTGCTATGTGTTAACATGATCACGTAGGACTAATAAGCATGCTAGAACTCTAAAACCATTATGCTTTGTGAACTTTCCAAAAATGGAAACTTACTATAAATAGTAAGTTGTCCATAGACGCGACTTACGCGTTTTGCGCACGACGAGCACTTAAACACTTGCTACACGAATCACAACCGTCACACGGTTCACCAACGGGTCGTTGACTTGACACGGTCAACTTTGGTCAAACACGGTCAAACATGGTCAAACACGGTCAATATGGACCAACACGAGCAAACACGGTCATTGTGGACCGACACGGACAAACATGAACAACCAAGGGTTGTTGGACACAAACACGAGCACTAACACTAGCACGGTCACTTACACGAACTCACGTACGGTCTACGATATAGGTTGCCGGTGACCGACGTGCTACACGACAACTCGGGAGCTTACGCTTCCGTACGATCATATCACTAAGGTGAGTTTACGGCCCCTCTTTACTCTTTTTCAAATGCTTTTAAATAGGGGGAGAATACTAGTTGCATCGAGTCAAACACTATTACTGTACAAACATTATTGTGTATGCTGGGTTATTGGACAAACATTAAGTGTTGAACTCGTTACAAGCCCTCACAAAGTCTTACCGTTAATGTACGAACAACGTGGTAGATTTGGATGGATCCATTAGGGAATGACTAACCCCACGGGGCACCATGTTGACTGAGTGTCATAACCCGTGCAAATTCTGACCTAACTTGCTATGTATACGAGGCATAGCGGAGGCAAGAGCAAACAAGTCTAGTTCGGTAGTGACGCACTGACACTTTGGGCCTAGGGCTCGGTACTAACATTTGATAAACAGCATGACACGTTTTCATTACTATATGTATATCAAAACCTGTGAACTCACCAACCATTGTGTTGACACTTGTTTTCAAACTTGTATTCTCAGGTAACTAGCAAACTATGGATACAGGATTGCACACTCTAAGGGACGAGCATTAGGAACTACATGCATTCCTGTTTATGTTTAACTTTTGAAAAACAATTACGTTTGATTTATGTATTGAACAATGTTTACATTTTACTACTTATATTCCGCTGCAATTTTTCAAACACTTGATTTTCCGCTGCATAATGGCATGATAACTTTTATTCCGTTGCAAACTATTTATTTATGTGTATGTGTCAAACTTGGATTTGTAAACGCATATAGAGTTGTTCTATATGACCTTGAGCTGTGATTCTGGACCCGTCACATCCACGTGGACTGACACCACGAGTGGGAATTTGGGGGTGTGACAGACTGGTATCAGAGCCTTGGTTATAGGGAACTAGGTTTGCATATAGTAAGCTTAGACTATAGCCATTGCTCAACTTTAGACACTACACGTAGAACTTGCACGTTGATAATGTTTTTGCTTATATTGAACTATTGCTTACTAACTTAAAACTTACAGGATGGCTAACAATGACGGTACCGGCAGGAACACAGACCGACACCCGACCACTGACGACATGGCCACAGAGAGCCGACGACGGGTCCACGATATAGTATCACAGGTTGACGCCGAGATGGATCGGCGGGCGAGGGACGCAGCACGGGCCAGATATTGGGGATGGCTTCCCACCATACTCCAGAGTTGGATCGTCGAGGAGAGAGTACCTCCATATCGATATCCCGGCGACACCACTCCAGGACACCGACTACCACCGTTCGGAGTGCCGATGGAGCAGGCCTTCGCGGCACATGTTGCTTGCACACGACGGGAAGTCTGGAGGGGTAGGGAGCTAACAGACGAGGTCCGAGTTCTTCGCGAGAAGAACGATCGATTGGAGAGACAGAACGAGAGACTGGAGGGACGCAACGACAGACTGGAGGCACAGGTGGAGACTCTACGTCTCCAAGTGTCTCAACTGATGACCCAGCACGGACAGATCGTTGATGTCATGCAGGAGCATGATGCACGCATCACTGAGAATCGGACAGACATAACCGAGACTCAGGCGATGGTGCAGGCCAGTGACGCCATGCTTAATGCATGGGCTGCACAGTTCATCGAGGAACCACCACAGGATGATGGACCTGAGTTCGAGGCCGAGGACCTCGAAGAAGAGGACCTTGATGAGGATCCTAATGAGGATCCGGAGGAGGATGATGATGACGGAGACGCTGCTAGCGATATCTCACACGTCTCTATGGATTCGGATTAGAGGACTGTTGTATTTTGTATTTTCTTATTTTGGCCTAGACGAGCGGGATGTGCTCGAAGAACTTATTATGTATTTCCTTTTGAAATCATTGTACTTCAAGCTTATTATTAATGAGAATTATGTTTTGTCTTACTTATTACATGTTGACCATGATTGCTTGATAACATAACCTCTGACTTGACAGCTAACATGACATCTGATCTGACATCTGACATGACATTTGACTAACACTCTAACATGTGCTGATTAAAACTCTATCCCTTATGTATAGAACCATACATGGCGGGAAGAGGACCGTGCGCGCGTCCTGCTAAACGAACACTAGATGCCGCTGTGATAAAAATGATGGTTGACCGTCGGGTCAACAAAGCAATCGCTGACTACGAAGCCAGTCGCCAGCATAGCGAAACTAGCGGAAACAACAACGGTACTAACACTTGCCTGACGCGACTAATATAGTGTAGCTAACACAATACTAACACACGACACTGGTTTCTGACAAACAGGGTCAAACAGCAGCAACGGGAAAGGATGTTCCTTTAAATCTTTCCTAAACTGCCACCCACACAAGTTCAAGGGAACTGAGGGAGCTGTCGGAATGCTCCGCTGGGTGGAGAAAGTGGAGTCTGTATTCGCCATGTGCGAATGTGCTGAAGAGAACCGGGTGAAGTTCGCAACTGGTACACTGGAAGGACCAGCACTCACATGGTGGAATACCCATGTACAAACCCTGGGGTTGGACGGTGCCAACTCCATGCCATGGGCTGATTTCACCAGACTACTGCAGGAGGAATATTGCCCTCGTGATGAAATTCGGAAACTGGAAGCCGAATTCTGGGTACACAAAATGGTGGGATCTGAGATCGAGCAATATTGCACTCGATTTCATGAGCTATGTAAGTTATGCCCGGCAATGGTGACGCCGGAATACAAGAAGATCGAGCAGTTCATCAGCGGGCTGCCCGAACAAATCCAAAGCATGGTGACTGCTTCTGATCTCACCACCATCCAACCACTGATCCGACTGTCCCACAAACTAACCGACCAAGCGGTAGCACAAGGCAAGCTACCCAAACGAGGCGAACATCTGAAGCCTCAAGAAAGCCAGAAGAGGAAGTGGGAACCCAGCCACCACCAATCTCATCAACCTCAGCAACAACAAAGATCTGCACCAGCCAGAGCCTTTACTACCACTCAACCCGACGACAAGGGGAAGGGTGTGTACCAAGGGAAATACCCCTTGTGTAACCGGTGTTCATACCATCACCTCGGGCAATGCGAACGATACCGTTGCCTGAAGTGCGGAAGGCATGGCCATATGGCCAAAGATTGCAGATCAAGATTTCCAACCAACAACAGCAACCCCAACCACAACCAGAACAACAACCAGAACACCTCCAGAGGGTGTTATGAATGTGGAAAACCAGGCCACATGAGGAGGGATTGCCCTCAATTGAAGAAGGCCGGAGGAGGAGCGGCCAAGGGGAGAGCATTTGTGATTGGCTCGGGAGAAGCCAAGGACGATCCTAACATCGTAACCGGTACGTTTCTTTTAAATAATGTCTATGCTAGCATATTATTTGATACCGGTGCCGATAGGAGCTTTATATCTAGTGAGTTTAGCAAATTACTAGATATTACCCCAACACCACTAGACTACAAGTATACCGTAGAGCTAGCCGACGGCAAGCTAATTGAAACACAACACATCTTTCGAGGATGCGTCATGGTATTGGCGGATCATGAACTCGAAATCGATTTGATGCCGGTGACTCTCGGAAGCTTTGATGTGGTCGTTGGAATGGATTGGTTATCCGCTAACCAAGCTGAGATCGTATGCAACGAGAAGATCGTACGAGTGACGTTGCAGAACGGAGAACAGATCTCGATTCAGGGGGAAAGGCGGGGAGTACCTCTGAACATCATGTCATGCATGAAGGCGAACAAGTACCTACAAAAGGGATACACTGCCATACTAGCCCTCATCGCCGAGCAACCCAAGAAAGAGAGGAAGATTGAGGACATCGCCGTAGTCCGCGATTTTCCCGAAGTGTTTCCCGAAGACCTACCTGGACTACCTCCGAAACGACAAGTCAGTTTCAGATAGACCTTACACCAGGAGCAGCACCGATCGCCAAGGCTCCATACCGACTAGCACCAACGGAGATGCAGGAACTGTCTAACCACTTACAAGAACTGTTAGACAAGGGATTCATCAGACCGAGCTTCTCACCTTGGGGAGCACCGGTCTTGTTCGTAAAGAAGAAAGACGGATCAATCCGTATGTGTATCGACTACAGAGAGCTGAACAAGGTGACGATCAAGAATCGATATCCCTTACCACGAATAGACGATCTGTTTGACCAATTGCAAGGGTCAAGCTACTATTCGAAGATCGATTTAAGATCAGGTTACCATCAACTAAGGATACAGGAAAACGATATTCCTAAGACTGCCTTCCGAACCCGATACGGACACTACGAATTCTTGGTTATGCCCTTCAGACTGACCAACGCACCAGCTGTATTCATGGATCTCATGAATAGAGTGTGCAAGCCCTATCTTGACAAATTCGTGATAGTGTTCATTGACGACATTCTGATTTACTCGATGAATCGGGAAGAACATGCTGAGCATTTGAGGCTAGTCTTAGAACTATTAAAGAAAGAGCAATTGTACGCCAAGCTTTCAAAATGCGACTTTTGGATACGCGAAGTCCAATTCCTTGGACACGTGGTTAATGAGCAGGGAATACACGTAGACCCAGCCAAGATTGAAGCAATTAAGAACTGGGAAGCACCCAAGACTCCGACTGAGGTGCGACAATTCCTAGGTCTGGCCGGGTACTACCGAAGATTCATTGAAGGATTCTCGAAGATTGCTCAATCACTGACATCCCTGACTCATAAAGACAAAAAGTTTGATTGGGGAGACAAACAAGAAGCTGCTTTCAACCTGTTGAAACAGAAACTATGCACTGCACCCATCCTATCCCTACCGGAAGGATGTGATGACTTCGTGGTGTATTGCGACGCCTCGAAACAGGGACTCGGTTGTGTGCTGATGCAACGCGAGAAAGTGATAGCATACGCTTCACGTCAACTGAAGGTGCATGAGAAGAATTACACGACTCATGACCTTGAGTTGGGAGCCGTGGTGTTTGCCTTGAAGATCTGGCGACACTACTTGTACGGCACAAAGTGCACTATCTTTACCGATCATAAGAGCCTACAACACATCTTCGACCAGAAAGAGTTGAACATGAGACAACGAAGATGGGTTGAGCTTATCGGCGATTATGACTGCGCTATCAAGTATCATCCAGGCAAAGCCAATGTAGTGGCCGACGCGTTGAGCCGAAAGGAAACAACGAAACGCGTGCGTGCCCTACAACTCACGATCCATTCGGAATTACCGAATCAAATTCGGATAGCACAACAGGAAGCTCTGAAAACTGAAAACCTTACTCTCGAAGCCATGCGTGGCATGGATAAACAAATAAAGGCAAAAGACGAAGGAGCTTACTATTTAATGGATTGAATCTGGATTCCACGCTACGGAGGATTGAGAGAAGTAGTGATGGATGAAGCTCACAAGAGCCGGTATTCCGTACACCCAGGCTCTGATAAGATGTATCACGATTTGAAGACAACCTATTGGTGGCCAAACATGAAAGCTGAGATAGCAACATACGTGAGTAAATGCCTAACGTGCTCAAAAGTCAAAGTTGAGTACCAGAAGCCATCAGGGTTACTTCAACAACCGGAATTACCAATGTGGAAATGGGAACAGATTTCCATGGACTTCATCACTAAACTGCCTAAGACGGCAAGTGGATGCGATACCATCTGGGTTATCGTAGACCGACTGACGAAGTCTGCTCATTTCCTACCCATTAAAGAGACTGAAAAGCTAGACAAACTCACTCGGATTTATTTGAAGGAAGTGGTCACTCGACATGGAGTGCCAATCTCAATCATATCTGATCGCGACAGTCGATTCACGTCGCATTTCTGGAAGTCCTTGCATAAGGCTTTGGGCACGAGATTGGACATGAGTACCGCTTACCACCCGCAGACGGACGGGCAAAGTGAGCGAACGATACAGACACTGGAAGACATGCTCCGGGCATGTGTCATTGACTTTGGTAGTAGCTGGGAATCTCATCTACCGTTAGTTGAGTTCTCATATAACAATAGCTACCACACTAGCATTCAAGCTGCACCATTCGAGGCACTTTACGGACGTAAGTGTCGATCACCCATCTGCTGGGCGGAAGTTGGAGACAGCCAACTGACTGGTCCAGAACTGGTGCACGAGACAACTGAGAAGATCGTGCAAATACGCAAACGATGGCAGCAGCTCGGGACAGACAGAAAAGCTATGCCGACAAGCGACGCAAACCGTTGGAGTTCCAGGTGGGGGACAGAGTGTTACTCAAGGTCTCGCCCTGGAAAGGTGTCATTCGGTTTGGCAAACGAGGAAAGTTGAACCCTCGTTACATTGGACCTTTCGAGATCACCAAACGAATAGGCCCTGTAGCCTACGAACTGAACCTGCCAGTTGAGCTGAGCAGTGTACACAACGTATTCCACATCTCGAACCTCAAGAAGTGCCTATCTGATGAGACACTTGTTATTCCTCTCGAGGAAATACAAATCGACGAACAATTGAACTTCGTGGAGGAACCGGTGGAAATCATGGACCGGGAAACCAAGAAGCTCAAACTCAGCAAGATCCCAATAGTGAAAGTGCGATGGAATTCGCGACGAGGACCGGAATTCACGTGGGAACGTGAAGACCAGATGAAACAAAAGTACCCACACCTGTTCGCGGAACAGACAAACACTAGCAACACAAGTTGAATTTCGGGACGAAATTCTTTCTAACATGGGGAGGATGTGACACCCCGTAATTTCCAGGTCAGCATCTTATCTATTTAAATGTTTATTTAAATGCTTTATGTACACGTGGCACTAGAATTAGTTTAATTTAGTGTGACACGTGGCACGACCTTACAAACACTGATACGCAACGGGATAATTCGTGGAATTATCGGCAAACAGCACACACGTGTCAAAACACACGAACGTTGGTGAACGTCTAACACATTGTGAAACACAACACTCGAAACCTCACAAAACACTCGCACATTGAACTTGGAAGTTCAGACAAGGCCAAAGGAAAGTTCGTAGACGTGAAAACGGCAACGAACGGATCAAACCAACGAAAATGGGCCTATTGGGCTCATCAGGGGATCTGTCGCGCTACGCGACGGTCCACAAGGACTTTGTCGCGATACGCGACAAGTGGGGGGGAAATTTGAACGCGGGACTCTCTCGCGTTACGCGAGGGGAACCCTTGAACCTGTCGCGCTACGCGACAAGACCCAGTTCGCAGAATCTTTATTTAACCAAGACACCATCATCACTAGCCACCCTATTTCGCACAAATCGAACCCCAGGCACTCAAGATCGTCTTCCCTACCAGAAAAACTCCATTTTTACTCTGTTACAACCATTTTCAAGCTTGTGGAAGCTTGAGGTGAAGATTGGGAGCTTAAAGAACGACGTTGGAAGCTCGACACCATCACCACCTCTACATCCCTGCGTGAACCAGCTGTCCAGAAGCACTTAGGAGCCTTCTTGCTCGATTTCATCATCATCTCAACCATTTTGGAGCACTCAAAGGTAGTTTCTATACTAGAAACTCACTTTCACACCTCTTACACCCACATGCAAGACTTTAAACCCACATGCAAGCATGGGTAAAGCACATGCACGAATTTTGTTTATGGGTTTATTAGTTTTGATGTGATTTATGATGATCTAACATGATTAGCATGCATTTGGTGATGATCTATGATGATGTGTTTAGGAGAATATCATTATTTGGTTATAAAATGTTGAAAAAGTGCCATGCATGTATGATCCATGACTCATGGAGTGATCTTGTAGTTGTAAATGTGTTTATAAATGATATTAGAAGATCTTCACATGATTGGATGACGTTGAAATGGCCAAAATTATGATTTTGATGAAACTTGCCATTAATAGTAACTTTTTACTTATGACATGAGAATGTGAATGATATTTGGTGTCATGCATGTTCATGGATGGTTGTTTAGATGTTATTAGGATGATAATAAGGTTAGAATGTGATTTTAATGATGTTCATGGGTATTTTGACATAGTTACTATATTTAGTAACTTTTGTAGATGAAATATTGCTAAGTGATGGGTTAGGTTATGTTGACATGTTTAAATGATGTTAGATGGATTATTTTGATGATTTGTAACATGAAAATAGGTTTAGAAATGTCAAATGGTCATTTTTATGCAAAAACCACAAAGTTACTATTTATAGTAACTTTATTTTTACAAAAACCGATTTGTCAACATGTTATATTATTTGAGCATGATAAATGACTTATTATGTTATAATATGTGGATTAGATGCTAAGTTAGATGGTTTCCGATATCACGTATGCTATAAATGGAAACTTTCCATTTTAGGAAACTTTTATGTGCTAACATGTTATAAACGAATTATGTGAACCCGTATGATGATGTGCTATGTGTTAACATGATCACGTAGGACTAATAAGCATGCTAGAACTCTAAAACCATTATGCTTTGTGAACTTTCCAAAAATGGAAACTTACTATAAATAGTAAGTTGTCCATAGACGCGACTTACGCGTTTTGCGCACGACGAGCACTTAAACACTTGCTACACGAATCACAACCGTCACACGGTTCACCAACGGGTCGTTGACTTGACACGGTCAACTTTGGTCAAACACGGTCAAACACGGTCAAACATGGTCAAACACGGTCAATATGGACCAACACGAGCAAACACGGTCATTGTGGACCGACACGGACAAACATGAACAACCAAGGGTTGTTGGACACAAACACGAGCACTAACACTAGCACGGTCACTTACACGAACTCACGTACGGTCTACGATATAGGTTGCCGGTGACCGACGTGCTACACGACAACTCGGGAGCTTACGCTTACGTACGATCATATCACTAAGGTGAGTTTACGGCCCCTCTTTACTCTTTTTCAAATGCTTTTAAATAGGGGGAGAATACTAGTTGCATCGAGTCAAACACTATTACTGTACAAACATTATTGTGTATGCTGGGTTATTGGACAAACATTAAGTGTTGAACTCGTTACAAGCCCTCACAAAGTCTTACCGTTAATGTACGAACAACGTGGTAGATTTGGATGGATCCATTAGGGAATGACTAACCCCACGGGGCACCATGTTGACTGAGTGTCATAACCCGTGCAAATTCTGACCTAACTTGCTATGTATACGAGGCATAGCGGAGGCAAGAGCAAACAAGTCTAGTTCGGTAGTGACGCACTGACACTTTGGGCCTAGGGCTCGGTACTAACATTTGATAAACAGCATGACACGTTTTCATTACTATATGTATATCAAAATCTGTGAACTCACCAACCATTGTGTTGACACTTGTTTTCAAACTTGTATTCTCAGGTAACTAGCAAACTATGGATACAGGATTGCACACTCTAAGGGACGAGCATTAGGAACTACATGCATTCCTGTTTATGTTTAACTTTTGAAAAACAATTACGTTTGATTTATGTATTGAACAATGTTTACATTTTACTACTTATATTCCGCTGCAATTTTTCAAACACTTGATTTTCCGCTGCATAATGGCATGATAACTTTTATTCCGTTGCAAACTATTTATTTATGTGTATGTGTCAAACTTGGATTTGTAAACGCATATAGAGTTGTTCTATATGACCTTGAGCTGTGATTCTGGACACGTCACATCCACGTGGACTGACACCACGAGTGGGAATTTGGGGGTGTGACAAAGAAGGAGCGGCTGGTCTAATAAGGTGGATCGAGGAGATGGAAACTAAACTCAAAATCAGTCAGTGTTTGGAGGAGCATAAGGTGTCTTATGCTGCCTGTTCTTTGAAAGACTCTGCTTTGACCTGGTGGAATACCCAGGCCAAGACTTTGGGTTCAGCCACAGTCGACTCAATGGGCTGGAATGATTTTAAAACTCTGATTAGATCAGAGTACTGCCCAATTACTGAAATCCAAAAACTCCAGGAGGAATTTTGGAATCATTCGATGATCGGTGCTGACTGTCTTGCTTACACCGATCGTTTTCATGAACTCACTTGTTTACTTCCCGATATGTTTCCTACGGAAGCTGCTTTAATCGAGAAGTATATTAAGGGTCTGATTCCTCAGATACGAGGAATGGTGACTGCTGCTGAACCTACAACCCTGAAACATACCATTCTTTTGACCACTAAGCTTACCAATGAGGCGGTAAGGAGTGGTACTCTGTCTTTGAAACCTCAGACGGCTCATAGTCGTAGTGATGTCGGTACCTCGAATGTGTCAAAAGGTACCAAACGGAAGTGGTTTGGCAAAACCAAGGCGAAGGCTCCGGCTGAGATCAGTCAGAACAAACCAACGGTGAAGAACTATGGTGCAAATGTTCCTGAGAGGAAAACTTATACTGGGCAGGCGCCCAAATGCAATAAGTGTCCACTCCATCACACGGGACCATGTCCTGTTTGTCTGAACTGTAACCGAGTTGGACATTATGCTAAATATTGCAACTTTCCTGCTCAGACACCAAACCAAGCACCACGACAAACCACTCAAACCAACCGGTCATGTTACAAATGTGGAAGCCCTGATCATCTCATACGAAACTGTCCGAACAATAACACCAATCCGGGAACTGAAGCTAGGGGGAGAGCTTTTCAGATTGGTGCGACCGAGGCGAGACATGATGCAAATATTGTTACTGGTACGTTTCTTCTTAATAATCTATACGCATCAGTTCTGTTTGATACAGGAGCAGATAAGAGCTTTATCTCTCCTGAATTTGCATCATTACTTTCGTTACCTACGGTAGATCTAGAAACTCCTTATGTTATTGAACTTGCTAACGGCAAGTTGATCAAAACTAACAGTGTTATTCAAGGATGTTCCTTGAATTTGAATGATCATCTTTTCGATATTGATTTACTTCCTATTGAGCTTGGGAGCTTTGATGTCGTTGTTGGTATGGACTGGCTTTCTAATAACCAAGCGGAAGTTGTCTGTCAAAACAAGGTGATCCGTATTCCATTACCTAACGATAATACACTGGTAGTTCAAGGAGAACGAGCTGGTAGAAGACTTGGTATCATATCTTGTATGCAAGCTCAGAAATTCTTAAGGAAAGGCTGTTATGCTTTCCTGGCACATGTGACTGAGCACAATTCTTCACCCAAACAAATTACAGACATTCCAGTAGTCAAGGATTTTCCTGAAATTTTTCCTGAGGATATATCAGGATTACCCCCAGTGAGACAAGTTGAATTTCGAATCGACTTGATTCCAGGTGCAGCACCTGTTGCTAAAGCCCCGTATCGGCTTGCACCATCCGAAATGCAAGAACTTTCAGGTCAATTGCAAGAACTATTAGACAAAGGTTTTATCAGACCTAGTTTCTCACCCTGGGGAGCACCTATTCTTTTTGTGAAAAAGAAGGATGGTTCATTCAGGATGTGTATTGACTACAGGGAACTCAATAAACTGACAATCAAGAACCGTTATCCACTACCTCGTATTGATGTTCTGTTTGATCAACTACAAGGTGCTACTTATTTTTCAAAAATCGATTTAAGATCTGGATATCATCAGTTACGTATTCATGATGATGACATTCCAAAAACTGCTTTCAGAACTCGATACGGACATTACGAATTTTTAGTGATGCCATTTGGTTTAACAAATGCACCAGCAGTTTTTATGGATCTTATGAATCGAGTATGTAGACCTTATCTGGATAAGTTTGTGATTGTGTTTATTGATGATATTCTTATTTATTCTCGCAATCAACAAGAACATGCTCAACACTTGAAATTAATTTTAGAACTTTTGGCACGTGAAAAATTATATGCCAAGTTCTCCAAGTGTGAGTTTTGGTTACGAGAAGTTCAATTTCTTGGTCATGTAGTAAATCAAAACGGTATTCAAGTGGATCCCAGTAAGATTCAGGCGGTGAAACAATGGGAGACACCACGAACCCCGACTGAAATACGTCAATTCTTGGGGTTGGCAGGTTATTATCGTCGGTTTATCAAGAACTTTTCAAAGATAGCCTTGCCACTGACTACATTGACACAGAAAAATCAACCGTTTATATGGAGTTCTCAACAGGAGGAGGCGTTCCAACTGTTGAAACATAAACTCTGTAATGCACCTATCTTGGCACTACCGGAAGGTACTGATAACTTCACAGTGTATTGTGATGCTTCACGTCAAGGTCTTGGGTGTGTTTTAATGCAGAACGACAAGGTAATTGCTTACGCTTCTCGACAACTGAAAGTACATGAGAAGAACTATACCACTCATGATCTGGAACTTGGTGCAGTGGTGTTTGCACTTAAGATTTGGAGGCATTATCTATACGGAACTAAGTGTATTATATACACTGATCACAAAAGTCTCCAACACATTCTAGATCAGAAAATGTTGAACATGCGACAGAGGCGATGGGTTGAACTTTTAAACGACTATGACTGTGAAATTCGTTATCACCCAGGTAAAGCGAATGTTGTAGCCGATGCCTTAAGTCGCAAGGAACGAGTCAAACCGTTACGTGTAAAAGCGTTAGGTATGACTATTCAAACTAGTCTAATTCCTCAAATTAAAGAAGCTCAGCAACAAGCTTTACAAGCAACGAACTATTCTGCTGAGGGACTGAGAGGATTAGATAAGAAACTCGATACCAAAGACGATGGATTGTTGTATTTCAAAGACCGACTGTGGGTTCCTCTATTCGGTAAATCTCGAACAATTATCTTGGATGAGGCGCACAAATCCAGGTATTCTGTTCATCCAGGTGCTGATAAAATGTATAAAGATCTTAAAGATTTTTACTGGTGGCCTGGAATGAAGAAACACATATCTGAATACGTGGATCGATGTTTAACGTGTCTCAAAGTTAAGGCTGAACATCAACGACCTTCTGGGTTATTGCAACAACCTGAGATTCCCATGTGGAAATGGGATCAGATCTCTATGGATTTCATTACTAAATTACCCAGAACATCACGTAATCATGACTCTATATGGGTTATCGTTGATCGCCTTACTAAATCTGCGCATTTCTTACCCATCCGAGAAGATTATTCTATGGATCGACTTGCTAAACTCTATGTTAATGAGATTGTATCTCGACATGGAGTACCGATCTCTATCATTTCTGACAGAGATAGTCGATTTATGTCACGATTTTGGCAAACTCTTCAGAATGCTCTGGGCACGCAAATCAATATGAGCACAGCTTACCATCCACAAACTGACGGGCAAACTGAACGAACAAATCAAACTCTTGAAGACATGCTCAGAAGCTGTGTGATTGATTTTGGAGGTAGCTGGGATATTCATCTTCCACTTATTGAATTCTCATACAATAACAGCTACCATACCAGTATTCAATGCGCTCCATTCGAAGCACTTTATGGACGCAAATGTAGATCACCTATCTGTTGGTCAGAAGTAGGTGAGAATCAAATCATAGGCCCAGAATTCATTCAGGAAACAACGGATAAGATCGCACTCATTCAGGAACGAATCAAAGCTGCTCGCGATCGTCAAAAGAGTTATGCTGATAATCGCCGTAGACCACTCGAATTTCAAGTAGGTGATCGGGTAATGTTAAAAGTGTCACCTTGGAAAGGCATTTTCAGATTCGAAAAGAGAGGTAAACTTTCACCAAGATTTGTAGGGCCATTCAAAATTCTGGAACGAATTGGATCAGTAGCCTACAGACTCGAATTACCTCTTGAACTCAGTAATATTCACGATGTCTTTCATGTGTCTAATCTGAAGAAATGCTTAACTGATGAATTATTGATCGTACCTCTCGAAGAAATTCATATTGATGAAAAACTTCAGTTCAGAGAAGAACCAGTAGAGGTATTGGATCGAGAAACAAAAGTGTTAAAACGTAGCCGCATACCAATCGTTAAAGTGCGATGGAATTCGCAACGTGGACCCGAGTATACTTGGGAACGTGAAGATCAAATGAAATCAAAATATCCACATCTATTCTCATAAACGATTGTCCTAATCTAAGTCTTCACTAAATTTCGGGACGAAATTTCTCTAACAGGAGGAGACTGTGACAGTTGCATACGAGAAATTACGTCATCAATGACGTGAGCACATTTGATCGTTCTAGAAATTCACGTTGAATTAATGATTTCAATTGTTACAGATTGATAGTATGCAAGAAATGATGAACGTGGGCGAAAACCGTGTGCGAAATGGAGTCCTGGATTGCCCGGAATCGAAAAACGAAGAAAAATCACTAAGTGTTGGTCGATTGGACCCATCGCGGTACGCGATGGAGGGATTTAGAATCCTCTGCGGTACGCGATGCAGGAAAGAAATCTGAGATCTCCGGATTTCTTCGCGGTACGCGAAGACTTTTTGGGCACCTCGTCGCGGTACGCGACGGGTGTGGCGGTGCAGTGATCTGATCTATTTCATCAGATTTCATGCAAGAAGATTTTATTCTTCTTCTCTTCGTTTCTGCTTCGTTTTCAGGCGACACACAACCACCGAACATCGCCAGAACTCACATCTGAAGCCACCGGAAGTTACCAATTGTACCAGGAATCATCTTAACAAGTTCTGATCATCGTTTTGAAGTCAGAAATCCGTCTGATTAGGTAATGATCCGTTAACGGTTAAATCCTTGTTTTGATCCGTTGTAATGCCCGGTTTGCATGAAACCATACCCATGATTATAATGGTTTAATCCATTTGATTATAACAATGTAGGTGATTAGTTGGGTTAATCCTTGAAATGCAAGGTTAAATCTAAGTGTTTCAAACTAATCACAATCATTAACATACTCATTGGAACGATTATCTGATGTTTATGATATCAGTCAGATTAGTATGTTAAGCATGGTTATTTCACCTATTATGATACTACATTGTGATATCTCATGATATTTGGGTAATCAATAACAAGGATTTATCATTCCTAAGCCATTAAATTATCTAGAAACTGTTACAGTATCATAATCAACAACATTAACTATCTGGTTAACCAGAGATTATTCTGATTAATCAAGAGTGTCATCAACTTTGTATTAGGAATTTAATGCAATGTAGGTTCCTACATTATCATACATTGTATGATATAACATTAAATTAACTAAATACATAATTAATATCGAGTTGATGATTTACTAAGCAATGTCTTTGACATTGAACGTTCAGAAGGATCTAATCAGTAAACTAGAACATAAATAACTTATTAAATATAACTAAATGCAGAATCATCTCTGTACTATCAGTTTGGTGATATTCTGCTACACCTATATTATCAGGTGAGTTTCGTACAACCCCTTTTATTTTTAATCTTTTATAAACATCGGGGTAACTCTGTAAACGGTTGTCTGAACATATGATATGCATCAATGATATCTGTGTGATTTCATTTGACTTTTGTGGGATTTCATGGGATTTTGCCTGTTAGACTGAACTCTATCATGGAACTGAAAGTCCTCATTCTTGAACTGTATCTAGTGAACCCATGTGTGGCCGAACAGAAAACATTGATAGTACTATTGGTTGACACCCCATTCGCTGGGAGGATTGCATCTCCCCTTGTGTGAATGTTTGTTATCTGTTTCCTGAACTTCTTAATGGTATGATAGACATTAAGATAATGAGGCACTAAGATATGTACCGACGGGTAATATCTTGAGAACTGAACTAGACGTCCGAAAGGAACTAGATACGGGTCCCATGGTTATCCGGAACTGAACTTTTGAGAACTTGCTTATCATATCATATGATTTTAAATTGAACTGTCGAACTCACCAGCTTTGTGCTGACGTTTCAAACTTAAATCTTTTTGCAGGAAGACAGTGACACTCGGTGAGGCAGCACTTCAAACACTAGTAATTAAATAAGTTAGTTGTGTAATAAACTTAGTTGTAAACTGTAATTCTGGTTGTGATAACGAAACCCTTGGTAATGTACTTACTTTAAGTTAATCTGTGTGCTGTGATATCGGTTCAAGTAAGTCACCCCTCACCTCGGAGACATCACCACTATGCTTCCGCAACCGGTTCAGTGACGTCAGACCAGACACGAGGTGACGAGAGGTGGGGGTGTGACATAATAAGTTATATTTACAAGGCTCTAAAGATGCATGTTGTTTAGCGCTCGTAGCTGTTAAAAAAAGTTATATTTGTAAAAGTAGAATTAAAAAAAATGTTGAACGCCACCATTAGGCGTCCCTCACCGACTGGTCTCACGGCCAACATGAATGAGGTAAATCGCGTGACCCAGGAAAAATTGGGTGGTGCCGGGCTTTAAACCCTAAACCTCCATTACGAATTCTCACTCACTTACCACTGAGCCACCATCGTAAGAACGTAAAAATAGAATTAAGGAATCACAGATTCCAGAATTGATGCGTTAAAAACTTTGAATCATACGCAGTTGAACGTACGTGCTACAAACCTCATCTTGTTTAGTATTTTTATAAACGAGCATTATTTTCAATCTGTGTTTAAATATTCTATTTTATAAAATTGATTTTGAAAATTTATATTTTATAGTAGTTTGGTTTTAAAAAAAAAAAAGTGTTTTCCAAAATTAATATATTTTATTTATTATATGATGTATCTAATATGAGAGAGACAAAAATAAAAAGTTAAGATTTTTAACATGACTTTTATCTATAAATACTTGTATTTATTATAATAGATATATAATTGTATTTGCTACAAAAATAATTTAATAAACAATATATACGGGTGTCAGCATATAGATTCCAAACAAACCAGCTCATTTAATTTATTTTAAATTTATCAAAAAATAATACATTTTACATGCATGCAAAGTCTATAAACTGACTAAATATGAGTCAATGAAGCAAGCCAACAAGTTTAATTGATCCAAAACTGAGGCTTAAAAATATCAAGAGTTGTAATAAATAACAAAATTTGGGTTTATTTAAACAAGACAACGAGTGAGTTTACCTTGGCTCGAGCTACTTAACAAGTAGTTAATTTTGAGCGAGCCATGAACCTAGAAGTTTTTTAACAGCTCTATTTCCAAACATATAACCATACATTTACACACATACGTATATACATGAATTTAACACAACAAGATATTACTGTATGTTATAGGTAAAGCCTTAATTATAATGATGTTGTTTAAATTGTAATACTCGATCACTACAATAAAAAGCATCAATAGCGGCGACGGTCGCCGCTAATGGTGAATAAAAGGGCGCCTACTTTCCCTCCTTTCACATTTCCCCTTCATTTTCCCAACTGCGCTTTTTGGGTTCTCGATCCGCCGCTCACCCTGCCCTTTTCACAGCCGCTGTAGTGACTTGTTTATATTGAATTATTGATATAGGTAACATATTCTTTACATGGTTGGGGCCACGACCAATCGTGCACGTAACAGATCCTCCAATGATACGACAAATACTTGCTAATTACAATCAGTTTCAAAAGCTAAGAGGGAATCCATTAACACAGATGCTAGCAAAAGGAGTCGCAAGCGATGATGCATGGAAACATCATCAATCCTGCATTCCATGTTGAGAAATTAAAGGTGCAATCGATTTGTTGTTTCCGGTTAAACTGATAGATCAATCAAAATGTGACCTTTGAGGCTTTGATTTCAATGTTTCCGTTTGCAGCATATGTTACCAGCATTTCACATTAGTTGCAATGAGATGATCCACAAATGGGAAAGGAAAACAAAAGGAAGCTCATGTGAAGTTGATGTTTATCCTTATCTCCAAACAATTAATGGCCAGTGATGTTATTTCACATACCGCGTTTGGTAGTAGCTATGAGGAAGGAAGAAAGATATTTGAACTTCAACTCGAACAAGCAAAACTAGTTCTAAAAGCTGCACAATCAATGTATATTCCAGGATCTCGGTGAGTATTTTTCTCATTAGTTGTCTTTATTATGCGGCATCCATTAAAAGAAGGTCGTCGAAAATTAATAGTTAAGATTGGCAAAACAGGCGGGTTGGGTTGGTAACGGGTTTAAACAGGTGGGTAAAACATTGGTCAGGTTAAAACTAGTCGTTTAAAAAGTTAATAATTTGGTCCGGGTTAAAAAGAGTTACGATAAAAATAGACCCATCTTAGAATGACTAAAAAACAACTATCTAGATTCACAGCTATGTTTGTAGTTGGTGTAATTTAAATTAATATCTGACAAAGAACAAAAAATTAATAATTAATAATTAGTTATTCAAGTCAGTCATTTTTTTAAAAAAAATTATTCACTCAAACTTATATCAACATGTATTACCTGCTATTCAGATTAAAAACATAGGATTAAAACACAAAAATAACTTGAATGATTTAATTGGGACAAAAAAAAAGTTTGAGTGATTTGATTGGAACAAAATAAAAAATGTTACATTTCTACGAACTTGATCAAACAGTTTCAACGCGCTCTGAGCACCATATAACTTTGAGTAACCATAAATCATAGAATTCCAAGAAAACATGTTCGGGTTTTGCAACTTCAAGAAAATTGATTCAGCGATCGCTGGCATGTCACACTTTATATACATATCAATCATTGATGATTCAACAGAATCATCACCAAAAAACTCAAATTTTTGAGCGAAACCATGGACTTGCATAGCCAAATTTAGATCTTTAGTACTCGCACACGTCTTCATAACACAAGCGAAAGAATTCGCGTCCGGAACACACTCAAAACATCTAACCATCAAAACAAAAACCTCCAGAGTCTTCTCTATAAACCCATTACGAAAATAGCCCGACATCACAGAATTCCATGACACGATATCTCTTTGAGGCATTTCATCAAACAACTTCTTCGCATCCACAACCCGACCCGAACCCATAAACCCCTCAATCATCGCGTTCCAACTAAACACGTTTTTCAACTCGATCTCATTGAACACCAATGACGCATCATGGACCAACCCACAACCGGAATACATGGTGACCAAATTGTTCTTGACAAAAGTCGAATCGTCTAACCCAGTTGTGATTAGTTGACAATGAAGTCCTCGAGCCAAGGGTCTCGACTGGATTTTTGCGCATGTTTTCATGGATTCGTAGAATTTCTGGGATAATTCCATGTAAGATCGATCTGGGTTTTCGTATGGAGGTACGTTTCTTTAAAGATTTCGTTGTTGGGTCAACAATAGCCGACGGATGATGAAGATGAAAATTGCTTACTACTAAGACTTTTAATTGTGCTTTAAATTACTATATTTTGTGATTATTCTAGAAAGTAGGGTTGTAAACAAACCGAATAAACCATTGTTCAACAACAACAACAAGCGTACCCAGTAAAAATCCCACTTAAAGTGGGGTCTGGGAGGGGAAAGATAAAGACACACCTTACCCCTATCTACAAGTAGAATAGAGAGGCTGCTTCGTAAGAGTCCCCTGGCTCAGAGATCCCGAAATTTTTTTTTTTTTAAAGCATGTAACGAAAAGTAGGAGCGTAAAGCATAAAGATGAAGCACTAACGTTTTAAACGTAAACAAATAAGCAGGTAAGCACTAACCACATAAGTAATCGAGCCAGACTAAAACAAACTAACAGAGAAACCAAACCCATAACCCATTATGACATTTAAGCAAGCAATCAAAAACAAGCATGAAGTATCATACACAAACAAACATACCCCCATCCCGCAAGCATGCATATAACACATAATCTCCTATCCTATATCCCAAACGCAGCAAAGATTAAACCACAACCCACGACCCCTAGGGAAGGCTAGAAACCCCCAACCCGCAAGCATGCATATAACACATATAGACTCATATCATATATCCCAAAACTAGCAAAGATATAGCAACAACCACGATCCCTAGGAAGGCTCTATGTATCTTGCACCTTTATTCTTCGCCTCCACGTACGCCTATCATAGATCATGTCCTCAGAGAGGTGTAGCTCTGTCAAATCCTGGTGAATCTGCTCATCCCATGTCAACCTCGGTCTACCCCTTCCCTTTTTACCCTCCACGATGAGAAGTTCTACTTTCCGAACAGGTGCCGACTGGCTTCTTCTCCTCACATGCCCAAACCATCTCAATATTCCTTCCCTGACCTTGTCCGAGATGTTTGCCACCTGTAATCTTTCCCGGAAGACTTCGTTCCTTATCCGATCAAGCCTTGTGTGGCCGCACATCCATCTCAGCATCCTCATTTCTGTTGTCTCAAGCTTTCTTGCTTGGTTCTTCTTAATCGGCCAACAATCTGTGACGTACATCATTGCTGGTCTGATCGCCGCTCTATAAAATTTACCTTTGAGTTTTTCTGGAAACTTCTTGTCACATATGATGCTCGTTGCTGCTCTCCACTTTTTCCAACCTGCCTAGACCCAATGCGCTATGTCACTGTCAATGTCCCCATCGCCTTGTATAAACGATCCTAGGTACTTGAACTTTGTCGTCCTTGGCACCTCTTGGCCTCCAATAGTCACATGATCATCTTCATCTTCCACGTTTGCTCCGCTAAACTGGCAATGTAGGTACTCCGTTTTTGTCCTACTTATGCGCAAGCCTCTTTGCTCTAAAGCGGTTCGCCACTCTTCTAAACGGACATTTAGCTCCTCTTTTGTTTCTGCCACTAAGACAATGTCATTCGCGAAAAGCATACACCAAGGGATATGAGCCTGGATATACCTCGACAGTTCATCTAGAATAACCGCAAAAAGGAAGGGGCTTAATGCCGATCCTTGGTGTAGTCCCACCTCCACTAGGAAGAAGTCTGTATCTCCCACCGGTGCTCTGACACTAGTTTTAGCAGCTGCATAGGTATCTTGGATGACCTCAATATACCTCTGGGGAATACCTCTACTCTCCAAGCTATCGCAAATCACCTGTCTTGGTACGCTGTCGAACGCCTTCTCAAGATCGATGAATACCATATGCAAGTCCTTTCTCTTCTCCCTATATTTCTCCATTAATCGCCGCAAAATGTGTATCACCTTCGTTGTCGATCTTCCTGGCATAAATCCAAATTGATTTGCCGTAACTTGGGTTTCTCTTCTCAATCTTGTCTCGATTACCCTTTCCCAAAGTTTCATAGTATCACTCAGCAGCTTGATCCCCCTGTAATTTTCGCAACACTGGGCGTCTCTGTGACACCTCGCAAATTCCAGGTCAGCAATTATTTTATTTTAATAATATGTGTAATATAATTTCATACGTGGCACTAGAATAATTGTATTTAGTGTGACACGTGGCACAACAATTCGAACACATCGGTAATTCGAGGAATTATCGCACCACACTCGCACGTGTCTTGAATGACGAACGTTGGTGAACGGATCAAACCACAGTACACTTTCACCGCACAATTAGGTTCCGGAGAACCTAAGTTAGTAGAACGATGTCCATATGTCGAGAAACGATAATCGTAATTGTGAAATACGAGAAATTCGCTTCAAAACTATGAAATTGGGCTTATTGGGCCTGAAAAATGGGCCAGGCGGTACGCCTGACCCGGCACCCTGAACCCAGGCGATGTGCGCGGGAAAGGGAGATGCGCCTCTCACCGGACTCATCCGCGCGTAACGACGGGGAGCCAACTCCACTCGTCAGGCGATGCGCCTGGGACTGTAGCACGCAAAATCTTGATAAAATCAAGAATAATCATTTCTTAGCCACCCTATATCTCAATACTCGAGCTCCAGACCATCTTGTTCGATAATTTCATCTGCAAATCATCATTTTGATACCTGGAAGCCATTGTTGCACTCATAGAAGCTTGAGGTTGAAGACATTGAAGCTTAGGAGCTTAAGGGAGCCATTGGAGGAGCTTGTCGATCATCATCAACACTCTCTAGCAACTAAAATCCTTCCATTTAACAGCTCCAGGAACTCTATCATTCATCTCAGTCCTTATCTCATCGATTTGAAGCCTTGTGAGGTAGTACCCATACCCATTTTAGCTTAAAAACACTAGAAATCACACATGCAAGGGGAAATACCCACATGCATCACCATCACCCACTTAATCACGAAAATTTTGTGGTTCTAGATCTGCTATTTGATGATAATGCTACTGATTTGGGGATTCAATGATGATCCATGGGGATTTTTATTGAATATGATGGTTATTTGTTGATTTATTCATGAAATAGGTACTTTTAGTGACATGCATGTATGATCTAGCATGTTTCACATGATACTTGATATTGAAATTTGTTAGATATAATATTTGACTTGATCTAAGGAGTTAGAGATGTTGTTGTAGCCATGAAATGTCAAAAATGTGAGAGTTACTATAAATAGTAACTTTATTTATGCAAATATGTGAATAGATGGGTTTGTAACCACATGCATGTGATTAAATCTATGACTTATGTTAGAAAGGATGTTTTATGATGAGATTTGATGAATAGGAATGATTAGAATGGCTAAAATATGATTTTTATGGTTATTTCTATAAATAGAAACTTTTTGTTACAATGTTGCTAGAAATGTTGGATTTGAAAGATGTTATATGTTTGGAATGCTTATTTAAACTTGCTAGAATGTTAGTAAATGATTTTATGTGCTAAAGTAATTGAGAATTGTGTTTTATCACAAGTTACTATAAATAGTAACTTTGTGACTGCAAATTCGGGAATAGGAGCATGCTAGATATAACGGTTGTGAGTAAATGGCTATTTATGACTAAAATAGTGATATTAGATGATGTTAGTTGCTAAACTTGGTGAGATATGCTTATTAGTGCAAACTTTCTAATTATAGAAACTTTTACGCGCAAACTCTGCTAAACCGGCTATGTGTAACTATGTGCTTTGTGATAACATGCTCATTTAGGATAAATACGCATGTTAGAATAATCGGATTATGATTATACTTGACTTGCCAAATATGGAAACTTTCCTGAAATAGGAACTTACTATAAATAGTAAGTTTCCTTACGAAAGTGACTTTGGTATCCGCACACATCACACGACACTAAACCGCACGATACACGAGCACTTGATCCAAAACCGTCACCAACGGGTCGTTAGGTCAAACACTGTCAACACGGTCAAACACGGTCAACATGACCCACTTAACAACTCGGTGTTGTTAAACACGAACACGGTCCTGTAAGGCCCACATATGTGAACACGAACTCATAGTACCTATGTGATATAGGTGACTACTAGCCGGCGAGCTACACTATCTCTTTTGAGCAAACGCATTACTTAACTCATGTGAGTTTTACAGCCCCACTTTTACTCTTATACTGTTTTACTTAACTTTGGGGTGAGAATACTATGCAACTGTTTTAGATATAGTACTGGTATGTTGTGAAAACCATTTTCGAGTGTAACTATTATCGCTTAAAGTCCTCACTTATCCTTACCGTTAGTTGTATCACAAACGAGTCGTAGTTACGTAGTACTAATGGGTTTGACTAACCCCACTCGGCACCAATGTTGACTGGAGGTCATAACGAGTGTAATTTCGATGGGAATGCGGGTTCAGCGATGACCTGCGGAGGCAAACGGGAACAGTCTAGTTCGGTAAGATGAACTGACACACTCCACGGATCGTAGATCCACAACTAAACTTAACATGCCCAGTATATATCTGTTTACTTTTCAGTCTGTCCAAACCTGTGAACTCACCAACTTTTTAGTTGACACTTTTCGCATGTATTCTCAGGTAACTAATGGAGCACACGCTAGGACACAAAAGAGGAGTACAAGAGAGTCTCATGCATATTAGACTCTTAGGCTTGTGTTGATGTGCTCATTTTGAAAACAATTTGATTTATGTAGTGTTTGATACAATTTACTTTCCGCTACAAACTTTGTTTACTTATGATGTCTAAAACATTTTCCGTTGCTTACTAATGAAAACCATGATTATTTACAAACATGTGTGATTGTGTAACTCATATAGAGTCGTTTATATGACCATGAGCTGTGATCCTGGCCACGTCACACCCACGTGGACTGACACCACAAGTGGGAATTTGGGGGTGTGACAGTTCACACGATTGAGACATTCGCCGTTCAAAAAAAAAGTTAAATATGATTAACAAAGATTAACCTAATAATAAGATAACTTATGCTCCATTTTATGGGTCATATTGAAGACTCTCTGTTACCTTGATCAAAAGTAAAACTCTTGAATTTAAATTTCAAATATATTAAATATTAAATGTTGGTCTACCATGTGATGTAAATAGTAGCTTAATATCCTCATCGTATTTCTCTATTTACGATTATCACTTGAAAAGATTAACTTTTAAAACCGTTTGCCGACTAAAGTCTATCCTTCTTTTTTTAAACATTCATAGCATTTTTATAATATATTATTTTTTTCATAAAAAATTTTCATAAAAATTTATGCTCGTTACATCGATGTAAATACATGGTATCTGAAAATTTTTTTAAAAACTAGTCAAAAAAATAATGAAATTAAAGAGAAAATTTTGTATCATCATAAATAATGTGTTACATCATTGCAAATTACAGTGATGTAATTTACTATTGTTAGAAAAAATCAAAATAATGTGTTATGTTTATACTCCTTACAATGATATAAATACGGTGTAACAACCGGTTTTTAATAATGAATGTATTGTGAATAATCGTTAATTGAACGATTGTGGTTGTTGTAATTTGAAAATATGTGAGAATTACGTCATTAATGGCAAGAGCACATATGATCGTTATAGAAATCCACGTTAATTTGATGATTGTAATAATTATAAGTTGATAGTATGTGAAAAATGGTGAACATGGGCGAAAACCGTGCGCGAAACGGAGTTACGGATTGTCTGGATCGCGAAACCTGTGAACTCACCAACTTTTTAGTTGACACTTTTCGCATGTATTCTCAGGTAACTAATGGAGCACACGCTAGGACACAAAGGAGGAGTACAAGAAAGTCTCATGCATATTAGACTCCTAGGCTTTGTGTTGATGTGTTCATTTTGAAAACAATTTGACTTTGTAGTGTCTTGAAACAATTTACTTTCCGCTGTAACTTTATTTGCTTCTGATATAAACATTTCCGCTGCTTTACTTGAAAAACTTGTTTGTTTTTATAAAACTGCGTGATTGTATAACTCATATAGAGTCGTTCTATATGACCATGAGTTGTGATCCTGGCCACGTCACACCCACGTGGACTGACACCACAAGTGGGAATTTGGGGGTGTGACAGACTGGTATCAGAGCCTTGGTTATAGGGAACTAGGTTTGCATGTAGTAAACTTAGACTATAGCCACTGCTCTACCCTAGGCACTACACTAGAAATTGCACAACAATATTATCTACTATCATGTGCTATTACTTATTTGATTAGAACGCAGGAATGGACAACAACAAGGATCAGGACGGGAAGGACTCGAGGAAGCGTCCATATGAGTACGAGCTTACCGAGGAGGATAAGCAGAGGATCCGGGATATGGTGGAGCAGGTACATGCTTAGGAGCCCAAGAGGCTTCGACCCTCGACCAGCAGGGGACCATGGGACTGGTACCCTACTACCCTTGCTGTTTGGGCGAGGGAAGAGAGAGTACCTAAGTTACCTTTGTTAGGTGACGCATCTACTGGACCACCACTACCACCGATTGGCATGCCCATGGAGCAGGCATTCGCTGCACTGATCTCGCATTACAAGCGTGAGTCGTGTCAGCTACGCGTGATGACTGATGGGTTTAGGGATCTCTTGGAGCATAGTCAGCAGCTCCAGAGCCGTGTGGAGCAGCTAGAGGAGAGACTTGCTCATATCGAGGGAGCACAGGATGATGTGGTCGCTAGGACTCAGGACGTGATCCAGCGACAGGAGGAGGTCGCAGCTGACGTCACGGACATCCGTGACAGGACTACGATGCTCGAGGAACAGCAGGATTTCTTAGCTGCAGTGACACATGGACACAGTGGACGGTTGGCAGCCGTGGAGGTTGCTAATGAAGAGAACCAGGCCATGATTCAGGCCAGCGATGCCATGTTAAATGCATGGGTCGAACAGTTCCTAGAGGAACCACAGCCTGAGCCAGAGCCCCAATTCGAGGCGGAGGACCTCGAAGAGGGAGATTTTGACGAGGATCCTGATGAGGAGGACGATGATGGTCCTGCCGACAGTGGAGATTTGCACTCCACGATTGTCTAGTTAGATTTCCTATTTCAGTATTTTATTTCTTTCAGTATTTTGCTTTTGTATTCTCAGATGAGCGGGATGTGCTCATAGAAACTTTTGTAGAAGTATCTCTTTTGAAAATCATTGTACTTCAAGTTATTATTATTAACAAAATGATGCTTTGCTTTACTTATTATGTCTTGATTATGATTGCTTGTTAACATGACACCTAACTTGACTTCTGACATGACAATCGGCTAACACCCTAACTCATGCTAACTAACCTTCTAACCCTTCCATATAGAACCATGTCTGGAAGAGGATCCAACGCCCGCAACCTCAAACGCAAGGCCGAAAAGGCAAGAATCAACATGATGGTCGAACGCAAAGTAAACAAGGTGCTTGCCGAGTACGAGGCAAACCGTCACACCAGCGATACTAATGACACCAATAACGGTACTAACCCTTGTTTTACATGACTAACTTAGTATAGACAACGATGTGACAACTGGTACCTGACCGGTCGGCAAGTCCGTACGGTGCGTGTACTTTCTACAGTAACTATGTGTACGTACATGTGTGTAAACAGTGTTTGTATTAACAGATTCTTAAATGCAAGAAATCGTTGTACGTATTTTTGTGTAAACTTAGATACATTAAGTACAACGTACATTTGATACTTTAGTTGTGTGTATTTAAGTGAAAACTTAAGTACAATTAACACAACTAAACATGAGAAACAATGATGTTCAAGCGAATGAAAAAAACAAATCGGTTGCGATCTGATATCCATAGATGACAGAAATCAGATGGCCGACAATTCAATGTGAAAACAAGGTGAAAGCAGGGTGTTAGTTGAGTCCGACAGTGAGGAAATATAATGTAGACACTAATTTCAGTGTTATTTCAGAATAACGAACTGACAGTGTGCTTGCGTGGGTGACGATTCACACAAACATATCTGTGAGTTTAACGTTCTGAAATGATGACTGAAAAGTAGAAAACAAAAGTCGGAAAGCAAAACCACTGTCATGTTCGTTCGAATGACGATTCGAACGAATACGCGCGATGGTGACGCGATTCGACGAAACGAAACGAAACACGACACGAAACGATAATAAAATTAATAAAATAAAATATTTAACATTTTACAATTTTGAAACTCATCAAATTAATTAAATTAGAGTCTTTAGTTATTTATTTAAATTACGCGTAAAAATTCGGTTACGCGACGAATTAACGAACCGAGCAACCGAAACGAACCCGGACACCACACGGGATATAAATAGGTTAAATGAGTGAGTCTTCTCATTTTTAACCCTACAACTCTCTTTCTCTCTCTAAATTTCCGGCTATCATCAAAACCACCATTGTTGCACCTTCAAAGCTCCATAAATTCCTCGTTTCTCAACCGATTTGGATGATTTTTGCGCCCACGCGTAGCTCTTGATGTCCTCTACATAGAAGTACAGCAGATCTAAAGCTTTATCCACGAAATCGTGAGGTATGAAGCATTAAAGTTCACGGATTTTAGGGTTTTTCGTCTCTTGGTTTGACTTACACACCAAAAACCGGTTCTACCCAGTCCCTAACTCGAACCCACACGCTTGAAAGCTGTTTCTGGGATTACACATGTCGAGTAGCTAACCCCGAAATTCTAGGGTTTGATGGAGATGGCGTTGGTTGCAGGTACAGGTTCGGCATGGAACCTTCACGATCCACCGAACCCTCCTTCGAGTCACCCATGTTCACGAACCTTTTCTCAGGGTGCGAACCAGCTACAGCCGAACCAGTGAGATGAACAAACCCTGGCCTAGCTCACGAACCTTCTGTGTCCAGCATGCTCGACGAACCATTGAACAGTTGCCGAACCCTTTAGGGTTTCCCGAACCCACGCATGGAGCCGAACCCTCGACAGTGCAGGAGCCGAACCAGTTATGAACGGCCGAACCTTGTGGCAGCCTTACTTTAAACGAACCATGCATAGCAAATGAGGACCGAACCTTCTGTTAACTTTCTATAAGGTTTCGCTACCAGGGAAACCCTTTTCTTTTGAGCGTCAAGCAGATCTGGTAACCGAACCAGGATCATGGACCACCTCATTTTGTTCAGGCCCACTATCAATTTTACTCAGCCCAACACTTAATTGATCAAACCATTACAACCGTTCCATAAATTTCCTTCGGCCCACGATTGATGCATAGGCCCATCTCGTTTCTGGCCCATATCATTGGCCCAGGGGAGGGGCTGTCTTGGCCCAAGTAACTAGCCCACAACAAATGTGTAAATTCACGTGGTCCATGGCACAAGGGAACCCAACAGCTGGATACTAAAGCCCAACACCTTATTCAGATTTAAGCCACATGCAACCTTCGGCCCCAACAGCAACCTTCGGCCCCAACAGCAACCTTCGGCCCCAACACCTGTTAAATATCTTGTCCCCAACAGCAACCTTCGGCCCACATAAGCCTAAATCCGGCCCAATAACAATTATCAAGGCCCAATGGGATTTGGCCCAATTAATTTCGACTCATAGTGTAACGAGACAACTTAATACATTAAAACTATAATTAGTGAGGGAATTTACAAATCAAGTGTGGTCACGATCGCAAGGCAAACATTAAATTGTGAATCTAAGTCATATGTATGACTTGGACTTAGTTACAAAACTCGTATTAAGGAAATTCAAATGATAGCTTACGATTGCGATCATATCACGAAATTAAATTAATGAAATCAGACGTTAGAGAATTAAAGAATGATAAACCAGGGCCGAATCACTACCGAGACTCACGAGTGTTAGCCAAGTTAAGGCTAACACACATACGCGCACACTAAACAATTACACTCAACACCATAATTTACAAACAATGTGAATTCAATACAGGAACGTGAAACAATCGATCAATTACAAGCAAGAGCGCGTGCATTCTTCCTTTTTTAGCTAAGTCAACCCTACTACCACAAGGTGAGTTCATATGCCCCTTTTCTTTAGTCTTTACTGATTTTAAACTTACGGTGCTGAGAAACATGCTTTACTTTTATTTACTTAAAAGTTTTGCTTACATATTGTTAATACTTTGATTAAATGATATTAAATTGTTTATTATCATATATCATTGTATGCTTGCTTGTATGATTGCATGATGACAGGGAAAATAAGATGATTATGATATTATAAAATCATAACTCATCAATACAATTGAATAACATAGTTGTATGATTATCTCTTACAACACTTAGTTATTCTTACAAGAACTTACATTGAATCAATTACACGGATCAAGATGACAAGAACAAGATATAAGAATGATATAAAGATAACACATCTTTATTACATCATTCGATACAAGAATTAAGTAAGTGTAATAAGGCTAGTTCTTATAACACTTAGCTTTTCAATTCAATACATATTACAAGAGAACAAGGAACAAAGAATGATAATCATGATAATGTAACTTCATGATAACAACATCATTCACTCAAACGATTAACATAATGTAATAAGACAAGTTCTTATTTAACTTTGTTAATATCAAGGAGAATATATGACAATGAGAACAAGAATACAAGTGAATACAATTACAATTAGTTACTATTGACCTGTTGCATTATATCACTTCAATCATGTGCCAAATTGTACAAGTAGATCATGTAAGCCCCTTTAATTCGCTGACCAGTTAGTTTGACGTGACTAAACCGACGATAGCATAGTGGTACCATAGGTTTCACAAACCTCTAGCTTGTAGGGCTAGTATGTTGATCGTATTGATTCATTTGGCCGGTAACGTATGACCGGTGACAGGGCTACCCCAAGTCAGGTTCTGGTAAGCGATACATGGTGATATTAATCTGCAGTGATAAGTAATTAATCCAACGGGATCCTATTGATTAGTAGGTTGAGGAATTGATCTTACCTCATGTTTCACTACTAGTAATAGTTTTTGTTGACGACAATAGACATACAAAGTGGTGGAGGTAAATCGGATGCATTGAAATCTGATTACGTGAGGATTTCAATGGATTCCTTTTAGGCTCTATGTTCTATAGTTCAAGAATAAATTGCAAGAGGTTAACTAACACTCTTAATACTTAAAAGTGTAATAATAGTTAACTCCACAAATGTAGAATAATACAAGGAACAGATTTGTTAAATCTAATATCCTTAACATATAATGGTTATCTAAACTTTGGTTCAATAACTACAAATACATTATTATATTATTCTATACAAGTTATTACAGGTGATTCAAGAATAACATGGACAAGTGGATTGGGAATGGAAATCAATAGTTGTATTGCAAGTTGTGTGGAGTTCTAGTAGTGGTGTGGTGGGATGTTGGCTAGGGCTTAGTTCCCTTACATATGCCCTATATATAAGCATCACTACTAGGATGAAATATTACTTGTAAATATAACTATTGAGAAGCCATTGGGTGAACAAGTGAACAAATGGCATACAAGTAACAAAATACATAATGTGATTGTGCATGGGAATGAATCAAGGTTTTCAATTAACTTACTTATGAACTCACCAACCTAGTGTTGACTTTGTTTTAAATGCATGTTTTCTCAGGTGACGGACAGGTGTAGATACATATATGCAAGTACTAAGCTAGTGGACTTTTAGAAGACCTAGATTACTTTTGATTGCATACTTTTGGGATGACAAACGTGAATCACTTTTGTATATCTTGCATAGATACAAGATATAAACTCATTGATTCTATTTGATTAGATTTACTTAGTTAAATTATGATGTACAATGTAATTTAACTTTGTAATTCTATTTCATGTCATGTTAGCATTTATCATTTATATCTCATGTGCTATGTAAACAATCTGATCATTTGATTATCACTCAAAGATATCGCGCCCCGGGAACCTTCCGCCCGACGGGAACCTTCCGCCCGACGGGAAAACACGATCCGTTTCCGCCGGCCTGGGGTGTGACAAACGATGACACTAACACGTGACCTTGGACTCCTATGCACAGGATCCCAAGGAAGCGCAGCAAAGGGATGCTCGTTTAAAGCCTTTCTGAGCTGCCACCCTCACAAGTTCCAGGGTACCGAGGGAGCAGTGGAACTGCTTCGCTGGATTGAGAAACTGGAATCGGTCTTTGCTATGGCCGAATGCTCGGAAGAGAACCGAGTAAAGTATGCTACTGGGAATCTCGAGGGACCTGCCCTCACCTGGTGGAATACACATGTCCAAACTCTTGGACTTGAGACTGCAAACACTATCCCGTGGGAGGAGTTCACCAGCATGCTTCACGAAGAGTACTGCCCACGTGACGAGATCAGGAAGCTGGAGGAAGAATTTTGGGTGCACAAAATGGTGGGATCTGAAATCGAGAAGTACTGCACTCGATTTCATGAATTGTGTAAGCTGTGCCCGGCAATGGTGACGCCGGATACAAGAAAATCGAGCAATTCATCAGTGGATTGCCGAGCAAATCCAAAGTATGGTGACTGCTTCTGATCTCTCCACCATCCAACCACTGATTCGCTTGGCTCATAAATTAACCGATCAGGCGGTAGCCCAGGGAAAGCTGTCGAAGAGGGTGAACATCTGAAACCCCCAAGAGCCCAAGAAGAAGTGGGAGCCCAGCAATAACCGAACCTTCTCACCTCAGCAACAAACCCAGCACCGGCCAGCACCTGCAAAGGTTTTCACTGCCACCCAGCCGAACACTCAAGGCAAGGGAGGATATCAGGGCAACAGCCCAAAATGCAACAGTTGCAACTACCATCACTTCGGCCCATGCAAGATGGGCAAGTGTACAAACTGTGGCAGAAACGGGCACCTGGCCAAAGAATGCCGATCAAACCCCAACCCCAATCTCAACAAGAATGACACTTAAAGGGGTGTTTCACTTGCGGAAAGCCGGGGCACATGCGCCGAGACTGCCCACAAAACAAGAACGCTGGCGGCAATCCAGCAAGGGGAAGGGCATTTGTGATCGGGTCAGGAGAAGCTAAAGATGACCCCAATGTCGTTACCGGTACGTTTCTTTTAAATAATGTCTATGCTAGCATATTATTTGATACCGGTGCCGATATGGAGTTTTATCTCTAGTGATTTTAGTAAACTGCTTAATATGACGCCAACACACTAGACCATAAGTACACCGTAGAGTTAGCAGACGGCAAGCTGATAGAAACACAACATATCATCAAGGGGTGTGTTCTGACGTTAGCAGACCACCAACTGGTGATTGACCTGATGCCGGTAACTCTCGGGAGCTTCGACGTGGTGGTTGGAATGGATTGGCTATCTGCAAACCACGCTGAGATCGTGTGCAACGAGAAAATTGTACGAATTACGTTACCAAGTGGAGAACATATCTCAATCCAAGGAGAACGGCGCGGAATACCGTTAAACATCATGTCCTGCATGAAGGCAAGCAAATATCTGAAGAAAGGATACACAGCTATCCTGGCACTTATCACCGAACAACCAAAGAAGGAACGAAAGATCGAGGACATCGCAGTCGTTCGCGATTATCCGGAAGTCTTTCCTGACGATCTATCAGGACTACCACCAGCGCGACAAGTGGAGTTTCAGATAGATCTGACACCGGGAGCAGCACCGATAGCCAAGGCACCATACCGATTGGCTCATACTGAAATGCAGGAACTATCTAATCAATTGCAAGAGTTGTTGGGATAAAGGATTTATACGACCGAGCTTCTCACCTTGGGGAGCACCGGTCGTTGGGTGAAAAAAGAAAGACGGTTCATTCCGTATGTGTATAGACTACCGGGAACTGAACAAGGTACGATCAAGAATCGATACCCTCTACCTCGAATAGACGACCTGTTTGACCAATTGCAAGGGTCAAGCTACTATTCGAAGATCGATTTAAGATCCGGTTACCATCAACTTAGAATACAAGAGGAGGATATACCAAGACAGCCTTCAGGACAAGGTACGGACATTACGAAATTCTGGTCATGCCTTTCGGACTGACCAACGCACGGCGGCGGTATTCATGGATCTCATGAATCGGGGTGTGTAAGCCGTATCTTGACAAATTCGTAATCGTGTTCATAGATGATATCCTGATATACTCCAAGACTCAAGAAGAACATACCGATCACTTGAGACGTGTCTTGGAACTACTAAGGAAGGAACAACTATACGCGAAGTTTTCCAAATTCGATTTTTGGATTCGCGAAGTTCAGTTCCTTGGGCACGTGGTGAACGAGAAAGGGATACACGTAGACCCAGCCAAGATTGAGGCAATCAAGAACTGGACGGCACCAAAGACTCCAACAGAGGTGCGACAATTCCTGGGATGGCCGAGATACTACAGGCGATTTATCGAGGGATTCTCGAAGATCGCGCAATCATTGACCTCCCTTACGCACAAAGACAAGAAGTTCGAATGGGGAGAAAAGCAAGAAGCTGCATTCAAATTATTGAAACAGAAGCTGTGCAACGCACCAATCCTATCACTACCAGACGGGTGCGAAGACTTTGTAGTCTACTGCGACGCATCAAAGCAAGGACTCAGTGTGTGCTGATGCAACGCGAGAAGGTCATAGCTTATGCGTCACGACAACTAAAAGGTGCACGAGAAGAATTACACAACTCATGATCTGGAGTTGGGAGCCGTAGTGTTCGCGTTGAAGATCTGGCTACACTATCTGTACGGCACCAAGTGCACAATTTTCACCGATCATAAGAGCCTGCAACACATCTTCAACCAGAAAGAGTTAAACATGAGACAACGTAGATGGGTGAACTGATAGGCGATTATGATTGTGCAATCAAGTATCATCCCGGAAAGGCCAATGTAGTAGATGACGCGTTGAGCAGAAAAGAGACAACCAAACGCGTACGTGCACTACAACTTACCATACACTCTGAGCTACCCAATCAGATCCGAGTTGCACAACAAGAAGCTTTGAGAAAGGAAACCTTGCTCTCGAAGCCATGCGGGGTAATAGATAAACAATTGAAACAGAAGGACGATGGAGCTTACTATCTGATGGATCGGATTTGGATTCCACACTACGGAGGATTAAGAGAAGTAGTGATGGATGAGGCTCACAAGAGTCGATACTCAGTGCATCCAGGCTCTGACAAAATGTACCACGACCTGAAGACAACGTACTGGTGGCCTAACATGAAGTCGGAAATCGCGACTTATGTGAGTAAGTGTCTGACTTGCTCTAAAGTGAAGGTCGAATATCAGAAACCGTCAGGCTTACTCCACACAACCAGAAATTCCAGTATGGAAATGGGAACAGATTTCCATGGATTTTATCACCAAACTGCCAAAGACAGCAAGTGGTTGCCGATACCATGGGTATCGTAGACCGACTCACGAAATCGGCACACTTCCTACGATTAAGGAAACTGATAAGTTGGAAAAGCTAACCCAACTACTTAAAGGAAATCGTTTCCAGACACAGAGTCCCAACCTCAATAATATCTGACCGAGACAGGCGTTTCACGGCACATTTTTGAAGTCCTTACACAAGGCACTCGGAACGAGGTTAGATATGAGCACTGCTTATCACCCGCAAACAGATGGTCAGAGCGCGAACGAACCATCCAGACCTGGAGGACATGCTTCGAGCATGTGTAATCGACTTCGGTAACAGCTGGGAGACCACTTACCTTTAGTTGAGTTCTCATATAATAACAACTATCACACCAGCATTGGAGCTGCACCATTTGAAGCACTCTACGGGCGTAAGTGCAGATCACCACTTTGTTGGGCAGAAGTTGGTGGTGAAGGCCAACTGACCAGACCCGAAACTTGTGCACGAGACAACTGAAAAGATCGTGCAAATATGTAACACAATGGCAGCAGCTCGGGACCGACAAAAGCTATGCCGACAAAAGGCGCAAACCTTTGGAATTCCAAGTGGGAGATCGAGTACCTCTTAAAGTCTCGCCTTGGAAGGGAGTGATTCGATTTGGGAAACGGGGAAAG